>JAULSY010000135.1:21514-83581 GCA_030512305.1 Cercophora samala
TTCTTTTCTTTTCTTTTCTTTTCTTTTCTTTTCTTTTCTTTTCTTTTCTTTTCTTTTCTTTTCTTTTCTTTTCTTTTCTTTTCTTTTCTTTTCTTTTAGTTTAGTTTAGTTTAGTTTAGGGGAAGGGGAAAGTTCTTAACGCGTTTTGGGAGGATGATAGGATGCCCGATTATATTAACACCTTATTTACCTTGACTGGGGCTTATTTAGGTTGACTGGGACCCTGTCTATCTTGTGCAAAAGACGATGAATTCGAGCAGCCCACTAACTCTTTCTGGGAACCTAACTTTCCTTTCTTTCCAGTCCTTAATGTTGTTCAACAAAGGATTTCTTCCCAATTCCTGTGTTTCAACGGATTTCAGGTGTATATTACCCGACATCAAGATGAGCAAATAATCATTTAGTTCCCGGGTTTTTGGAAGTATGCATAGTTACTGGGCAGGTGCCTAACAAGCTGAGGAATGGGCGCAGAATTATAGGTACCTAGCTATCTACTAATACATGGAAAACAAGTAAACCAGCTTCTGCCCCTCCGCCGGGAGCTCGCTGGCAGAAGTATCCAAGACCGGTTTGTCGCCCTTCACTCTGCCATGCTCTTGACTGCTGCCTTCCAATTCGCGACTCCCCTCTTGGTTATCATTTTGTAGGCCTTCCATCTTTGCGCTATTATCTGCTGGAGTGCCAGTACATCTCTGTCGTTCTCTGAGTCGCCACGATCTGTCCTAGGATCATTTAGCGCCTGGTTCATCGAGCCACCCTCGTCAGAGCCACCTTTCGAACAACAACTCTCATTCGCAATCTCGGCCTCAATATCCACCTTCAAGCTTTTTATATGACTAACAAGCTCCTGGCTACTCTTATTGCTCCTCCAGGTGCCACTCTCACATTGCGTCAGGATTTCGTTGGCGAGTTTCAATGCTTCGAGGGCTTGGCCGTCGTTCCGTAAAGTCGAAATAACGATTTGGGCCGTTGCGAGTGTATGGTGATGATCAATCCCGAAAATATCAGTCTCCACTTGTAAAACATGGCGCAGAAGGTTGAGTCCTTCTTCCCTCGTTTCAGGAAGGAGTGTCAGCGCATAGGCCAGATTGTGCTGAAACGCCAGCAGGGTTGGGTGTTTTTCTCCACACAACTTTTCCATTTCATGTTCTTTGCACACCTCGCGCAGTAATGCTGATGCCTCAGTCACGTCTCCTATATCAATCAGAAAAAATGCCAGATGTCCCATATACCCGAGTGTGTTAGGGTGATGCCTGCCAGAAATACGCTGACTCCGCTCGACAGCGTCCCGCTGCATGGCCACGGATCGGGCCGTCTGACCAGCGTTGTATAGTGCTCGAGCAACTCCACTTTGGTTCTCAATAGTATCCGGGTCGTCCTGCCCGAGGGTTTCAATTTTTATTCTTAACAAGCGCTCACCCAATTCAACTGCGTCGCGTCCATCGAATGCATTGCATCCAAGTAGCCATACTAGCGCATTCATGACATCCATCGTTTCTAAATGACCCTCTCCAAGGAGGCCTGTTCTGATTCTCAAGGCCTCTTCGAAGTATGGCTTCGCTTCGTAGTAAGCGCCAGTTACAAAGTGGTAGTTTCCAATGGCGATGAGCAGCCGGGCTCGCTCAAGATCGATTTCTTTCTGTAACTTCTCATCGACGTTCGTGAAACTATACTTGAGAACAAGATCTGAATGTGGCAACAGTAATTCGCAAGATGCCCAGTAATCGCCTGTACCAATACTTTGTAGTGATGGAAAACGGTGCAGAACTGAACGTAGAGCAAGGAATGCCCAGTTGTTGACTTCTTCAATGCCGTCATTCCCAAGCCACCACCTCGTCGTAAGTTGAACCAAGCGATGAGTACTCAGAGTCTGTCTTGGACGGTCGCCGTTGATATTGACGAAGGAATAAGCGCGTAGAATATCCAGGGCGTCTGCAAAATCATCTTCCGTAATTGCCTCTCTGATCAGGTTGCCTTCATGGTCGCGGTTGTCGTACTCAATGTCCTGTACCAGAAAAAGAGGGATACTTTGATACTGAAAGAAGCTCATGAGGTAGAGCAAGTTGGCGGCATGCCGATTCTGTTTGGCGATAGCTTTGAAAGATATTGACCAGGTTCTAGCGACCGATACAAGGGATTCCTCCTGTCGACCGTGATCTGTAAAGTCAAATGCCAGGAGCTTCAGCTGAGTCGCGTCGCTACGGTGATATTCGTCAAGATAGTCGGCGATGGTTATTTCGCGCGCCGATATATAAGCCAACGCCTGGGTGAGTGCCAGGGGAATGTGCTCCAATTCTTCGGCCAGCCTTCGAATCAGCTGATCATCGTGTGAGGACTCTTGTTCAATCCGCGTTTTCACCAACCTCAGCGCTTCTTCCTCGTACAGCTTTGGAACCTTGATGAGGCCTCTCGGACTAGAATTGGTGACACGCCTTCCAACGTCCTGTGATCTTGTTGTGAAGAGTAACGTGCCGCGAGGACTTTGCGGGAGACAGCTCCACAGTGTATTTCCGCTGGAGACGTGGTCTTCGAAAAGGCTCTTCGAGTCGTCAACATTGTCAATCACCATGACCCAGGGTTTTTCGTATTGGTATTGCAGCCAGTCATGCACGGTCATGGCTCTGTCGGTTGTCGAGTCGTTCCGATCGGTTAAACCGCAATGGTTTGCGATGAGATTGAACGAGTTTTGGAATCGGGCTGCTGTCGCGGCGTTGACCCAGAATACCGACTTCTTTCCACCAACCCTGAAACAATATTCCAAAGCAATTTGGGATTTCCCTATACCCCCAAAACCACACAGGGCAGCTTTGGGCTGGCTGCCTTCTTTGACGGTGAAGGCTTGATCGAGGGCATCAAACACAGCGTCTCTACCAACGAACGACGAGTTTCGATCAAATGGAACAAGCCAAAAGTGTTTTGACCTTTCTTCCGGTGGCGATCTCAATTCCACAGAGCCGGTGAGCCAGATGACGTGATGGAACTCCAGAACGCTGATGTATTCTGTAATAGCGGAATCAAGGGTGTTGATCTTCTCCTCCAGGGCCAAGCTCACAAAAGCTTTCTTCGTTTTCTCCCATCTGGAACTCGTGGTTGACGGAAGAGCTTTCTCCAACAAGACATTCAGCTCATCAGCTGCCTGACAACACTCTTTGACGACGCCAGCAAGACTAGCTGCCGTGGCAGGTTCAAAAGCCCCTGCTACGGCCTGATCCTTGACTTTGTCCAGTCCATTGACGATGAGGGGGAGCTTTGTTTTGACGCGACGAAAAGCTTGCGGGATTTCATCGAGATTGTCATGAAAGTCAGAGAGGCGCTTGATTGTTTTGGCGCCCACTTCAAGAAACTGGGCAATGGCTGCTGCCAGGCCGACAGCGGTCACTGGATCCATGGATGTAAAATTGAGTTTGGGGTGTCAGTTAACCTGAGTGCGTTGATGAACAGGTAGATGCTGAGGGGAAGTTGGGTGTAGGTGCCCAACGAGCACCCCTCATCTTGACGCGCTTCATCAGGCAACACTTCTCCCAATCAAAACCTACCCTCGAAGCAGATTACCCCGCCCTCCTGCAGGCCATTCGGTCAGACAGGCTCTGTCTGTAGTGTGGCTTAGACGCGTGGCCCGAAGTCAAAGCCTTGTGCAACAGTGGCATTTCAACAACTCTGAGAAGGTACCAGTTCTGACAACTTGAAATATAAGTCTGGAGCATCTATGGACTTTCTACACTGTAGCTCATTTCACACACGGATACGCACCTCTCAAGCTTTCTCTCTTGGTTCAAGTTGAACCTTTGAGGGATCCATACTATCAGAGGTCTCATCACTCGAAGCAGCCACCTCTTCATCCTTCTTCTTATTGGCCACTGCACCTGGCTTTTTGATAGGCTTCCAATCGAGCACAAACGTAACAAGAAACGCACAGCCGGCAGCAGCCACACTGATGTAATACGTGTTTCTCAGGCCCAGCACATATGCCGCAAGGACCTCCTCCACAGCGTCCAGGCGCCCAATTCTCTCGAGCACCTGCCGAATTTGTGATGCGCCACTGTTGAGAATGACCGCAGGATCAATTCCAGGAGCATCCCGGAGCATATTGGTGATCAGCCCATTTTGAAACACCGTCTGAGAAACGGCGATGAATACTGCTCCCCCAAACGCTTGAAAGAACTGCACACATGCTGTGGCCTGCGCTATGAGTTCTTGCGGTAGGCAATTCTGTACGACGACTATTGGTGCTTGAAAGCAGACGCCGGTTCCGAATCCCATGATGATCTGGTATCCGAACCACTTTGCGAAGGGGGTGTCGGTCCAGAAGGTGGCTATCAGGGCAGCGCCAGTTGTGAGAAAGACCGTCTCCACAAACATGACGATGTTGTAGGATCCGATCTTTGTGATAATAACACCGCTGAGGACGGATGACACGACCATGGCGATCAAAAATGCCAGAAGCTTTATGCCTGCCTCAACTGCGTTGTTGCCCTGCACAGCTTGGAAGTACAATGCTGTAACCATATTAGCGAGTTGCTTATCTGGTAGGTAACAAACAGCCAGAGGCCAAAGAGACTTACACAAGTAATAGACCATTGGATAAAATGACGCGCCAAAGAACATGGCAAACATCATAGCCGCAAAAACGTTTCTGTTCTTGAAGAACCGCGGCGGAATAATCCCCTTGTCCTGCTGCCAAATCTCCACAGCTGCAAACACAACACCCCCCACACTCGCCCCCACGAGAAGACCAATGACTTTGGAGTCGCTCCACGGATACTCCAGCCCTCCCCACTGCAAAGCCAAAAGCAGCATGATCACACTGGGGAGCATGATTGCCGTGCCCACCAAGTCCAGCTGCATCACCCTTTCCATCCTCCCCTGCCCAGCGAGTTCAGAATCAGGTTTCTTCACCCGTAAAAAGAAAATAATCACCGCCATCGCCACCCCTCCAATAGGGAGGTTGATGTAAAAGCACCACCTCCACGTCACCTTCTCAGCAAAAACACCACCCAGCAACGGCCCAGCCACGCTCGATATCCCCCAAAGCGCACCCACCCCACCAAAAGCCGCCGGCCTCTTCCGGAGCGGCAGCAAAAGCCCAACGATGAAGAACGACCCGCTGAAAATACCTGCGGTGCCCAACCCTGCGACGGCCCTGCCGACGATGAACACCGTCGAAGTCGGTGCCACGGCTGAGATCAGACTCCCTAGCTCAAAGAGGAAGACGGCGCTGAGGTATGTCATTTTGATGTCAAAGAGTCGGTAGATTGTCCCGTAGAGGGGCTGCAGGGCGGTCATGGTGAGGAGGTACGAGGCGCCATACCAGCCGATGTCGCGGGTGGAATCGAATTCTGATGTGATGGATCCCAAGGCGGGGGCGATGATGGTTTGATCGAGGGCGACGAGGAAGATGGCGAGGCAGAGGGATAGGAGCACTAGCCACAGCTTGAGGCCGGTTGGGTATTGCGACTCGTCGTCTTCTGGGAGGGCGTCATTCTCAGTGTTCGTGATGGTGTCGCCTGATGTATTCATGGTGGCTGGTTTGTTCCTTTCATTTTGGTAACTGGCGGTGAGGGCAGCGGTATCTGGGGAAAGCTCATCCTGAACAGGCTTTGTGGTGGTAGCCATGATGGGTGGCGTGTAGTCGGCAAAACAAACTTAGTTGGTCATGCCTAGATCCGTTGCTGAAAGAAACGCCACTGGAAGGCGTGCAAAAGGGGCACTAGGACGGATCTCTCTAAACACGAAAGAGAGGGCACCATGGTGTTTCTGGACTCGTGCTTCGCGTCCCCGTTGCGACCCGCTCCGCCCGGACTCACATCAGGGCGAATATTCAGGTGTGCATCCAAGCTTCCCGGCGCCAATGACGGACGGGAACTCGAACCCATTCTCCTTCATCTTTTCCATATCCACATTCTGAATAGCCAACAGGCTTCTCTCACCCCCCAGTGAGACATGGGGTGTTGGATACACACCTCACTTCGGCCGAAGTCATCCCTAGGTAGGTTTCGGCTTTAGCCATGTCACTGTGTCACACTTTCTTATCTGTCAGGGGTATCGTCCGTTAGGGCCACACCACTGTGTCAATATCGGGAGCCGCCACACGAGCCCTAACCCTGACGACGGACTTGAACCCCTGAACTCCTGAGTCTACAATCAGTCGCTTGTAATAGAATGAGAGTAGGTAAGTAATGGTCTGAAGCAATTTTTCCACGAAAGAAATCGCATGGAATTAGATCAAGGTCTGCCATTGTCCTTGAAGCGTCGGGCATAAGCAACATTGAACTTTTGTAACGTTTTCTGCCTACCTACCAGGTAGCTGTAAACGTCAAAATGCGGGTTTTGGGTGTGTTGCAGGGCAAGGCACAAACACGCCCGCATTAAACCCAAAGACGTGGACCTGGGTAGATGATCAGCACTAGATCGAAGTTTTGGGTTTGAAACAAGCTTTGTTAAGAAACACGCCCGTCTATGCCAAGGTAAGGTAGTGGGTTGTGTCAATCACAGTCGCACCTAAGAGCCCAGCCAACAGTATCACACATTCGACCCAGTTGCCAAAAGTCAATAAATAGCGATGTCCTTTGAAGGTACAAATAACATGTGACATCGAATTGGCTATCTCCCAACCAAAATACGGGTACTTTACCCATCCAAGAGACTTTGGTCATTCCTCCCCACATCAAGATCCACCGAGCTCCAGTTTACCCCTTGATCACGGCCCTAACACCTTGACTGCCCCACACCGGGAAGGGGTTGAAAAAGTCATGATCCCAAGCAATGTCTGCTTCTGTCGTTTCGTACAGCTCCATGGTGGGAAAGACCCGATCCACCAGCAGGGCTAGAAGAACGTAAAGCTCACAGTATGCGAGGCTGGGATCTTGTCAGATGAAATTTTCAAGAGTAAGGGAGGAAGGATAAGATACTCACTTGATACCAATGCAACCTCTACTTCCCTTTGAAAAGCTCAGCAGCGCCCGGTCAAGCTCTTTGCGATGCTGATTCTTCTCATCGAGCCACCGCTCCGGAACAAAAGAGTGCGAGTCAGGGAAAATGCTCTCGTCGTGATGGGTAATCACAGCCGACATGCCGATCGCATACCCGCGAGGGATGACATACTGGACCTTGTCTTCCGTGTTGGCACCGGGTCGCTTCCAGGTCCCTTGGTAGAAGAGGTCTTCGGTAGGGGCAACGCGGGATGTGCGGCTGGCGAGACCATATGACAGTCTCAGACCCTCGTAAAGGACCGCACCCAGATATGGAAGCCCTTCAAGCGTTTTCCAGTCAGGCACTTCGCCGTTATTAGCCCTCACCGCCTCCCTCACCTCATCTGTTAGCTTTCTCAGGATCTCCGGTTTTGTTAACACATGGTAGGTAATGACAGTCAACGCCCAGCTGACGGTTTCTGTGCCGGCGACGAAAAGGGAGAATCCTTCTTCCACAAGGCGTTGCAGGGCCTTTTCCGCTGGCGGCAAATCCTTGGATTGCAGGACCGATCCAAATACTGTTTTCTCGCTGTCGTCGACGCCCTTCTCAAGGTTTGCCTGAGCACGCTTGACGTAATTTGGCATGTCGACAATGAGCACGTTGAAGAGCGTCTCCATGTCTTCTGACAAACGGCGAGTGAACCTGATCCCCGTCAGTCCAGATCCGAATTTTAAGGAGCAAAGGCCCAATACTTACATGGCCATCGCAAACCCGGCGTGCTTTAGCCATGGAATGAACCGAAACAGGTACACCAACTTCAGCTGCGCATACAATGGTTCTCTGAAGTTTGGCTCCCACCCCTTTTGAGCCACCAGTCCCAGATTGTCGCCTAGACAGTAACCCGTGATCACATCGGTGGTGAAAAGGCTCAGGGCAGTGGTGACATCGAACGGGGCTTCCTTTCCGACTGTGAGAATTTTGTCACAGAGACGCTCAGCCAGGTCCCGGATGGTTGGCTCGAGACGGAAGACCTGAGCGCGAGAAAAGAACTTGTTCAGGGCGTTTCGTCGCACGCGGTGGAGGTCGTGGCCCGTTGTAGAAAAGGTTGCGTTTTCAGCACTAGAACCCATTTTGAGTCAGTGGATGAGATCTACCTTATTAGCATACGGGTGCATTGAAGAACTTACACTCCGCTTCCTCGGACCTGATGCATTGGCTTGTCACGCTTTCTGCTTCCTCCGGCGTATATCTCGTCGATAAAGTAGCGATCCGCGCAGTGGACTTCATGAGGGTTGATCCTGACGATTGGCCCTGGAAATAGCGTCAGTCATCAAGTGCTTGGGACCCCAGCCTGACTCGAACTGAATACAAACCATATTTATCATGCATCTTCTGAATCTGCTTGGTGTACAGCCCCGACCTCACGACATCGTACCAAAACTCTGGTATGTACGTCGCCTTCGACAGCAGAGGTCCGGGAATATGCGCAAGAGGGTGGAAGAACAGGTTGTAGATCACCTTGACCAGGTGATAGGCCAGCCATGTCCCCGAGGAAACAAGAACAAACGATGTCAATATCTCACCGGTTGTCCTGTTCCCGCTGTACGAGACAAAAAGCTCTTGCAGTGAGGGTGACATGTTGCCGAATGGTGAGGCTCGAACGAGCAGGTGATTTCAGTTCAAGACAGTGGCTAGTAGTACGCTAGAGCTTCAAGAGATAGATATCACGGATATGTAAGGCCCAATCTGCCATGCCACACCTACGCGAGAACAGGGACCATTAGCAAGGTGGAAGCGACTGCAAGGTGGGCTAACCGACCCGGATGGGTTCCTCCATGCTCAAGGGAATTTAGCCCGATCTTACCTTTTGACGCTGCTCACACTGGCACCATGAAAAGCCATGCCAGCAACACCATCCGGACCGCAGCGCAGAACGTGGCCCGCCCCGCCCCGGCCGCCCGTTGACAGGGGTGCATCGGGCATTAAGTTGCATGGTTAAACATAACATTCGGCCGAGATTGTGAATAGTAGGGAGTTGTATGATTGGCTGTTAACCGCCGTGCAACCTGAATGATACGTGTAGGTGTGGAGACTTGTTAGTATGTTGTCAAGTAGATGTCGCCAAAGGGTCATTAATCCTCGTTGTGAATGAATACATGTTATCCGGCTCAAATGTAGATCTTTGATCTCCCTCTGAATGATAAGACGGCCCGGTGAAGATTGAAACGATACCCTGGAGCATGTTAGCGGCATCTACTTCTCAAGGTAGGTATCCGGGGAATTGTGGTGTAAATTAGGCAGCTAGGGATATTCGTCCCGTGGGCTTTCAACGGTGATGATAGCGAAATGGCTCAAGGTCTTCGTCTGCATACCTTCCGGCTCCTATGAAATAGCTCACCTACTGCCTACCTAGGGAGTTCTCAAGCTTTTGTTGATAGAGTCAAGATGCCCGTGAACCTCGGCTCCGCTCACCACATTGTCGTTTCTTGTCAAGCCAGCTGACGTCACCAAGACCGCCCACGCCAAGAGTCAGGTACTGACCTGATTTTTGTTTCTCTGCAATCCCTCTGCTGGACAACACACCTCTCCTCCCGGTTACATACCGGCTAGTGCCATACATGGGCAGCTTACGGAATTCCCCAAAAGGGTAGCCCTCGTATGAAGACAAACCTTTGCCATGTGTTTCAGGTTTCAACTGGCCTTATGAGACTGCGGACGATATTCAGGCGGGAAGGGTGCTCCAGCAAGAAGCATGCGAACACTCACATATATGCTGGCGACAATGCACCTGACGTTATCTATCACATGGAGGTCCTGTGCTCGTGTATTCGTGGATGAACACCAATCATGATGAGTATTGAAGCAGGTAGTCGTTGCTTGTGCCTGTGATTGGATCTGAAAGGTTGTTGTCGGCCAGACTCAAAGTCTGATCAGTCCATGCAAGTAACTCTAAATCATGGGTCCGTGGGGGTTTGATTCTAGAGCCCAAGTCGTTATCTGTGTAGCTATGTACATACCTACTCATCGGCACTCGTGATTTGTTGCAATGACGTTGGGGGTTTGAAGATAGCAAGGTCTCGTCCAGTAAGGCGAACAGATGGGAATGGCACGGAGATGAATGGGTTCAATCTACAGGGCAATAGATGTCCACATGCGGGAAAGGTAAACGCCGACTGCCTGCCACTAAGCTCCATTCGTTTGTGCTAGTATCAGCCTGCTTCCACTTTTCTACACGACCTTGGTATCAGTGGTGGTTTGATCTCAGGGTACGTGGACCGCAGTGAAGACTTTACACATGTGACCCAAGCTTGTTCATACACATTGAGGTGCGGAAAGACGGCAATTCCGCAGGCCCTCCTCATTCGATGGACTCTCGACGAAGGAAGAGAACGCCGAATATAGCCCACCCTGATTCTGAAGCATTGGCTGTCCATCCTACGCTGAATTGGTCCTGGGTAAGTAGGGTAGCGAGGGATATCAAAACAGGCCCAGGATGAATCTTGTACGTAAAATAACCTCTGGATATATCTGACCACGTTGTCCAGGAGCAACATCTGGCCGAGTGCTGACAGGAGTGGATCGCGAATCTGGAAGTTGTCGACAGGTTTGTGGCCATTGTCTTCCGACTCCCCGTTCAGGGGCAAATAAACTTCCATCATAATACCTGCTTTGAGGTCGGACTGCAGATCTCGCTTTTTCTTGTGCAGAGCGATCCCACCCCTCCACGATGGGGGTGTTTTATAGTGGGGGTGTTTGCTGTGGTGTGGGGCAACATTGCTGAAAGTGTGGTTCGGCAAGGCTGGAGGCTACCTGTCAAAAAACCGGGGATAACCAGATGGAGCCCCGGTTTCGATATTCTTCAGCGTCCTGGTGGAAATCACTCCCGGTCACCAGCTCTTGTTCTTTTTCTGTTTTTTCTGTCGAGAATGAGCTCCCGCAAGCGTAGGTCCATCGCAAGCTGCTCCAACTGCTATCTGAGAAAGTCAGTAGGCTCCATATTCTTGCTGTTACCACCGGACGTCCATGTTACTGACACTCATTGTTTCGCAGGCAAAAGGTGGGTTTCACTACCTACTACCTACCGATATGACCCCTCCCACAAGCCCCTGTTTGGTGCCGTTAGCGCTATCAAGACAAGACAGCCAGCGCACTAACACTGCTAAATGATCTAGTGTGATCGAACCAAGCCCGTGTGCACCTTGTGCAATCGGCGCGGTGTCCCTGATGATTGTGTTTACTACTCCAACGACAGCCACACGTCAAGCCCAACTGCTGTGGAATCCCAACCAGACGAAATAGCACACCCAAGACTCTCGGTTGCTCACGTCGCCAAACCTATCGACAAGCCAATACCACCAAACTCCAACGGGAAAGCCAATGCCTTCGTTCGCGGAAATGGCTTTGGTGGAAATAGTTTCGAGCGGGGGCCCTGGAGCGCGCGACACGAATGGTCAACATATGTCAGATCTTTGACTCCACCGACAACATCATCGAGACCTGGTCCATCTCTTGCGGACGCGTTTGGGTACTTTCAGGACTCAAACAGCAATACCTTGGCACTGATCCAAAGGGTTCGTACCGATCTGCCTGTATTGTACTGTTCAGTGTTTGACCTTCTGACCGTTCTGCTCGTCTTGTAGCTCGGAGCTGATCACCATGATACTTCCACACCAACACGCGAGCCCACCCTGTCCCCCGAGAGCACCGACGATGTCCATCGCATCTTGGAAAGAATGCCCGACCGCCAAATCCTGGACTTCTTGGTCCAGTACTTCCGGACCGAGGTGAACTGGATGGACCACTTGGTACATATCCCTTCGTTCTACCCACAGTATCAGGCATGGTTCGCTCTTGAGCAAATAACAACCGTCGCCGAGGTGGACTTTGCTATCCTCGTCTTGCGCCTCTGCTCATACACCTTGCAATTCCTCCCATCGCCCTTTTACACATTGGACAAGATTCGCGGGGTATTGCTTGCCGAGATACGTACATGTTGCGACGAAACAGCCAACAGCCTCGAGAGTATCAGCATACAGGCAGACGGCCGAGGATCTCTCGTGAGGGTTCAATCTCTTGCCTTTTGCGCATTGCAATGCCAGATCGAGGGGAAGACGCGGGATTTCTGGGAGGCTTTGAGCCGCGCCATACGGGTAGCACAGGATGTCGGTATCCACTGCGATGCTGTCAGCGACCGGAGAGGCATAGACAGGGTGGAGCGGGAGATGACACGGAGGACATACTGCAATCTGTTCATCTGGGATTCACTCCTCTCACGTCAACTGGATCGTGCCCCGTTCATCCCTGGTCGCATGGAAGACGCAAACTGGCCAAACATACATTCAATCCAACCGCCACATCAAAGAGACAGCCAAGGGGACATCCCCGGTCGCATGGAATCCAGCATTGCCGAGGCGCCAGACCCGTTCACAGAACGCCTCCTTCAGGCCAAGCTGGCCGACTTTTGGCGTGCTGCCGGGGTGGGACAGTGCGCCGACTACGACATGAGCCTTCGAGAAGATCTCTACGAACTCTTCAGCCGCGAGTACATTGAACGACTTCCCGCCCCTTTTGCCCTCCAGAATCCAGACGAAAGGTGGGACGATCGGTTTCCGAAGCTGCGTCTCCAGCGCAAGCTTTTGCACATGGCCATCTACGACTCGATATTGTGGAACTTCCGACCACTGCTTCTACGCAAGCCTTCTCCCCTGCCGGCCTACAAGTCCGTCATGCTCAGCTGCCAAAAGCGAAAGCTGGCTGCGGCGGCATTGTGTGCGCTGGAGGCCGTGTCACAGTTGCATGCTCTGCTTCATGGTTGCCACACACGCCTCGCCAGCATTGTCGTCACCACCTTCGAATCGGCAGTGCTCCTCGTATATCTGGCTGCCGACCAGACCTTCCCGGAGGAGTGGGCTCCGCAGCACATTTCCCCTCCCGACACTCTCAGATCTGATCCTTTGCAAGATGGGATCTGCAAAGTCTCGCCAACTGCAACGCTGCAGGCGATCCAGGGTGCCTTGAAGCGACTCAAGATGCTTGCAGAAGTGAGCAGCATGGCAGACGTTGCAGCCACCACTCTGATACGCCTGATGAACAAAGCTTCAGTCTTGGCTGCAGGACGAGAAGCACCGGAGCAGATCCACCATGCTTTTAGCAACAGAGCGGCAAGGCCCATGGTACTTGGCACCACACGGCCCCACGCCTCTTCCACCACATCACTCTCCGCCTCACAGATGAGTACCACATCGCTTCCACTAGCAGGCTCTGCGCCTGGGGTTGGCAACGTCAACCCTTGGCTTTCGGAGACCATGCCAGACTTGAGATCGGTTGACGAGTTCATGTCTGGAATGAACGAGACTATACACGTGACCACCGGTCCAGGAGACATCGCTGGCAGCTGGCCTTCTTTTGACCCGTCACAAATATACGGACAGGGAGTTTTTGGAATTTTGGAGGAAGCATGACTTGGAAAGTAAAGATACCTCAACCAAGGGATTTCTACACACTCGCATCGCATATTCTTGTTCTTGCTGCAACTCGTCTCCACCATTGTAACTGAACGAATCCAATGTCAACATGTCAACTTTACCCGGACAGCGGACCGGAGTGGTAATTCCGAAGGCAGCAGCTGATCGGCGATAAGAAGCCAGTGCCAGCAAAACAGAGGCAACCACACCCCAGAGAACGACAAACAAGGCAATACATCGGCGATCGTATATGCACGACCAGTTATCCCGCGTCCCAACAAGGGCTTCCGTCATGTACATTACAGAATGTGGGACCCATGATTCAAGCATACTGATAAGCATAAAGCTTCTCGGGCCAACTTGAACTTCGAACGGGCGAACCAATCAACACCAGTTCGGCATGAGATAGTCAGTCCTAGTTGCCTTTTTGAACACACATTATCAACATCGATACACATGGAGGCCACACACGGCCGGGAGAGACCTTCCTGACTGAGCTTGTCCACCAAGCTAGCCGGAAGTATTCGCCAGACCCCTGGTCCGCGGGAAGACGGTTAAACGGCCTTGGCATCTGCCGCTTTCCACCTTTTGCTTGCCCCTCGCTTGGGGGTCTTGGCCGTCAGCGCGGTCAGACTTCCGCTGCCCGTTCCGCTCTCGTTCCGTAGCACGGCCGGGGGTCTCCAGATGAGCAGGTTGAGTATTCCTTGCGAATCCCGCTGTCAGAAGACGACCCTGAACCCAAACCGACTGTCAGAAGAAATACAGTACCTCGCCAGGGTTGACGGGAGGATCCCTGGACCGGCATGGATCCAATCACCCCCACCGTGATGGCCGCTAATGTTTGTGCTAAAACGCTTGTCGTTGAACGATCCACAACTAGTTCCACACTTCTGACTTTATTTTAACGACATGGCTTCGCCTGGTGGGTGGTGAAGAGTTCAGCTGTCGTCTTCTGGATTGAATGGCGAGAGCCTCATGCAAATATTCACACGTGGCTGAATACCCAAGCTTGGCTGCCCAGCCTTGGCTATGACCGTGCATCACGCATGCCAGATTGTACGATGGTAACCATGCAAGCGTTAACAGATCCTGCGCCCACGACTGACGTCTTGACGCAAGATGATTAGAAACCCGCGGTGGGACAGCATTTGGTGTTACACGGCATGAAGCTGAAGCAAGGCAAATGGAGTGAGCGGTTTTTATTTCATTCTTGGCCTGCCAGCGCGTATTCACATCCGCCTCGCCACGTGCGTGCCGACCGTTCACCAAGGAGCGTTGGTGCCGTCGTACACATTTGCCCTGCCGGGAGCGGGCTTGTCCCAGCCCTCGACGAACACCTTGGGTAACTTGCCATTTACTTCCTTCTGGCTCTTGTTGAAGATGATGTCAAGAGACGCCTTGGCGCCTTGTTCAGCAGTCAGGTCGGCCATATCGCCACCTCCCAGCTCCGTTTTCATCCACTGTTTGCAGGGTTAATATTCGTCTTTCATGGGAAACAGGAGGGACTTACACCAGGGCAGAGAGCGATGAAAGTGAAGCCTTCCTTTTCGTGGTCAAGAGCCCACTGCACGGTCAAAGCGTTGAGGGCAGCTTTGGTGATCTTGTAAGCAGGGCCAGGGAACGAAACAAAATGCTCCGCCAGACTGATGGAGCCGAGAGTGGTGGAGATGTTGGCCACCTTCTTCAGCTGGCCCTTTTCAAGGAGGGGGAAGAAGGCTTGGGTGACCCAGTGAACGCCTTGGACGTTGACCAGGAAGCTGGAGGAGAGGTTGTCCCTGAGTGGAGTGTTAGCCACTCGTTGGGAAGAAGTTGAAGGTTGGTTACCTAGGCAACTCACATGGATTTCGTCCCTTGGAACGCATACTCGCAGATACCGGCATTGTTGATGAGGACATCGAGACCCTTGCCCCCGAGCTTGGCCTCTGTCTCGGCGGCGGCCTTTTTGATGGACTCTTGGTCGGTCACGTCAAGCTTGACCCACTCGGCGCGGCCAGAGGAGCCATTGACCACTTCACTCAGGGTGGCTGAGTCGCTGCGGGAAGAGGCGATGACTTTGCTGACTTTGGATGTGGGAAGAGCCAGGAGCTCCTTGACCAAGGCCAACCCGAATCCTCTAGAGGCACCGGTGATGAAGAATGAGGCCATGGTTCTAGAAGGTGATATGCAAGTTTGGAATAGTGTCAACTGGATGTGAGTAAGGTAGTGGGTATGAAACTTTGCTGCGGGTTTTCAGGTGGTGGTTCTGCTTGGGATTGCTGGACCTCGGAGCATGCAGCGGAGGAAATATGGGATACCTGATAATGTATACCGGCCAAGCAATATCAGGCACGCATCTGGTTAGAGCCAGAGGCAGGAATGCAAGCGATTTCAATGAGTGCAGGATTTGTCAGCGAGGGTGGTTACATGAGCAAGACCAATGGTTTTAATTTTGTGGAGAATATGCGGCTCGATGGGGGGCGATCTGCCCTTTCTTTGTTTGCTGTATCGGATTTAACATCATACACTCCACAGCGCCTGTGGGCAGTTGTTGCTAGACGTCACTACAAACAAGTTTCCAACATGACAACGGGGGTCAATAGGCTTCTGTGATTGGGGAAAGACAACGGGAGGTAGCTTATGTGATTTTCGACCGATGCCCGATGGTTATGCCCGATATCCAATCAGATATCGGCAAATGCAACCGTATCTGCCCACACCCCCTGACCTGCCGGCTTTGTGTTAGTCACGAAAGGCTTGTCAGGGGTGGGGGTATCTCTGTACCTTTTCTCGGCATCCATTCATTCGGCCGACATTTATGTGTGCATGGAGATGGAGGTTCAGCTTGTAGCAGAACAGATACGGACTACACATAGACTTTATGAGCCATGAGATAGGTACTATGAAGAAGACAGTAAATATGTCATTCACAGCTTTCACAGTCTAACTCCCCCATCTTGGTCTTTTGAACAAAATAGAGGATCTAAATTCTGTCTCCCTCTGGCATACCTTACCTAAACAATGTCAACAACGACCTCAACCGCCCCATTACCAGCGGAGAAGATGGGCTCCGCCGGCTCAGACTGGAACCTCACCAACGGCGCAGGCTACATCCTCGACCGCGACCGCAGCCACGCCGCCGCGTCCCGTCTCAACCTCCAGTTCTACCTCTGGAAGGACAGCCTCGGATTCAACATCCACCCGACCATCTCCTCGTCTCTCTTCCCCTCCTCCTCCTCCTCCTCCTCCTCGACCAAGAGCAGCGAAGTTGCCGCCGGCAGCCAAAACCCCGTGGCCATCTGCGAGGTAGCCTCCGGCACGGGCATCTGGCTAATCGACGTGGCCCGCTCCGTCCCGCCATCCACCGTCCTCACCGGGCTAGACTACAACCTCGCCCAGTCCCCCCCCTCCGCATGGCTGCCCCCCAACGTGTCCATGCGCCACTGGAATGTCTTCGACCCCGTACCCGAGGACCTGGTGGGGAAATACGACTACGTGCACACCCGGCTCTTGGTGCTCGTGGTGGGGGAGTCCAAGGACCCGGGGCCGATCATCAGGAACTTGCTCACGCTGCTCAAGCCGGGGGGCTGGCTGCAGTGGGACGAGCTGGACACGGTGAACATGTCTGTGCAAAAGGTCGATCCGGGGCTGGAGACGCCGGCGCTGGAGGAGCTGAGGGCGTGGTCGTGGGCGGAGGGGCGGTTGGACTGGACGGTGAGGCTGCCTGAGTTTATGGAGAAGGAAGGGTTTACCGAGGTGAGGGGGGATTTGTTTGGGGATCCGCCCGCGCTGGCGAGGGCGTTTACCGAGCAGCACTTGCTGACGGCGGAGGAGTTTGCCGAGGGGCTGGTCAAGCTTGGGAGGAGGGAGGTGGGGGAGAAGTATTTTGGGTTGGTGCAGAGGGCGCATCGGGAGGCGGTGGAGGGGGCGGCGCTGTGCGTGCCGAGGATTGTTTGTGTGGGGAGGAGGCCGTTGTAGGAGAGGGGCGATATGCGGTTGGTGAGATGGGGTGAATTGGAGCTATTCACATAGGCTTTTTTACCTAGGTACTTTATTGTCCACGTTCAAGGAGTGGGTATTCCTGCGATTCAGGGGCTCAGGGGTTCACGTATTGTGAGATCTGCAGCCTGTGAAGCCAATTGACATTGTCACGGAACGACGCAAGAGCGGGGTCAATGTCAAGACCGGACGTGTGTGATATGAGTTTGCAAGTGCTCTTCCGAGCGATAGATTTCCATTCACGATGCAGCAAAAGAATTGCGATCCATTTTCTGTGGTGATAATTGAGATGTTCTGCATAACCTGCATCCTCGAACGCCTGTGTGCGGGCACTCCCGCTTGGGAGACTGGGGAAGTGTGTAAAGGACGAATCATAACTCTCATCACACAGGCCTGAAGACACTAAGTTAGGGAATCACGAGGAATCTAGACCGTCTGTGATACCCACTTATCAGCTCAGGCAGCCATTCGCTGCATCATTCCGACCTGTCAGCTCTATGCAGCGTTGATGGCTTGGCCAGTTTCGGAAAATATGGAGTCTCTAATGCAAAGTCTAACTCATAGTTTTGTGAAGACTTCGGTAGAGCCATCAATACATGCACCTTTGGCACATCCTTCCTGTCACTGTAAAAGCTGAAATTAACACAATCAGTTAGACTCGGGTGATGAACACGCATCAATACATCTAAGGGCCAGCTGAGAAAATGTGAAAAGAGGTCTAGAATTAACAGACATATGTCGAACCCATTCGATGTACCGGTATGGCAACGGCAGCATATAAACCGTAATCTGCAGTCCAAGGCTGTTCCTTGTTCTCCTCCTCCATCGCCTTCTCAACACCAGTTCAAAGCAGCACTCCATTACCACCAAGCCAGCTCACTCAGCAAAATGACGGAAGCACGTCCTGACCATGTTGTGATTCAGGGCATCTTGCCCAACCAGGCTCCTGGGATCAGACGGGAATTCACTGACTGGGCCAAAGACCCCGAGAACAACATTCAAGTGTCTCTATTTATCCGCGCCCTCCAGAAGTTCTATGACATCCCCTACACCGACACCCTCTCGTTCTTTCAGGTTGCCAGCATTCATGGCTATCCTGGTAACTTGAAGTGGGACAACTCTGTGGCCCCTCCCTATGAGAGACCGGGAGATGAAACGCATTACTTCTACTGCACCCACAATCATTTCAACTTCCCCACTTGGCATCGTCCCTACATGATCCTCTTCGAACAGACTGTCTGGGAGCTCATGGGCAAGGTCATCAACGAAGACCTCGAGTTTCACGACGATGCTGACAAGCAGGCCTGGCTCGAAGAACGAAACAAGTGGAGACTCCCCTACTGGGATTGGGCCCTCAACTCGACCAAGGGCAAAGTACCTGATCTGTTTGTCCCTTCGAGCGTCAACATTCGTGTGCCTCTGGCAGCCGACGGATCGCAGCCTGCGCCGGAGAACGTTCCCAATCCGCTCTCTCGCTATCAGGTCAAGGTGGATGGCGTTCCCAAGAAGATGGGAGACTTGCCTGGCGATTACAAGGTTGACAGTGTCAAGCTGAGTGACGGTACCGTTCTTCCGGTGAGCAACACCCCACCCTGACGACGGAAGAAGATACTAACAAGGCCGTGATAGTGGGCCGAATGCTCTGGTACCAGCAGATGGGGCATTGTGCCCGGGACCCCTTCAGACAAGTGGTCCGAGGGCGTCAACCAAGCCGACAAGATTGCCCCCGCCATCAACAACCACGAATGGTACTTTTCCGACGATGACGGCAAGCCCGACAACGACATCTTCAAGCATCCCGTTGGCGATCTCGTGCACCGTTTGTTCTCTGGCGTCAAGGAGTGGGAGAACTTCTCTTCTACGCGCGTGAGCAAAGCCCCTAGCGACAAGGACTGGCGACAATGGGTTTCGTTGGAGTATGTTCACAACAATCTGCATGTAAGTTCAACTGCGACAATCCCGAAGCTGGGGCCAGAGTACCTTACCTACCCATCTGAGATTGACCGACACTGATGTTTTTCAGGGCTGGATAGGTGGTGACGGGGTGGAGGCCATCGGACACATGCAAAACGTTCCTTCGGCTGCATTTGACCCAATCTTCTACATGCACCACTGCAATATCGACCGCATCACTGCCATCTGGCAGACCCTGAACGACAAAGCGTGGTTCAAGAGCTCTGTGCTCGCAAAAAGGGAGCTGTACCCTTTCCGTGGGCCGCGCGAGGATGGCAAGATCGACTACTTCACGTCCAACGACGTCCGCGACTGGACGAGGTTTGGTTACCAGTATGACCTCCTTGAACACAGAGATGGCGAGGATGAGCACCAATACCGCAAGCGAATCCTCGCCTTCATCGACCGGTCTTATCTCAGCACTGGACAAATCTTGCTGAAGGATGAGAGTCACCTCTTCCACGACGGTTCAGACACCGAGTCCTTCGCGGAGCAAGACTTTGATGACTATCTGATTGATGTCGTCTATGACCGGTATGTGCAAGCTCTCTTTTTGGTGCTTACAGGCCCAACAAACTCTCCCAAAGCTGACCAGTTTTCCAAGCTACGCTCTCAATGGAGACCCTTACCTGATCCACTTCTTTCTCGGTGCGCCAGTCCACACTTCCGAGAGCGATGGTGTAAGCGTCAAGGTCACCTCCAACACCCCCAAGCACGTCGGCATGGTCTACAACTTCTCCACCCCCTGGCTCGGCAGCAGCAACAACAACAACGACGACGACACCGACTCGGCCGAGTCCAACCAGCCCAGGTGCGGCAATTGTGTCTCTCAACAGGAGGAGAACGTCCTCAGCAACGCCTTGATCCCCCTGACCATTCCGCTCTACAACGCTGCCGCGGACAAGAACACGGATGGAATCGAGAGTATTCGTCCAGACGAAGTCAAGGACTACCTCGCCGGTCAGCTCACCTGGATCGCTGTTACTGTATGCTGCTCCTCCCCTCTAGCTCTCTGAACTGTAATAATGCCATGCCTCGTCCAATTTGCTGACAATGATAACACGCACGCAGATGAACGGCACGATCATCCCCTGGGACCGCCTCCCCAAGACCAAGGTGTTCGTCCTCAAGGGCAAGGCCAAGCACTACGCCGAGAACTCCAAGCTGTCGTCGTACAGGGAGTATGACGCGCTGGGTCACATCACGCACGACAAGCCGGCTGGTGCTTCTCATGAGGATTATGGAGAGTACGCTTGAGTTAGACTCTGACATACCTAGGTACCTAGGTATGATAGTAACAAGATAAGAAAGAATAGTGATGGATGAGTAACGGTATGAGGCAATAAGGTTATCAAATGAATTCAAAAACAGTCAAATTCCGTTATACAAATTTCCTGCAACAATCTCCACCATATGTGCCTATAATTCATCTCTCCTCAACTATAACCCCGAACAGCACCTTTGCGACGTCACATGAATATGAACAGGACGTAACGAAGTGAAATCGACCGGCAAATTTCCCCTCTCAATCAACCTCTGCTTTGGTATTGGCGGCCTGATAAACTGCAACGCTCTTGAACCCACAAGCTGGGTGGGTTCCTCTTCCGGCTCATTCACCTTTGGTACCTGCGAGGGACACGGGGCTGAGAATTGAGTCATTGGCGTGAGCAAGGACGGGATGTAATCTTCGGTCTTGTACGTCGAAGGACACGTCATGTCGCCCGTCTGGGTGGGTGGCGTTGGTAGCTGCGGTGGGGGCGACACCCTCACGCGCCGGGGTCGTTGAGGTCTCCTTTGCTGCCTTGAGTTCGAGGCGGCAGGCTGCTCTGGTGTTGAGTGGTGGGAGCGCAGCCGTTGCGATCGCCTGCGCAGCGTGTTGCTGTTGGCTGCCGCTCCTTGCATGTCTTGGCGGATATCTCTTGGCGGTGTCACGGGCACCCACCCACTCAGGTTGTTGATGGTCGGAGACAGCTTTTGTAATAAGCTGCGAATGTCGTACAGAATGCGGTCGGATTCGAGAGACATGGAGTAGTTCTCGAGGTACCGACTGAACGTGCGATAGAATTGTAAGTGCTGCCTTGTTTCGATCTCCACTGGCGTCATCCACCTGATGCATTCATCAGAATATATCCGGCAGTAATCCTCTTTAGCTTCCTGACAAGTCCGGACAGCTAGATGCAGCAGATTGTTGATAGCGTGGTCCACTTGATGGTCAACACCATAGGCGTGGTGGTGCATGATAGCCTCAAAAAGCTGGTTGATATGTGGCAACAGATGCAGCCTTGGATGCTTGGCGGGTGCATTATGCATCATATGCCCGACGATACAAATGGCCTCAAAAGCATCGTGCCAGCGATATTGGTGAAGACATTGTATCGCTGAAATGAACTGGCCTGTCTGTGAAAGTGGCAGCTGTGAGTATGGCCCAAAGGGTGATGGTGATGGTGATGGCGACATGGTGGGCATCATGATGTGCCAAAACCTGGGCGGGATGATGGTGTTGATGAAAAGGATGATGGGGCTCGGCAAAAACAATAAGAATGGTGGGGTGTTGGATGGAAAGGGGGAGTGCAACATTGGGGGGATATCTGATATCAAGACGGGAGAAGAGAAGAGGTGCACGGGGGGGGAGGGTCGAAAAAAAAGGGCGGATGGGGTTTTATACCTGCAAATTGTCCAACAAGTCGACCAATGAGATATTAGGGTGAAATGGTGCGTCCCCGGGTCCTCCAAGTCGTTGTAGAGCAGCAATACATCAGTAGGGGGTTGGAAGGGGTGGAACACGTAGTGGGTTGGTCCATCAGCTTAAAGCGGCGGGCACCCTGGGCTGGGCACCCACTCCCTCCCATCCACCCATATCACCCCCTCCCCCCCCAACATCAGCCCCTCCCCACTTCTCACTTCATCTCATCCCACGAATTTCGTTTGCCGCCCGAGTTGAACTGATGAACAATAGCAACCAATGTGCATCCTTCTACTTGGGTAGAATTCATTATGCGTGATATTGACTGGGTGAATCAATGCCGGCTGGATCATAGGATCTGAGTATAGGTTAATCGGCGTAACGATGAGTTGCAAAGTGTAAAGACCAATGAGAACGGACCTATAATTCATGGAATTGATCTATCCCCAAAATCCGAATAAGAGTTGTTGATTCAGTAAGTAGTCGGATCAATCATGGTGTCTGGGGAGTGAGGACGATGGTCACACAGGGAGGGTGGCCCGTGCTCAGTTCGAAATGTGGTGCGACTCGCTGCCCCCATGGAGCAGAGGCGAGCGCGGATGGATTGAAATTGGAAAAAAACTTCTGGGCCATATTTGGAGCTTCTCTGGATGATATATCGATGGCTTTGAAACCTAATGTCTTGATTTGAGGTATGTTGCGATGGAAAACAGGATTTGTTTGAGCCGGTTGTGGTGGATGGGATGAGATGTCGTTGGATGATTAGGTAATCTCTGGACCCACCATTGACCTCACCCCCAATTTGACACTCACGCACACTGCCCGCGTCACGTTGAAAATGAAGAGTGAAAGAAGAGTGTGATAAAAATATTCCTCTTCAGCGGCACCGTCAACGCATTTACATTCAACTGACAGTTTTACACTGGACTTCGGGTAGGTTGGTGGGGGTACGAGGAACTACGATAACACACTAACAGGATGCCGCAGATTAACCCGTGAGAACGAGGCAAACCGATAGAGCACCATCTCAGTTCAAGATTGATTGAGTGCTTTCGCATTATGGCATTAAACAGACATCAGAACAAGTCCCTTGAAGGGAGTTGTACTAATACATCAGATATAGTCTGCTTATCCTTTTTTCCTCCCTCAATCTCTTGAGGACCTGATCCATGGAGCCTTGCACTTCTCTGCACTGCTTCAAACCCCTCATGCGCACATTCGCGATGCCTTTTTCCGGCCGTTTTCCAACTGCCTCAGACGCTTGTGGGCGGTTCTGAGCTCCTCTATAATGAGCAATTGGAAATAAGGGGGCTCCGCAGTCTCCTCTGTCTGGATAGTTCGCAGCTCCCACTCAACAGCTTCAACCTGGAATTGGACGAGACATGGGTCTCGAACTAGTCGACGGAGAGCGTTCACGCTGCTGATGCAGACCATCATGGACGGTAGAGAGCTCCTCGAGGGTGAATACCGAGGCAGAGGAATAAACTAACAGTGTCGAGCGCTGGATTTGATGTTTGTCGTCAATTATGACCGGTTGGGACGGAGGAAGCCGAACAGGTTAGAGTGGTCGTAGATTTAGTCGAGCCATAGCGACAGCTTCCTAGCTTCCTGGCTTGCAGGCCGTTGGCATGAAACACTAGGTAACCACACAGCAAAACACAGGCCAAAAGAAGACCACAAAAGAAGTATACTGATATGTAACGCTAAACTGACATCCATCAAGGGCGCTATAAATCTGGTGGAAGAAGTCCCCCTCGTGGATGAAGCCAAATCTCTTCATTCCCGATTTCTTTCATGCCCGTCAACTACCTGCGTCCCCGCTCCGCTTCAGATGACGTGTAGTAAAACAGTAAAACAGAGCGACTCGAGAGAATATGCCTTCCGCCCCACGGCTGCCGCTCATCCCCCATCCACCTCTCTCGTCTCTATCCGTTTACCTTCCTTGTTAATTTCCCGTCTCTGCCCATTGTCCACCTTGGGAAACCGTTCCAACCGTAGCAGTAACCACCCTCCCAGGAAGACCGTACTCCGCACCCCGCCGTTCCATCCCCTCCCAGTCGTCAGCCCGAAAGCAGATCTCCAAGCTGAGTTCAAGGCTAACCTTCAGAGCGCCGTGCATGTCCTCGTCGCTGACAACCTCTTCATAATCGACCAGTCCAGTTTCCTGCTGGAACTGCAGCAAACGCTCGTGGACCTTATCCAACTCGTAGAACGTAAACATGGCGAGATCGGGGACATCCGGCCGCTCTCCAAACGTGATCGACTCGTGGGTGATGGCATGGGCTTCCTAACCCCCACACCATCTCCACATGGTAGATAGCTCCCACTGAATCTCCTGCGCGACCTGCGGCGTGAAACAAGGGTCTTTGCCGAGTTTTAAGAGGGTGCTTGCGTACAGATTGCGGGCCTCGGGGAACTGGAAGGTCTCCGGGTGGATCTGGAAAGACTTGTAGCAGAGCCGAATAAGTCGGTGACGTTGGGATAGAAGAATGGCTGGTTTCATCCAAGTTAGCGGTCCATCTCAGCTAAAGGTTCCCAGACAAAGGGATGGGGCAGAAACTTACCGACAAGATTGGCTGGGCCGAAACGAGGGCTTTCGGTGCTAAGCTTGGCCTCGACACCTGTCAACGGGCAGCGGATGACAGCCTCCTGATGTGAGCTCTCCGTAGTTGTAGGTGGAGGACAGGTCAAGGGTATAAGTGACGTGATGCAGGCCATTAGGAGGCTGTGATGGCCCGTCAGCCATGAGATGTGGAGGAGCAACAGCAGGTGGTCGGCTGAAAGTGTAGTTGGAGACGCGCGAACGATTTGGTCTTGATCGCAAAGCCACGAGCTTAGGTCGTGCGCGAACGGTTTGAGAAGCTGAATCATGGCGTATTTGTCTGCCGCGACTATGGTGTGGTACATTCGCTCAATCGCATCCGTTTGGTCGAACCTGTTGAGATCTTTGGCGATGCTTGCATTTTTGTTGTGTGCCGCGTAAATAAGCCATTCCATGGCGAAGAACGTGTCGTCGGACAGTTGGACAACCCACTGCGAGTTGTCTTCGGGTTTTCTCTCGACCCAAGGCCCAAAGAGCATAGCGCGGAATACAGGAGACGACTGTGACATCGCACCCGAGGATACCCGGAGACTTTGGTATTCGTTAGAGTCTGCGTCGTGCTTGAGGACACTCAATACCAGGTCCCCGTTTGGATCAACCTCGATCAAGGACGATGCCATCTTGTAGTAATCTTATAGAAGTGACTTGATTGAATCGGTGATGATCATAGCAAAGTCGATTTGAATGGTTTCTGGGATCGAGTAAACTGTAAGCTGGGTGTTTGATGGAGGTTAGGGAGAAGGAGGAGAACTTCAGGACACGCGTTTCGGGCGAAACCAGATAACGTGCCGGTTGGGCAAGACGATAGGCACTCCATCCTGTCGACGTCAGCACAACACCAACCAAAAGTACCTAACCAGACAATATTAGTTTCCTGCTTCACAAGTGGAACTAACCCCTACGGCTGCCTGAACAACAAGGCAGGCTGCAACAATGTTCCCCAGTATGCGCTCTCAGCGTGTTACGCAGCACGAAGACTGGGCCGAGCCGCTCAACAAAGTGATTTTAGTAAACTTTCCAACGCTATACAATTTATTTAATAATCAGCTTCCCCAACACCGAAGGCGTTTCAGCATTCAACCAGCCCCAAGCTTTACATCAAATACAACTCCAACGACCCCCCCTTCGATCACCTCACAGCCCCTCCGCAATCCTATCCAGCATCTGATCATTAAACTTCCACAGCATGGTCGTAAAATCAGCAGCGATCCCGTTCCCCGTGAACCAAGTCGACCTCTTCCCCTGAAGAGCATACATATCCTCCATCCACCCTTCTCTCAACTCCTGGGCGCTAACCCCAAACCCACCAGGGCCGTGGTCCGACCAAGCCACAAACTCGACCTCTTCCCCCTCCAGATCTGGCAAAGTCCCCGCGTCAACCATCTTTTGGATTGCATTTCGAGCGACTTTCTTCGCTTCGGATGGGGGGAAAGCGGTGTAATTCGTGCCGCTTGATCCGAGGCTGAAGAGCGGGGAGTCAGTGGCAAGGCTGGTGAAGCTCAGCACAAAGGGGGTCTGGAGAAACGGCGAGAGCGGGTTGGAGGTTGCTGACAGGGGGAGGTTGCGAAGCTGGGTGCCGACGGGGAGCTTGGAGTGCTTTGCGATGGCGGTGTGGCTTCTGCCGTATTTGGGCTTGGAAAAGTGTGTTTTCTCCGCGAGGCTCAAGTCGAAGGGGGCGAGGTTTTCTCTGGTTGGCGGGATCGCCAGCAGTAACTTCTTGGCGATGATGAGCTTTTTGGTGGCCTTGCCTTTGCCTTTGCCTTTCCCGCTTTTGGCCGGTTGGTCCTCCTCGTCATCGTCGAGACGAGCCGAATCGACTACCAGCTCAATTCCCGAGTTGCTTCTCTTGGAGTCGACAACCTGGGAATTGTACAAAACATCCTTTCCGAGAAGAGTGCTAATCTTATCGAACAGGATCTGGTTCCCGCCGTTGATGTGGAACATGGGCACTTCTCCAAAGAAGACCTTGGACCAGGCTGTGGGGAAAGCCTTGATGATGCTCAAGGTCAAGATGTCCTCAAAGTTGCCCCTTGAACCCACGCCGCCTCCAGTGGACGGGTACATGGTTGACAGCATGGCTTCGATGCCGTGCTTCTTGGCGAACTGGCCAATTGGGAGCAAAAGGTCCGCTGGGATGTCTTTGCCGGCCGGTAGACCCCAGTAGCCCGGTTGGGTCATGTTGTCCCAGCCATTTGCCGTCATCAGGTCGTGGAATTTCTTGACCGCGATGGGACCGGCAGACCCGTCAGGTGGCTGGAAAGCGCTGGTCAGCTCCTGCCCAGAGGTGAAGTCGATATATCGAATCTCGTTGCCTCCAGCGGGGAACCACGGGGAGAGCATGACGTTTATTTCCGGGCGACTGAAGAAGTCGAACGAGTCTTCGTACGGGAAATAGAGGGCGAGGCCGTAGTCGTGAATGCTGCCGGTTGTCTTATCGACGTAGGTGTCAACATGACCACCTAGGATGGGCTCCCTCTCGACGACAACCACACTCTTCTTGTAGTCTTGCCGCAAGCGAACGGCTGCGTGGGCCCCTGATGCACCTCCTCCAATGATAGCCACATCCTTGTAGATGATGTCTTCACGGCGAAAGTCGGAGCGGTTGATCCTGCCAGCAGAGGCCACTGAAACAGCGCCTGCGGCCAGAAGAGCTGCTGTGCGCATCTTGACAAAGGATTGGTACAAACTGGACGATGCGCGGGAGTTTGCCCAGAAAAACGTGGCAACAGGGAACGAGCAAGGCGAGGAGGGCTAGACATAGAGATATAAGGGACTGAGTCGCACTCGGCTTTTAACTGGAGGCAAAACAATATCGCCGGACACATGGCTATTATCGAGAATGCAACCTCCGAGCCACTGTACATTCTCTGCGTGTCAGAAATTAGCACTGTCGTTGTCCATCTGCAGGGGCCTTGTGTGGTCGGTAACATCAACCCCCTGATATTGAATTCCGCTATTGCCGGGCTTGGGTCGGAGCATTGGCGATAAGGCTTTATTTTCTGTTGGTGACAGGCTGATCTCTGCTGCTGGAACGAGATTTTTATAGGGATCGTTCTTTTGGTACCCATTTGTCCGCACTACCGGGGCAGGAACATGTCAGGTAGAAGAAGATTGTAAGATTTATTAAACATACGATAAAGATAAAAGCAGTAAATGAATCTCTCCATGTACAACCGTGATTCCGTCCTCCCTCGCCAAGCTCTTATCTCTAACCACTCCACCGCCACCGGTCCTTCCGCCCCAATTCGGTGTCCTCGACCTAGTCATACCGACTCCAGTCAATGGCACCAACATCCTCATAGCAAGGCGCGCCGACGTGGTGGATATTCAACTCTTCGACCCCCTCCCCCTCAAACACCCCCTCAGGCAGCGCCGCACACTGCGCCAAGAACGTGACAGCAACGCAGTTGTCCGGAATCGACTCCGCGCTCGGCGCAACCTTCACCGCATGCTGGGGACGGCCATACGCCGGCTGCGTCTCGTTGCAAACGATAAAATACGGGTAAGGGGTGAAAGCCTGGGCCCAGGGGCTTCTCAACCCTCCCACCACCCCCGCGCCGGTGTTGCCGGGGCCAAAGTTGAGGCCGAGGTTGACGGGGTTTTGCTGGCCCTCGAGGGGGGGGAACCGCAGGCCGAGGGGGGTGGCGCCGCCCTGGAACTTGATCGGGGGGAGGGCGATGGAGGTGAACTGGGCGGAGACGTCGCGGCCGGTGCCGTTGATGAAGAAGGTGGCTGATGTGTTGAGGGTGGGGACCAGGATGGCTGCGTTGAGGCCGGCGCCGACGTGGACGCCGGAGAGGAACCAGTTGTTGACGGGCGGGTCGAAGATGTTGGAGGGTGTGGATATGTTTGCCACGAGCTTGAAGGCGTCGGCGGTGGTGCGAGGGGGGTAGTTGCCCTGAAACTGACGTTGGGTGAGAGATAGGGGTGAAGCAGCTGCAAGGCCGGCCATGAAGGCGGAGAAGAGCGCGGTGGTATGCATGGTAGGTGTTCGGGTGAATTAGTGGTATTAAATATTAGATTTTGAGAAGCGTGTAATGGGTAGGATTCTTGATCGTTGTCGAATGATGGAGATTCGATACCATGATGTCCAACTCGCAAAGCCTTCTTATACAACTCTTCGACGCCTACTTTGTAAGGTTTCGGCCGAGCAACGGCACTTTCCTTAGACGACGTAACTAAATTTACATTCATTCCATCATCCTATATCCGCTTCATCATTCATCATATCCGTACCGGCTTAGAACTTGTGTCATGGTTGTACCAATTAACCGGCAACCGAAGAGGCGGAGCCGAACCAACAGACTAGAACATCAGCAGACACGAACGAGAATGGGGGCTGAAAACACACGAATGAGACGTAGTGGGCATCTAACTGCTTTAAATGTGCTATCACCGCCCCTCACTGACTACTAAGGTACCGGTTGTAGCGTCGCATTTACAACGTTGCACGGCCTGAACTTGACGCCTCACATCAGATACGCGATCCTTCTATCAACACGATATTTCAACGTGGTGCGCTAGAAATTCTACAATCCTTCTTGTACCACCTCCTCTTTTCAAGGCAGGAAGAGTCCTGATTGATGGTAAGGCTGATCGGGGGATCCGTGAGCTTAGGGGTTCAGGGGGCAGGGTTACAGTAAGTCCCGCCATGTTGATCATGGTGGGACTGAAATGTAGAAGAAACAGAAACCGAAAGATACGATGAGAAAGTCAATGACTTTATATAACTAATTAATTCATGTGAAGCAAATGAGCAAGTCCCCTTCCTAATTGCCGTTCTTGATGTTCAATCAACTCAGTTTGTCCTGGCCTACCTACCTGTAGTAAAACGCCTTTCCCACGCAATCATCCACAAACGACCTCATGGTTGCCAATGACTGCGGTCTCAGTCATATCAAGCCACGAGCATACCAAACATCGAAAGGGCTGCATGGCTCGACACCAGAAATTGTCAACTCACCCTGCTTGGCAGTCAAGCTCTGAGTCAATGACACCGGATGGAATAGATCAGCATGTGTGTCCACTTGAACATTTGTTACAAGCCAGCTCAAATTAAATCCATGCAGTTAATCTGCCCAACTAGCTAAACGCGTTAACAGCAAAGGGGTATATCCAAAATCACCATTCGTCCATCACACTCATTACGCATCCCAAATTCCACACGACAACAACAGCCCCCCACAATAATCACAAACTCTTCCACAGCTTCTTGTACCACGGCAGGGTGGAATCAATCTCCTCCCCGTCGGCAAGAGGCCGCCTTCCATCATCCAAGTCCTTTCTCCTGCCCTCCTGGAGGTCGATTGTGTGAAGGTTGACAGTTTTGGTCTTGTTCCAGAATTTGTAGACGACATAGATGACGCCGAAAAGTGGCAGAAGAATGTAGGCGTCGACAAAGTCAACAGCATTGAAAGGCGCGAATGTCGCCCAGCCTTGAATGAAGGCGAGGAAGATGTTGGCGCTCAGTCCAAACCAAGCATTGTAGGGGTAGAGCATCGACTTGAAGGGCAGCTCCGAGTTCGAGTGTCCCTGGGCAGCCCAGGCCTTCCTGAAGCGGATGTGAGTCCAGCTGATGGCAGCCCAAACCAAAAAGGTAGAGACACCGCTGAGGTTGACAATGTAGGAATAGGCGTCCTGGGCACCCGTGCTGACATTCATCATGCTCAGCGCGCCAAAGAGGTTGGTGAAGACGATGGCAGGCACCGGGACACCTCTCTTGTTGGTCCAGCCCAGGAACTTGGGGGCCTTTTGAGTCTGAGCCATGAACAGGATGGTGCGGCTGCCGATGAAGATGGAAGAGTTGACGGCGCTGAGGCAAGTGACGAGGATGAAGGCATTGATCAAGTGCTTGCCGCCCTCCCATCCGGCATTCGCAATGGCGATTGTCATGGGACTGCGCAACGCACGTTGTGCGGCCGAGGTCAGCTCTGGGCTGTTGGCTGGGCAAACAAGGCCGAAGAAAAAGGCGCTGCCCATGTAGACCACGACAATACGGATGAAGACCTGTCGAATAGCCAATGGCACGGCGCGGCGGGGATTCTTAGTCTCGGTCGCGGCGACGGCAACGGACTCGACTCCGGCGTAAAAGGTACTGCAGAAGACAAAGACGGAAGCAACACCCTTGAAGCCATTCGTAAAGGCACCGGGGTCACGCCAGTAGCTGAATCCAACGGCCTCGGCGCCAATCACACCGCCAGATGCGTAGCTAGTTCACGTTAGTACGGTCCCGAACCGAGTATCAAACAATATACTAGATGCTTACATTAAACTGAACAAAAAGAATGCGACCAATCCAACAAGCTTGAAGAGTGCCAGCCAAAACTCAGCCTCGCCAAAGGTTTCGACACCGAGCATTTGGAAAGCGGTGAAGGAGAACTGTACCCAAGAGGTCAACACTGGTCCCAACCTTTATCCCATAGCATTAGAAAAAGACTTACCCAGAAAATCAAAAACCAACCCCAGATGGGAATGGCATCCGTCCAGTCCACCATGATGCTCGAGATGACATTGTACTCGTTCGCCAAGACACAGAACCAAATGATAAAGTAGTTCCACCCCACAGCCACGCCAAACGCCTTGTCGACGAACCTGTCTGACAAGCCTGTGAACGCACCGCCGGTTGGGTACAGCGTGGTGAGCTCACCCAGACTCTGCATGATGGAAAAGGCAATGATACCAATCACACCAAAACCAATCAACAGGGCCGCTGGGCCACCATTTGCCAGCGCTCGGCCCGAGCCAATCAAAAGACCCGGCCCGATGATGCCGGCAAGAGCCATCATGGAAAGGTGACGGGTTTTGAGGCCACGCTTCACGCCCGAGTTGGGATCAATGGCAGCGAAGTCATCCGAGTCGGAGCCCGAGATACCGGCAGTATTTTCGATGGCCACCCCATCGTCGGACCCTTTCTTCGACACGGATACATCCTCTCCACGCTTTCCGCGCAAGGCGGAGAAGGATGGGAAGCCCATCTTTACTTTGGGTTGGTGCTCGATATGTCGTGGTAAAGGCAATAATGCTAGGCGAAGGTCTTATGTGTCGAGCCCAACTCGATCAGCCTTGGGTTTGGGAGAGGATCGATGACGCTGTTGAGCAAAGGGGGAAGAATGTAACCCCAGATTGGGAAGGTCCGGGTGCTCCTTGACAGGCAGATCGTGGAGAGACACAAAAAGAAAGCCGAGAAGCTGGGGAAGCAGCGATGTTTAAGCTTCGAACTCAAGACAGACCCTGCATGCTGCAATGCAAGCCCGGGATGGGATGGCTGGAAGAGTAAAAAAAAGACGTCCTGTGAAGGAGTGCAAGGCTCTATGGAGCAGTTAGTTAAGGTGTGATGGTATAGTTACACTAAGGCAAGGTGGAAGCTAGGCTTTTAACGATAATTATATACTCTTCCTATATAAATATTTACTTTATATACTCCTTTAAGCTTTTTTTTTATTAAATAATATTAATAGTTTAATTTTATACTTTAAATTACAATTAATTAAGTTTCTTAAACTTAATAATTATAAGCTCGGCGTTTTTTAATCGAACTTAATAATACTAATTTAATTTCTTTATTTACTCTTTAAAGCCTATTACCTTTTTATTATTAATAATTATATTCGTTAAAATTACTAATAATAAGTTAATATTTATTACTAATAAAGAATAGTATAATTAATATACTCTCTTTAAGTCCTAAGCTACTTTATTAAGCGTTTAAAAGCTTATTAATCCCGATAAAACCGACGTTCCTTATAATTTAATAGTTCTTAAAGGTTTAAATAGTTTTACGCTTTATAAAAATTACTTAAAATTTATTAAATAATTTAAAGCTTATATTAATAATTAATTTAAACTTTTATATATTACTTTAACTTAAATAAATATATTAGAAAGTTTTTTCTTTAATATTTTTATTATCGATTTTATTAAAATTACCTTTATTAAAAGTTCTTTTAAAAGTTTATTTAATAATTAATTTTAATAAAAGAACGGCGGAGGTTTAGAAAAAAGTATCGAAAAAACCTTAAATATTATAATATCTTCAATATTAACTTTTATTTTCGTTAAAAAACCTATTAAATTTATCCTTTAATATTATATTTATTACCTTTATTAAACGTTAACTTTAATTTAAATTTATTTTTAAATTAAATTTCGGAAAGTTTATTTCGAGGTACTTTAAAAAGTAATTAAAGGTAATAATAACTTAGGTTAATAGTACTTTAAATAGTTTAACGCTTTTAATTAAATTAAAGCTTATTATTTATTTAAAGTTATTAATATACTTATTATTTACGCTTTTTTTAAAATAATTAAAGCTTATTTTACTTTAAAGTAAGCTTATAATTATTACGCTTAAATTATAAAGTAAAAAATAACGAATTTATTTACTTTTTCTTTATGTTTTATCGGTTAGTTTTTTTATAATTATATTACCGATATAAGCTTTAAAGTAGGCGTTAAAGGTATTTATTTATTTATTATTTATAATAATATTTCTAATTAAAGTAATTTACGCTGCTTTAGTACTTTTAAGAATATAAGAAAGGATTAAGATTATTTTTATAAGCTATTTAAAGGAAATTATAGTCTGTATTTTTATAATTAATCGTTTAAGCGGTACTTTTACTTAAAGTTTATTTTTATCGGTAAAACTTTTAAAGCTTTTCGATAGGTCTATATTTTTAAAGAAGTTTATAACGATATTAAGTATTACTTATTTATAAATTTAAAGTAAGAGTAGTTTTGGTAATATAATACTATTAAATAATAATTTTCGGAGAGTTCCTTTAATATTTAGTTCAATAACTAATCTTTTTTTTCTTTCCTTTTTTCTTCCTTTTTTTCGGCCTTTAAACTTTTAGGAGTATTAATAACGGTTATTATTAATTTTCTTTTGTTTAAAGACCTTTATAGTATTATTAATAAAATAGTTGATTTTTCTTTTATTATTAATATAGCCTTTAATTAATATCTTTTCTTTATTTTTATTATTTATAATAATTATTTTAATATATATATTATTAATTTTAAAGAGTAGTTAGTATTTGGTTTTTATAAATGTTACTTTAAAAAACGTTATATAAAGGCCGGTTCTATTACTTTCCCTATTTATAAATATAAAAAATATATATTTAAAGATATATTATAAGGAAAAAGTAAGCCTATTAATTTAATTTTAAAGGAGGTTTACGTTATTAAAGGTTTTTATATAAATATTATTTCGGAGTAGCGCTTAAATAAATATAATATATAATATTATAGATTAAATAAAGTATTATATTATAAAATTAAGATATTTAACTTTATTAAAGTTAAAAACTTAATTATTTATAAGGAAATAATTTTTTTCGAATATATTCTTATTTTCCTTTATTACTTACTTTATTCTATAAGTAACGCTTCTTTAAACTTAATAAACGCTATTTATTAAATATCGATTTTAAACGTAATTTATAATACTTTTAAATACCGTTTCTATCGACCTTTATCTAATCCTTTTAAACCTAAAGAAAGCTCTAAAACGTTTTAATATATATATATAGGACATTTTAAAGTTAAAGCTTTATATTATTTAATTAAAAAGGCTTAAAATATTAAAATCGTTAAAATATAAAGGATTTAATATAAATATTACTTTTAGGTATATATAACGTAAGTTATTTTTAAAAAAACCTTACTTAACCGCTCCTTTCGTTTATTTTAATAGATTATTTAAGATTTATTTTAATTTAAAGAAACTTTTAATAACTCTTAATAAACTTTCGTTATAATTAATAAATATAATAGTAAACCGTAAGTATATGTATTTATTTATAAAACCTATATTAAAATATTTAATATTTTAATAAACTTTATTAATTAAATAAAATAGTAATTTAAAGTTTTTATTTATAAAATACGTTTTAATAATAAGCCTAGCGTATTTCTCTTTTATAGGAAATCCGGTTTTAAGATTTAGACTGTAAATAATGGAATCGAATTAGAAGATTTACCGTTATATTAAAAGGAATTTAATAGTTATATTAAAAAAGTAAAGAAAAAATTAATTATAAAGGTAATTATAATAAAGCTAATAGTAAATCTCTTAGTAAAGTTTTAATTTAAAACTATTTAAATAGTTGTTTACTTTTTTATTAAATTATTAAGTAAGAGCCGTGGTTTTTATACTTCCGATAAGCTTTTTTATAATTAATTTTAGTAGGTAATAAAGTAATAAGAGCCTTTGCTTACTTTAAAACTTATTTAAAACTTTAAACTTGATTAAAGCGGTATTTATGTATATAATTACTGCGTATATTTTTTAAATAAGAATTGCGAGAAGGATTTATTTTATAAGGCTTTTAAGGAACTTTTAAAAATATATATCGGATATTTAATTAAGTATAGAGTTACGAATATTTATTAGATTTAAGTATTTACTTTTAGGAAAGTTTTTACTATTTATAATATTGTTTTTAATAAAATTATGTTTTTTAATATAGAGGTTAAGGAAAAAGAGGCGCTTCCTTTAGTAATTATAGAGGAAGTTTTAGAATTTATATGCTTTTTAAATTTAGGACTTATTAAAATACTAATGTTTAACGATATTATAAAAACTCCTTTAATAGTAAAGAAAGCTTTATTAAAACCTACTATTAATAACGTTAAAAGTTTAAAAAGTAAAATCTTTTTAATTATTAATTAGGATTTAAAGGCGGAAAAATTATTAAATTTTATTAAATAGTAAAGTAAAGATTTTTAATTAATTATAGTAATTTAGGGGCTTTTAAAGTTATTTAAAAATAAGTAAAATCCTTTATTTACCTTTAAATTTATATTAATATTAGACTAGGCTTATACGAAATATATTAACGATTTAATTATAGTTTTACCGTTATAAAAAGAGTTTTTAAATAACGATTTAAGTACTGTTTTTAATTATATAAATATAAAATTAATTATTATCGTTATTAATTTAGATTAGCTGTTTAGTTTGAATATTGTAAATAATAAAAACCTTTTTTAATAAGTAAAGAATAAAAATAAAATTATTTTAAAAATAAATATTATTAGCTTTTTTATATAAGTTAGTAAATAAAAAAAACTTTTTAGAGAAAATTAATTAATACTTTGGAGTAAAGGTTTAATTTAATTAATTATAATAAAGGAAAAGGATTTCGAGGTAATAAAGGAAGCTTTTAAAAACTTTAAGGTAATAGAAAAAGCGTTTAGGGTAATAATTAGGAGGATATAGAGAGAAATAGAAGTAAGGGAAAAAGTTGTAATTAAAGCGGAAAAGTGTATAGATAGAATAGCGAATTTTATAGTTTTTAATTCCGAAATTCGTTTGTATTTATTTTAGAAGGTTTTTATAGATATTTATATTTTTAATTATTATAAAATTTTAAATTAATAAAAATAGTTTTATATTTTTTATTTGGTTTTTTTAGTAGTAGTTTAATAAAGTATTAATTAGAGGATTAAAGTAATATTTAAGAGGTAAATTTATCGGGATTAACTTATTAAACTACTTTCTTTAAATTAAAAAGAGTTTAAGAAGTATCCCTTTAAAACTTAGTTTAAATAAACTACCGAATTTAAATATAGAAATATAGTAAATCGGAAAATTTAAAGAACTTTATAATAAAGTAAGGTATATTTAAAACCTTTATTTTTAAAATAAGTATTTATATATAAGTTTAATAAGAACGGTTAACTTAAAAAGTATAAAGTTCGAGTAGTCGTTTAAGGAGATCTTTAAAATATTAATTATATTAGTTTAATTTACGCTATAACGTTAATTATTTATACTTTTAAAATAATTATAGCTTTAATTATTTATTTTAATTTAAATTATAAATAATTTAATATAATATAGGCTTTTTTAAACGCTTTAAGAATAAGTTAAGAAATAGTGTTTTATAAACTTTTAAAGGGTTTTAATAGAAACGAGAATTTAATTTTAAAGTTTAAAAATATATTTTACGGCTTAAAGGATTTACTATTACTTTAATATTAAGAGTTTACTTTTATATTAAAAAAATTAAGTTTAAGCCTTACTTTAAAGAAGCCTTACTTTTTTATAGATTTAATTAAACGAATTATAGTTATTTTTTATATTGATAATATTTTAATATTTTTTTATAGGAATTACCGAGTAAAGGGAGAGTAAGTAATTCGGGGTTTAAAGAAAGCGTATGTTTTTTATAAGTAAGGAAATATTGGTTGGTTTTTAAAGGTATAAGTAATTAGAAATAGAAAGAGTAAGAAACTTTAACTTTATTATAATTAATATATTAAGAAAATTATAAAGAAATATAGCTTTATAGATAATTTTATTATATTAATAATACTATTAAACTTTAAAAAGTTTATTAAATTTAAAAAAACGATAATTAAAAAAGATATTAAGTTATATTAAAAGCTTATTAACTTTATTCTTTATATAATAATTATAATTTAAATAGACGTTACTTACGTAACTTTAACGTTTTTATAATTCCTTACTAATCCGATATTAAAGTATCTAAAGGCAACTCGGCGTACTATCTAATACCTTTATTCTATATATTTTTATATAATAAAATATAAGGGGGAGGAGGGAATATAAATACTCTTTATTATAGTAAATACTTTTTTTATAAACGATTTTAAAACGCAGCGTTTTTCTTAAAAATATTTAATAATATTATTTAAAAGTTTAATTTTATAAAAAGCTATTCGTTAAAGTAGTATTACTACTTTATTAATTAAAGTAAAGCTTTTAATATTTTTATTAGTTATTTATAAAATAATTATTTTTAAACGGTTTTTTAAAGATATTTAATTTAACTTTAGAGAAGTTTATTAAATTTACTATAATAATTAATAAACTATTCGGCTTATTATTAAAGATAGTAATTAAATTATTATAAAGCTCCGCTACGTTAATATTTATAATACTTAAACTTATTAAAAGTACTAGAAAAAGTTATTCGAAGTTTTTTACCTTTTAACCGGAGAAATACTAGCCGATAATCTTACTAAATAACTTATTTAATAATAATTTAAATACTTCCGGAAACTCTTAAATTATAAAGATATTTATTTATAAATTAAAAAACTTTAAAAAATAGTAATAATAATATCTTCTTAATTTAAGGGGTAAGGCTTTAGCGTAAAGTATAATTTAAAAAGCTTAAAGGCTTTTAATAAAAATAATAAAGAAAAATAAAAATAATAATATAATATTAAAGGTTATACCTCCCTTACGTAAATTTATAAAAACTTTAAAAAGTATTTATTACTTTTCTTCTTTATCTTCGTCCTCCTCCTCTTATTTTAAAAAATATAATATAAAGTATTTAATTAAAATTTAATTAAATTAAATAGTTATTTAAGCTTCGAATTCCTTAAACTTTATAAGTAAAGCGGTCGGTAATATTTAAAGAGACCCCGGCTTTTAATAAATATAGGGGGGCGTCGGAGAATTTTTAATTAATAAAGATAAGTCTTTAAAAGTTTCGGCGGTTATATAAATAACTAATATTTTCTTCCGGGCCTTTTTTTTACCTTTTTATTTAATTAATATTTTAAAAGGCGTTATCGAACGGTATAGGTTTTTATAAAGCTATTTATTAATTTAAAAACTATATTAATTATACTTTTAAAAATTTATATATAAATCTAGAAAAATATATACGACGTTAAATAAACGTTTTCTTTTTCTTTACCCTTACTTTTTAATATTTTAAAAGTTTTAAAAAAAGCTTTTTTTATTTAAGGAGTAAAGGTACGTAGTAATACTTGAAAGTATAACGCTAATAATATAAGGCTATTAAATTACGCTTAACGATATAATTACCGGCGTTTTTACTATAAAAAAATAAAGAGATATATTTAAAGTAAGGGTTATTTTTAAAAGGAACGGGATTGCTATATAATTAATTAGTAATATTTAATAAAGTAGTAAAATAAATAAATATAACTTATAGAAAAATAGGCAGAGCTATAGATTTCTTTTTAAAAGCCGGAGAAGGAGACTTAGTAAATAATAAAGTAAGCGACGGAATCGTTATAAACGTAGAAGCGGATATAAGCGTAGGTAAAAAAGTATAAGTAAAGCTTAACTTTTATTAATATACGGCGTAAATATAAGTAACGTAAGTAGCGATAATAGTTTTTTTTTTAAATAGTATTATAATAATATATAATTACTTAAAAGAATAAAAGATAGAAGAATTTAGTAGTAATAGTAATAAAAGAGAGAGAAAGAAAGTAACGTTAGAGAGTTTAATAATACTTAATATAATATTTAAAAGAAAAGTAAGAGTAGGGCTATAACGGTTTTAAAGTTATAATCGTAACTATAAGGCTAAATTATTTAATAATAAGCTTTATTTATAATAAAGGATAAGTTATTAGTTTTAAAAAGCGTAGCGATTATTTTACTTAAGGTTATAAAAGGTTAGCCTATTTATAAAGGTTTATAGTTTAAAAGGGTATATAAAGAAGTGTAAGGCTCTATAAAGTAGTTAATTAAAGTATAATAGTATAGTTATACTAAAGTAAGGTAGAAGCTAGGCTTTTAGCGATAATTACGTACTTTTCCTATATAAATATTTACTTCGTATACTCCTTCAAGCTTTTCTTTTATTAAATAATATTAATAGTTTAATTTCATGCTTTAAGTTACAACTAGCTGGGTTTCCCAAACTCAACACGTCCCAGGATCATAGATACATAGTCTCGGTGCCCAGACTCCACTAACTATCCATATCGACCAACGATCATCATTTTGGAGAAATGGTTGGGACGGCACTCGCTGGGTTGTACTGCATTCGGCCTGTCTATTGTTCAGAGACGTGGTGCGGGGACGTCGCGTGGCTTGGAGATAGCAGGTGCATCAGGAAGCAGTAAGCGACCACTAACAGCATCCTGTAGCATCTTTAGTGTCAGTGTGATAGCGACAGGTGCTTGTGGCATTATTCCTGGCACAGATTGCGCAATTGCACTGGCGTCCAAGTGAACGTCGTTGTGAGTGGGTCTGATTGGCCTGCCAAGCTGAGAGTGGGGGTTCTTCAGCGGCTTCATCCCGCGGAGGATCCACTCTTCCGTGTTCGGAACGTGGAGCCCGGCTAGCCATCACGGCGTAGTCTCCTATCCATCACGGGTCTAACCAAAGAGGGTGAAAGATCCCACCAACATCGAAAAATAGTCAAAATATACCAAAATCAACTGCGATTTCGTGCAGGGCCATCCGACGAATATTTTAACTACCCATAACTAAGACAGTTAACATACGAGAATACTGTTTCCACCTCGCCTAACCTGCGTAGTAAATCAATGGCTTTAATTAAAGCCTGTATTTCCGGGCTACAATTATAAGGCTATTGAATTGGCTATTAAAATAGCTGTTGAATTAGCTGTGGAATTAACTGTTAAGTTAGGTAGTGGTTTAAACTATATAGTGGTTTAAACTATATAGTAGTACCGTCTAAATTACAACCCCGCCTATATAAACTATACTTTAATACCTTCGTTAACGATAATTTATATTAAAATATTATTTAAATTAAATTACTAGGCTTTTGGCCTTCCTTTTATACTTGTTTTGCTTCGATTTAACTGGGTTTTGGCCTTGCAACTGTGTGTGGTTGTGCGTGTGTGCTGCTGCTTGTGTTTTTCGATGTTTTTCAGCAAAAATGCCAGATACGGCTAGGCCCGTGATGGATAGGAGACCACGCCGTGATGGCTAGCCGGGCTCCGGAACGTGTGCTTGTTCCCCCCACGAGGAAGAGCCAAGAGCTGGAATCACGCAACATGGCAACATTCGTTTGAGGGAAAAGCCACATGAGAGTTTGGGCTTAGGACGGCGCTGCCCGCAAAAAACAACCACCAGAAAATGCCGGGGAACGGAGTAGTTCTGCCGCTTCCGGCAACCCGACTCCACGGCCCGGCAGCTAGGTATGACGTCACTCATTTGGCCAGTACTGTACGAGTAACATCTGTCGGGAATAATATCATCCTATTCTTGTCGACTATCAACACTCCTCCCCACTGACCCAGTTGTCATCAAGGCAAGGCTGTTAGAACGGATCAACCGAAACGTGCGAATCCCGCACAAACTTGCGGATGTTGCGCCAGATCTTGTCGTTGCGCTACAGGTGAAAACGGTCAGCCACAGACACTCTCTTCCAAGTTGATTCGGCCCAGTCCAGTCATCATGCTGGATCCACCTACCTGTTTAGCGGCGTCCACGACGTGATCCGTTCGCTCCTCCAACAACCCGTCGAATCTGCGAAGGTCGCCCTGCATCTGAGTGCGCCAGAACTTGTCCCCATCTTGGATTATCGAATCCAACTTCTCGGTCAGAGGCGCCAACGAGTCGACCGCTGTGGTAAACAGCTTGGCCAGCTCACGGGAAAGCTTCAGGCGGGTCCGGGCGCTCAAGACTTCCGTGTAAAGCTCCACCAGAGGCTCGCCCTTGAGTCTGAGCCCAGGCTTGATCAACTCGGAGATTTTCTTGAGCTCGGCCGCGGCCGTCAGGACGTTGTAGTAAACTACCGTGATCATCTTGCTGACCAGGGCAGCGTCCTTGATCCACTCCCTTTTCTCCCCATCCATCAGGTAGAGCTCATCGGACATGGAAGACTGCAAAACAAATTGATTAATCAGTGAAATCAAAGAGCAAGTTGGGATGTTGATGTTCTCATACCTTCATTGTACGCTCTGGAATTTCGATCCTATCGTCAGTTTAGGCCGATTCAAAAAGACGCGTGTCAGAAACCATACCAAGACAAGCACCAAAGCCATTGTACGTCGTCGCCATCTCCTCAGAAAGCACCACACACCTCTCCATCTGCCTCTCAGCAGCCCCCAGCGGCCTTTCGAATCCACCCACAGGCCCCTCCCGGTACTCAATGATGGCCCGCTGGATAAAGTTGGATGTGATCTCCGATCGCTCGATGATGTCTTTCAGGTTGGCCGTGATGTCCTGCAGGTTGCGAAACCCAGTGGAGGCAAGATTGAGAATCTCGCGGACGGGCTCCGGCATCTGGCCAGGGCCGAGCCTGGAAGAGTGGTTCCAAGGTTTGGTAAGAATACGATGTATGGTACCAGAACGAAAGGGGACAAGCTTACCTCTCACCCTGGCAGCCGGACAACCACCCGTACGTCCTGACCTCTTCGTCCTCGAGCAAGGCCGTGTAGTAAGCCTTGCCCAGCTTGTGAATCCATCTGGGCAGGGCGGCGATGTTGTGGTCCCAGTTCTTGCGCTCACCAGAGAGGATACCCTCAAGGGCGGTCTGGATGGAATGGGTGTTGATTTTTGTCATGGTTGGTTATCGCTTGAGATGGAAAGGCTGCTTGGTGTGATGTGGTTGAGGGGAGGATGAGAGGTAAACTGAGAAACCATCAGAGAAGGCTTTTATCCTGCGCTGCTGTCGTATTCACTTTGATTTGTGCGTGTGGGAGCAACCTGGAGCATGGCTGGTGGGTCAATGAGATGCTTCGCAAGGTGAGTGAATACTTGAGAGCAAGAGCAGCTCCTATTCAGCTGTCTAATAGATATCCACAGTCACTTTCTTATCCTTGCTCCCGAATACCCTCTGATGTTGGTGAATTTGGCGCAACCTCTTTTCATATCATCTCGTGGCTGTTATTGGAAAACGGCGTGGCAATTGTACAAAACATGTTGAACATTTAGAACGTCAGACGGAGCTGTGATTATGCTCTTCGATACCAATTGCAGTGCCCATAACTAAAGCAGGTGACCTGATTACATCGGTCTAAGCAATGTTGAAGTTCAAGATTACAAGTGAATCATCCCTACGCCAGAGAGATAGATGCCTCTATCATTTGACAGACTCTTTGAAAATCCCCAACCTAAATAAACCCTACCAACTCAACACTTTGAACAAGCCATATTTTATGCAAGCCATGTTCGCAGAACAATCCTCACAGCGTGACATTGGCAAAAAGAAAAAAAAATGTTCGGGGAAGAAAAAGACAAAAGTAGACTCCTCCGGGAAGGCTCGAACTTCCAACCTCCTGATTAACAGTCAGACGCGCTAGCCAATTGCGCCACAGAGGATCTGTTCGGCGGGGTTTAAATCTGACTTGATATGTGGATACGTCTTGGCAACCCCTTTTCCAAAACCCCTTGGTGTCTTTTTTTTTTTGGCCTGCCCCATTGCTTCCCGTGATTTCAGCTTCTTCGCGTTGCCAGTCAGCCTCCAAAACTTTCGCGGAAGTGTTTGCAAGAACCTTCTGCTGCCTCTTAATAGGTACCTACTGCTGTCTGGTACCTATGAGGTTTGTTGATGTGGGTGGAACTCGGCAAATGTGAGTATAACAGTTCCAGGTTGTTAAAGACGGGAGCTTGTAGATTGTTCAATTCTATTTTGCATCCAAACGATTTAAAACAATAAAACACGTAAACTCACATCTAACCTAAAGCCAACTCGAGTACGTCTAGAAATGCAGCAAACTCTGCAAATGCTCCTTTATCGCCGAGAGACTGGTTACCGACACTGGACAATCGAGCACAAGGGTTGTTGGCCCTAGTTCACCGTACTCTAGCCCTCTCACTCTCCTCCTCACCAAGGAACCACCCAGGCATATACCCTACCCCGATCCGTTGATATACTTTTTGACCCCCATCGTCCTGGCCCAAAGGTGCAATAATCAGCAGATAGTGTGTCCTCAAGTCCATCCCCACCTCCTCGCCCTCTGCTATCTTTCTCGTGCCAACAACCACGAATCTCCAATCCTTTCCCGCGCTGAGCTTGCCCTCCTCTCCATCGTCAAGAATGACACCTACACTCCCCCACACCTCCTCTTCTGGATCCGACTCAATCGCGAGCGGTCTCACAACCGCCCGCAACTCGACCGTCCCGTTCTCAGTGTCTCGATGGCGAGCTCGAGGTGTAAAGGGATCCAAAACCGCATCGATCCTCCAGTCAACACCGCCCAACGGCAAGTCGAGGTAGTCAATGGCTCCATCATACACCATCCAACTCCAACTGGGGAAGTGTTTGCCCTCGCTCTGCAGTGCCTCGGAGAAGTCGACCCTCTTGAGTTCCTTTTGCTCGGCCCCACGTCTCCAGAGCAACGACCTAGGCAGCAAGCTCTGCCCATCATGCAAGATTCCGTATCCGCCCTTGGCGTTCAGATCGGAAATCATCCTCTGTTCCAGTCCCGCTATGGCGATGGGGCGGTCGGTGAGGCGAGTGAAGTTGAGGCGGGAATATTGGCGGTACAGGTCCTCGTAAAAGCGGATGCGCTCGCCTCGGTCCGAGAGCGAGGTCGACAACTTGGAGGGAAAAGAAGGGTCGCCGAGAAAAGAGAAGAGTTTGCTGTAGGTAACGTTGAAGTCAGTTTAAGCTTGGGCAGGGGGTTAGGTAGGTGGGGGCCCAAGAAATCGTTCAGGGGTTCATTCAGTGCACAGGTAAAAAAAAAAAAAAAGAAAAAAAAGGCCGACGTACTTGTCAACCTTGGTCAAAGTCTCGCATCTCACCCCGCATCCGCACTCCCAATAGGCTTGCCAGTCCGTAAAATAAATCGTCCTCCGCGCCAGTGCCCTCTCCTGCAGAACCCACCCTCGCTTGCTCAACGGTCCGTTGAGAACGTGTTCGGCGAAGTTGTCGATGAATCGGCAGACGTAGACATCGCCTGAGCCATTCCCGTTACTCGTCAATGGAGAAGGTCTAACGGGAAGCTGGATGAACTGCCTTTCTTTCCTGGAATTCAAGAAGCCATCGTGCTGTCCTCGGGCACTGCTTGCCGCGATGACACAGTACGCTGAGCTGAAGACGTCCTCCATCCGCTTGGCTTCCTTCTCAAAATCGCCATCGGGACCTTGGATGATGCAAAGGGAGTCTATCCACAGATAGCGAAGTCCTAAGGCACGGGTCGCAGTGATGGCGTCGCGGAAGGTCGCAGGAAAACCTGAGCCGTCGGTAGGAATGGCCTTTTGATGCTTTGTGAGATTGTGTGGGAAGGTGCAGAATGGATGGCCCTGACCCCAGGGGTGGGAAAGGGCGATGTACTGGTAGCTTTCCGATGGGTCTGTGTGAATCAAACGAGTGGTAGGGGCATCAGTGGGCCCGAGGTCGACCAGTCTGGTGGGAGGAGGGTAGGCTTTGATCGGAATGCATCCTGGATGATTGTCGTCACAGTCTTTCAGCCAACTCGAGAGAATCGCGAACTGCAACGGAGAGGCGGCTGGCGGGACTTTAGGAAAGCCGATTTGAACAAAGTGCGAGTTCGCAATCGACAAGTCTTTTGGAACAGGTGTTAGCCCAGTATTGATAGGTCGTTTTGTGATAGAGATTTTGACTAACCTGCGCTTCGACATATCGACAGAATAGGAGTTGCGTTCTCATTGAGCTTTAACATTGATTGGTCACGGTCAAAACGAGCTGTTGTAGCCTGGCCTCGAAGACTGTGACAAGCTTCCCATCGGAGCTTGCAAAAGTCGCAGGATCCACGACGGATATCGAGATCTGCCAGCTTATCGATGATATGGAATTGAGGCTCAAACAAGTTGTAAGTGGCACATGTCTGACACAGTCTGGCTGTACTGGTCTGAGGCGCAAGGCTGTACAAGGAACGTGATGCCAAATCCGCGACAAGTTGTGCGGCAAATCTGTTATCGACGGGGAACTCTGTTTTATCCAGCTGCGCCTCGGGTTAGATGGAAGCTTGTGAGAGAGAAACTACATGCTGAAAGAGTCTTACCTGCGACTAAATATGTGTTGGCTGCTGCTTCCAGGGATGTGATGTAGGGCGAGAGTTCAATTTCAACTTACTGCCTACAGTTTTCAATTCGTCCTTGTCAGTTTCACAGCCATCATTGGTCTTTCTGGCAAAGCAACTCACATTCTGTTGACAAAAGAAAACATCCATGTTAACGGCAAGCTCAGGTTTGGTCAAGGGAAAGGCAAGCTTACACGCTTCATAGATCCTTTAGTCAGTTGACATCTCGACATCACTGTCTTCTGCTTCGGGTGGGCTTACATACTACAACATCAGGGTTAGCATCATCAACTTCAGCTTGAAGTAATTGAGGAGGCATGAGGACATATCATACTTCCTAGTTGTGACCATGCGCCACTGTTGTTAGTGGCTATCCACTAGTCTCTGTACCAGGGATTGCATCAATCAGACTTACATCCTGCAAGTCAACGTTAGCAATACTTCTGGGAACATGGATGGCAAAAGGATGGACAGGAAAATACCTACTCGTCTGGTTCTTGGCTCTACGACGTTAATTGAAGGGACCACTAAGCTGGGTTCCTCGTCGACTCTAATCTCTGGCAAAGAGCCATCATCGTCATGGCCGACAGCCCTCAGGCGCCGGTGCTGATGCTCCACTCCCGGTGCTTTTGTCTTGTCCTTTGGGGGTGCCAGCAGCAAGGGCGGTCCGTTTTGGACCCTCAAATCTTTGATGTATTTCCGGCTGATGCCCGTGAACCAGTATTTCTCTCGCTCTTGCCCTCGGCTGACAATTTCGTTGAGGGATTTCATCAGTTCCCCGGAGTATACCCGCGAGCCATCCCCGGACTTCGGCGGGCTAGAACCATTGAAAGGTCCTAGGTGATTGTCTCGTAACTCGACAACGAGCAGCTTCGTCTCCACAATCTTGAGCAGGTCGCGCAGGGCTGTGTTCTCCCTGCATTCGGGATCGGAATACAAAGCCTGGATGGTTGCTTTGACGTGGGGGTGCACCCTGACCCGTGATTTGTCATTGTGATCGACCACAAACCAATGGCTTCTGTGTCTACCCTCGTCGATGATCTGACTGTTGAACTTCTCAAGACTGTCGCTGCCGTAAAGTAACCAAACGATCATCTCCAAGGCGATGCATCCAAAAGACCACATGTCGTAGCGTCGTGATAGACCGAGGGGGGATTTCATGACGACCTCCGGGGGCTCGTACCGGGTTGTGGTATACTGCATGCTGGTGTTATTCCGCATGCTAGTGACGACTTTGTGATGTTTGGCAAGACCCATGTCCGAGACCTTCAGGGTCGGGAAGTTGAGCTCGTCGTCACACGGTGCCTTGTCGATGCAGCACAGGATATTTTCGGGCTTCAGGTCGCCGTGACGGTACGACTCGCCCTCCTGTCCAAACGTGTGTAACTTGTCGAGAGCATCCGCCACCCCTCGAATCTGATAAACCACATCTCGAACAAGCGATGACGTGAGAGTTGGTCGTTTGTGCCCCGGTGCTTCCCAGAACTGTCTCAAGCTTCCTAGCTCTGCCCATCGAAAGAGCAAGTATCGATCGATGCCTCGCTTGATGGCAGCGATAAACTCGATAATGTTGGGATGGCGATAGTCACGCATGGCGATGTGAGCTCGGACCTCCCTGTCCCACTCATCCTTCAACTCTTCCAGTTTTCCCTGATCCGTGGTGTCCCGGTAGACCTGTTTGATGACTTTGATAGCCACATCGGCTGGAGTGCCATCGTACTGAACGATGAGTTAGAATCATCAACTCTGTGCTACATGTATGGTGGTGGTGCGTACCTACTTTGAGAATGGGGTTGATGTAATGTTTCTCGTGAAACCTCACTCGAAACACTTCTCCAAAAGATCCAGACTCGCTCGCCGGTGCTTTCCACGTGACTGGAAGGATTTCGTTTGTATCAAGCTCCAGCATCGGGTTTCCCTCTGAAATGATTGGAACGAGGACCATCCACTGCTTCTTACAAAAGTTGTCCACCGACCACTCATTAAAAGGTTGCAAGAGCTCTCCCTCTGTGTCCCGAAAATTATCTTTGCAGAGCGGAAGGGATTTATCAGTGATACCCATGTTTGCCAAGTCTATGATAGCCGTGTGCAATTTTCCGTCGTCCCCTGAGAAACCAGTGATCAGTGTTATGATAAAGATTCGCATAGCACTCTGCATGACAAAGTTGACGATGCCTTCTTCATGTTCCTTTTCTTCCGAGTCGGCGGGGATCCGAAGTTCTTTCCGAACCCTGTCGGGGGTGAGAATAACATTGATGCATCCCTCCGGCAAGAACTCCTGATCGCGGTTGTCGTCGAAAACACTTTTCTGCAGACTTCTGGATATCTCGGAACTGATGACACTCGAAGCCGATGCCTGTGGCTGTCTGTTGGGGCGAGGAAATGTCAGTTTGCGGTCAGACCTGGTGATCGGCTTGGGCTCCTGACCCGCCATCGTTGTCCAGGGGTAACAGGAACCGCACAACACGAAGAGTATTAGGGTGGAGAGATATGGCAAAGTCAATTCTCAACTTGAATTGGAAGTGAGTTAGAAAGGTAAAAGAGATGATAAGGCATCAAAATAAGACTGAGAACAAGAGAAAGGTGGCAGGGGAAAATCTTCCACTTGTACTAAACCGGCCCAGAGCCTGATCTTGTCGCCTTTTTGGCCTCACCCTCCAGGTTTCTCATGAGACCACCACGATAGTAGTGTAATACCTACACGCGACAGCGGGCAAGTATTACCACCCCTGCCTTTCCTGCCGTGTTGCCCCACCCACCATCACCGCCAACGTAAGGCCGGCCGCAGCTGAAGTGCACAATGTGATGGCGCAGCATGGAACTGCATTCACCTGCGAATCAGGGCATCTTGACCGAAGCCTTGTTCTCCCTCCCCGAGTGATGGCCCCCAAATGAAGGATTCGCTGCTGCTGCCCTTTTACCATCGCCAAGTGCCGGGCTAATAAGGCAACCGATGGCATGCAAGCCAGAAACTGCCTGGCATCTGGTTCGCGGCCTAGACACCCCGACACTGTGCGATTTCGTTCAGCGAGAGCTGCCTCGGAGTTCGAATATTGTAGGAGCTCCTGATCATCTGCGTGTGGTGTTAGCGCTCTCAAGGACACTTCTCTGGTTCGGATTGTTCTGAAATTAGCGTACGGATATCTCATAACGACCAAGCCCAAACTCTGAACGCAACAAGGCGATCAGCTTTACAGGGTTTGTGGCTCTTGCGGGGATGTTCTGTGTGCACGCCAGATGAGGCTCGATCTCTGGCTCCATTTTGCTCTGTTGCTGAATGGCTGGGTACCGGTACCACCGCGTGCTGAGTGAGGTGCAATACCAGACCGGACAGAGAAAAGGTTGGAGAAACTCCAGTAACGTATGTCAACCCGTTCATATACGGTTTCAGAAAAGTTGTAGGCCCCCAAATACTTGCCCACCTACCTACTTATGCGTCGATAATTGACAAGTCTGACTTTGATTACGCCTCACTTTCGGCAGATATGACACTTGCCTAGTTTGAGGCCTAGGCCGCACCAGTTGGTAACCCAACACTGCGGCGGGCAGACTTTTGAGGTCGGTATACGGAGGATGCTCAAGGTCTGGTGGCAAGAGCCTCCCCAAGGCTTCCATTTCCACGACGCACAGTGCGGTCCAACAAATGTGCATTTCTATCACGTTTGCTGATGGTGTGACGTAATGTCATCATCCACTTGAGCATTTCAGCCGCTCTGTGCCTCTGCCCTGCCACTGCTGGCACATGAACTACGCCCATGATTGGTTGCTGGGCCCTTCCCCTGCATGTATGAGGCCTTCGGGGACCAAAGAAGCCTGGCGCTTCCGAGACGAATGAGTTTCCTGAGGCTCTGCTGTGGGCTTTGAGGTAACCGGTGCACATGTGGTTTGGTCTTGCGTTCATGTAAGGTATGTTCGGTGGATATGGTAGGTACCTAGGTAGGTAGGTATATAGAACAAAGGCAAATTCAATGCGAAACTTTGACGGGAGATGATCCGATAGCTCCCATGTTCGCCAGGTCTTTTACATTTCGTACATCAACTTGCAATGAAGTCTCCACCAACCCCAACAAACATACCGGTAGTCAAAGTTCACGATGCCGATCCACCGCACGATGGCCATGACACTACTTTGCTGCCCTCACTTCAAGTACACAACGAGGAGCCGGACTGCGAAAAAGACCAACGCACAAACATGAATTCCAGTAGTCCCTCTGACAGGCCTGAATACTCCAGCAAAAAGCCCCGCACCAGATCGTACGGCAGTCCTATCGCATTTCGAGGAGGTCTCGAGCCGTCCATATTCACTGAGGTCGACCGGAAAGACATCATTGACGAGTCCGACGCGGAACTGCGAGGAAGCCAAGAACAAACACCCTCACCCCGTGGGACCTCCTCACCAGACGGAACCAACTATGCAGCAATCGCACCGTTCCGAGGAGAAGGTGGCCTCCCGGTCGTCACCATTGACTATTTACACGCTGCTGAAAAAGAACCAAGCGAGATTACTGATCTTGGAAACCGGCTGCATTACGCCAACCGCAAGACCACTAGATTTCCAAACTACGAACGGAAAAGAAAAAGGCCGCACCCTGAGGATGACGTCCCCTTACAGATACGCTTGTTTCGAGCGTTGCACCCGATAGACGACCCAGACAAGGACAAAGGTTTCATCCCTGCGGATCTGCTCCCTGTCCTCATCAATGAAGAGAGCGTGCGAGAGGAGCTTTCAAATCGTCTTCAGGAGAGTCATGACGAGGATGCTATCCGGGAATACGCGCGTAAGATATGTACAGAAACGACCATCCATCAAGGCGACAAGGCGAAAGAACACATCAAAAGCTTTCGCAAGATATTCGCTATCCTCGTGCTCATCGAGAAATCGTCTGCTGTCACAAAGTTCTTGAAGGAGGATATCAGCGATCTGGATCTACCGCTTGTAAGGAGTCAGATTGGTCCAGGTGAATATAACCTACGCCGCTCGAAGGCAAAAAAGGAAATATTGAGATGCTTTGAGAATGGCTGGACGCCACTGCAAGTGAGAAATTTTGAAGACTGGCAATGGACAACGTTAGCCCCCTTTTTCGCAAAAAGTCGGTTGCTCAAAGAAGTCAACAACTACCAGCTTCAGGACAGAGTCGTTCTCCCTTTCTTGAAAGACTCTCGCAAACGGAATCATGCAAATGGTGGATCTCTTCAAGTCAGTCAACAAGAACTGTGGGGAGGGGGAGGCAGGGTGTTTCAAGCGATCATCCATCCCGATCATCACAATTTTCACACCGGACTAAAGGTACGCATAAATCCCCCCCCCCCCCCCCCAAACTCGTGACTAGAGCAAACAATGTAACTAATTTCAGCTCTAAAGTGCCGTTGTGTGTTCGCCATCAAGCAACTTCATTCGCAAGACAAGGACGAATTCAAGAGAGAGGTTGACATGCTGAAGAAGTTCTCCAATGAGGCCCACCCTCACCTCATTTCACTACTCGCGACTTATGAACAGCGGAACAGCTACTTTCTCGTATTTCCCTGGGCAGATGCCGATCTCTGGACATACTGGAAAGACGTTGTTCCCAATCCAACCATGGATCAGAGCACCATCAAGTGGGTGGCCGAACAGTGCAAAGGCATCGCGGACGGGGTCTTGAAAATACACAAATATGGGAGCACAAACTCAAAGACCAAGACTCTGACACCCGACGCCCAAACCTTTGGCCACCACGGGGATATCAAACCCGAGAACGTGCTCTTCTTTTGCGACCCCACGGATGCCGCACCCGATATTCCCAGGTGTTTCGACTCGCAAGACCACCATGATGACGGCGACCAGAACTCTCCACCAGACACGACCAAAAGACAAGGAACACTCAAGCTCACGGACTTTGGTCTAGCCTCCACCTCGTCCCACCGGACTGTATCGCGCAAGCCTCGGTCTCGTTTTGGCATGACGTACAACTATCGAGCTCCCGAGTGTGACCTCCCCTGCATTCAGGACCCCAAAGGCCGCCAGTACGACATGTGGACCCTCGGGTGTTTGTATCTGGAGTTCATCACCTGGCTCATTGGCGGAGGGAGGCTGCTCGACGACTTCACAACCCTCAGGGCGAAATCGTCGGACCCTCATGGTGCGACGGGCCAGAGTGATCAGCTGCGTACATGTATCTGGTACGGCGGCAGTCCTTTCCCAGCCGAGATCACCAGTGATACTCTTTTCACGATTGTGGAGGACGGCAGTGCGGAGGGTGGGAAAAGGCGACTAGGTTCCAAGGCAATTGTCAAGCCGGCGGTCACCGAGGTATGTCCTACATTACCACATCACCACATTCAACCCTTTCCTCTAATACCTATCCTTTTTCGCATCTTCCATTCCATCTCCAAGACCAACGGCTGACACCGAGTCCAGTTCATCAAATGGCTACATACCAACCCAAAATGCACCGAATTTGTGCACGACTTTCTGGACATGATAGAACGTGGACTGCTGGTAGTCAAACAAGAGAACCGACAGAACCTAAACAGATACGAGGCTCTGCAAGTCCTCACGATGCTCTCTGGGATGAACAAGAAGTGTGAGAAGTGGGAGTACAGCTGTAAACCGGCGCCGTGGTGACGGGGAGAGGGTGGGTTTTGACACTGGGTTAACAACGTTTGGATGGCACAGACTCAAAAGGAAATAGAGATGAATGAATCCAAGAATGTTTATCTAGTAATATTTATCATTCCCAATTATACCCAAAATCCCGTCAGAAATCCCACGAAACGCCTTTATCCAATACATGTTTCCATCCAGTCCCTTCAACCCCCCTCCCTCTCAGACCCTGATATGCCCACCATCAATAATAGCCTTGAGATTAGGCAACACACCAATCCTGTCCGAGGACGGGTTGCCGCTGGCAGTGCCAGACGTAGTCAGAATAGTCCTCACCCTCGCAGGCGTAAGCTTGCGACCGAGCCTCGCCTGGGCGATACCCTGAACAGCCGCAGCAGCACCCACAATGATCGGGCTAGCCCCCGACGTGCCGCTGAAGCCGGTGGTGTACAGGTTATTGGCCGTCCCATCAGCATTGGTAAAAGCGGTATCAATGTTCTCGCCCCACCCGTACACATCAACCCGGCTCCCGTGGTTGGAATACCCCAGACGAACATGCGGCACCGACGAGCTGGACGCCCCAACCATAATAGCGCCCGACTCGCGGTACTCGCTGGGGAAGCCCCGGTTGAAGATACGCTTGTTGGCCAAGTTGCGGTAGGCGTCCAGGTCGTTCCCGCCGTTGCAGGCGGCTTCGACGACGACGATGCCCTTGCCGGTGCAGACGCGGATGGCGTCGTGGTTGGCGTCGGCGACCGACACGGGCCAGTAGTAGTTCCCGCTGACGGGGTCGAACTCTTGGGCTTCGAGCAGGAGGATGTCGCCGCTGGCCATGTTGTTGCAGGCGTCCAGGATGGTGGCCGCGGTGTTGTACGAGCCGTCGGGGCGGGACTGGGAGATGACCCTGCCCTTGGCCGCGGGGACGATGCCGACGCCGCCGATCTGGTTGTCGGCCATGAGCATCTGGCCTAGGACGGCGGTTCCGTGGTCGGGGTAGTCCTTGTTGCGCCCGGAGATGAGGGTGATGTTGGCGGCGCGGAGGTCATCGTGGTTGAGGTTCCTAATCGATCGAAAAAAGTCAGTTGAGTAGGTGGTCTAATCGCAGAGAAAGGGAATAACATACCATCCCTGCTCCATGTCAACGATACCAACTCTGGCACCGTCACCACCGGCGATGGTCCAGGCGTAACGGGCATTGATGCCCTGAGGGGCAGCGTTCAGATACCCCTGGTTCCCGCTGCGGGGGTCATCGTTCGGGTTGACCGCGGGGGGAGGACCGGCCTGGAGAGCGTGGACGCTGGCGACAGCGTCAATCTCGTTCAGTCGGTGGATCAGTTCCAGCGTCAGCCCGGAGAGTGCGAGCGGTGCCTCCTTTCCAGACTTGGCGCCCGCTGTGGAAACAGCGCTCAGTCCAAGATCGTCAATGTCGATCTGGAACCACTCTTCGAAGCTGGGGATCTGGACACCGTCAATGTCGAGACGCTTCCGGAGAGCCGCACTGGGGCGATGGTCTGCTGGGACGAGGGGCGCGACGCTGGGTGTGAGGCGGCGTCTGTGGCGGCCAGTGTTGAGGCCATCAATGAGACTCTCCACACCAGAGACTAAGCCGGCGATGAAATCTGGGTCCTCCAGCTGCTTCTTCAAGCCCTCTGGGGTGAGCTTCAAGGCAAGTCTGGGGGGGTTTGAGACGATTGAGGACAGGGTGGATGTGACAGCTTCCACAGATTCTATTGTATGTTAGTCTTTGACCAACGGCTTTGGAAATCTTCAAAGGCAACTCACCCTTTGAACCCAGGTCAAGAGCGTAACCTGAAGCGAGTTGAGCGGTCGCCAACAGAGCAGCCCCGAGCCATGCTTTCAAGCTTGATGCAGACATCTTGACGGTGAACTTGAGTGACCACAAAGACTAAAGACTATCGGTAGTTGACTCTGAAGGTTGAAAGGCTGGATGAGGAGATAGGAAATGAAGATCGGTGCTGGGCATCTCAACTTTATATTTGTATCTGCCTAGTCTGAAGACTACCTACTAACACCGCTAAACGACCCATACCAAGCACTTGGGTGTGGAGCGATGCGATTGACTTCGCCTAGGTAGCAGGGCCAGCACCCACGTAAAATTATGCCATCCTTCGAGCCTTCGAATAACATGCGATTGGTCAGGACAAGGGGTGCCCAACCCCTGACGCTTTAACAACCTAGTCAACCAACCAACAAAGCAGACCACCAAGCCACGGTTCTTTTCATTGCCCACACAAGCAAAAAAACCCACGACAGGTCGCGTGGATCCGACGCGTCCAGTGCTCCTGAATTTTGACAAAGTCCGAAAAACTCGGACAGACATGTCCCCGGGGCCGGGGGCAGGGGGGGGGGTCACTCGGTCATCAGCCCTGCAACCGCGCCACAAACCAGCTCCTGCGGACCGCAAGTTCCAAAGCCCGGGGTCTCGCCCCCGAGCGGGCGGTCCCTAGCTCTTTCATCGGTGAGGGAAGCTCCCAAGCAAATAATACGACCTCGCCAAGCCCAATTGGGCTAATGCTGATGCTTGGCGAATGCTTATGCTCAGGGGTCCCGTCTGGGCGTCCAGGGAGGGGGGGGGGAGGCGTTCCGCCCGAGCTTCTAGTGTAGATGGTCAGACTATGAAGTTCTATACGAGCAAAGCGCTGCCTGATATAACTTGACCCGGGTTATCGGTTCCTGGTTTCAACGTTGGGACGTGGGGGTGCGCACGTACCTGCCTGGTACTTTACGTAGCATCGTCCCATGTTTGTAGCTGTCTTGAGGACCAATAGCGAGCTGGTTTGTGAGTTTGCGTAGTATTGAGTGGACAAGGTAGGAAATCACTGCGTGTGGCTGACTAGGTAGGTACCTAGGTATTTAGGAGCAACCCGTAATGAGGTTGTCCGGGAAGGTCAGCAGGTAGGGAATATGGATTACATCTTGCGCATGGCACTTGAAGGAATGCTATCAGCTGGGTTCTCAGTCTATGTTTAGCACTTGGGATCGATAATGTCATTCGAGCAGGAAATAGCTGCCTGTTTAGGATATTGCTAAGAAGGAATCTGAAAAGCAAGACTAAGGTACAACAATCTAGACCCATGATCTTGTTCTGACTCATTCCTCATTCAAATCTTTAATCCTTCCGTGATGCGCATCACGTTCCTGATGTCCTCGAAGCTGATGCCTCTGCCGTGTCTCCTGGCCATCATCCTTGCCGTCTTGGTGATGTTCTTGATCCTACGACCGTTTGTCTCGATCGACGCTAGCTTATCAAACTCCTCGTCCGTGACCGTCGAGGCAAATTCTCCTTCCTCCATGCCCAGGAATGTCCTCCAGATAGCAAGACGTGAAGTGAGATCTAAGGCAGGGTAGTTGATGGTGAGGTGGATGCGCGAGTAGATGGCCGGGTCCAGAACACGTTCCCTGTTGGTAGTGAGGAACAGCAGTGAAGGATAATACTCCAGCTCACGGAGGAAACGGGCCACGAGCCGGTTGCGTTCCGGGGAGTCGTCACTCCTCTTCTCGAGATACATGTCACACTCATCGATGAGGAGCACGGCCTTCCACTTTGCGGCAAGGGCAAAGGTTTTGGTCAGCTCATCATCGTCGCGGTTGCTGACGGGGGACCTTGAACGGGAATCGCGCCGACGCCTCTCGGGCATACGATCCCGTTCGTCCTTCAACAGGTCAGATAGCTCCATCTTGACCAGGGGCGCATGGATCTTCTCGGCGACTAAAGAACACAAGTTAGTTCCCACCTTTGACAAGCAACAACGCGGGCACTCGAGGTCTACATACCAGACTCTGCGGTCATTGTTTTGCCCACACCTGGGTCGCCTGCCAACAACATGACAAGCCCGCCACCCTTGCCGTTGATGACATCGTCAAAAGCCTCCCCGTCCTTGAGCTGGTTCTCGACAAAAGACAGAATGAGATCTTTGTAGCCTTCCGGTAGCACGAGACTATCAAAGGGCTTGGTGTTCTTCTCCACGTCGACAATGCGATCCACCTCAAAGTCATCTGTTCATGTCGTCAGTGAGTTGATTCGAATGATCAGATTGTTTACAATGACTTACCCCATTTTCTCTCCTTGAGGCAGTAGCCATGCATATAGGAAGACAAAAGTAGCAGCTCGAGCTCATCAAGGACCTGCTTCTTGTTCTTGTCGCCATCTTCAGTCCCTGCTGCCATGGGATCTTCCTCAATGACTACAGGTCGTGGGGGAGACCTCACGTACGGTTCGTCGTACGGCGAGTCGTAATCGTGCACTGGAATTGGTTGCCGGTATCGAGGCCTCATCGGGTTGTCCTCCAGAGGACGGTGACCGCCAGGCGGGGCAGCATCGACCGGAGCCTGGGCGATCAACTCGGTGTAAAGCTGAGGCTTCTTCACCTCGCTCAGAAGCCTGACAAAGGTTTTTCTGGGGCCGTTCCGGGAATCCAGCATGATGCGGTTCGTGTGCTGTTGGCGCTCCGACTCGGTCATCTCTTCTGCCTTCTCGGGCAGATATGCCTTGTAGTTGATGCCGGCGAGCTCGTAGTGCCTCTTTCCCCTTTCGAGGCATCGGGCTTTGATGGCAGCCGCATCTTCAAGGTACTTCTCGGGCACGACTCGCATGTCTGCAATCTTTCTTGTCCCCTTGAAGCTGGAAAGACTGAGGTTGTCATTCGTAGCTCCGAAGCTGGAGCCGTTCCATGAAGTGCCTGTGCAGAAGAGAGTGTATCGTGGATGGCGCTGGTAGCGCTCGGGGTCATCGTGCGGGGCTTCCACTTCGGTGACGATGAAGAAGTTGCCCAGGTTCGACTGTCTGCCGAAGCGCGGGGTCTCGTACACAAGCTCGCCCGGAGGGAAAATGGTCCACAGGTGCTTGAAAGTGATGATGCCGTGGCTGACAAGTTCGTCTTTCACAGCAAATGCCTCGGCCAGGTCGGCCCGGACAAGAGACCTCAGCTGAACCAGAATGGTCTTGACAACCTCGTTCTCCTCCTTGTCGATGGCCGCATTGAACTTGTCCCAGCGCCAGAAGAATGGGCGAAACGGTGCCCTGAAAATCAGGAACTTGACCTCCCTTACGAGGTTGTCGTATCCCTCAAACACGTCAAAAAGCACCTCTCGGACTTGGGGATGGCGGATCTCGATCGAGTGGAGTTCAACCCGCTTCTTGTTGCCATTCATAGTGGCCAGAACACGGCGGCGGACAATGAGCGGGTATGTGCAGTCCTCCTTGTCTTGATCGACTTCCACGCCAGAGGGCATCTCGTGAACCCAGTTCAGGCAGCATTGGCACTTTTTGGGGCCTTCATAGAGGTCTTGAACCAAGCGTTGGCGGTCTTCGGTGCCAGCGTGGAGGTCATCTTCGATGCGGATGGCATCTGCCAAACGCTCTATGATGGAGTACGACTCATCCTCGTCTGGGAGCGACTTGTCAGTCGGCATGGTGGTTAGAGTGCTGGGTTTGTATCAAGTTCAAGAGAGGGAAGATAGGTAATATGGAGTGATGGCAAGGAAGATGACGGCCAAATGGAAGATGGGGATGCGATCGAGCATCTTGATATACCCCGCGGTTGCTCAAAGTGTTGGCATATGAGGCAGGCTGTGAGATCTTCCTGCCTGGCGCTGCCTAGGCTGCGCATGCGGGGACATGCAGCATGCACTCCATCGGAGAGCAACACGGTGTGTCGATTGGTCGGCGTCAGCCAGCACTGCCTCCAGTACCTAACCCATTGCCCGAACTGGCTTATGCTCTGTACCAATCGCCTGAGGTGAGCTACCTAGGTAGCTATCGCACCGGCTCGGACTTTTGGTTTCTGTCAATTGGCCCAAGCATATTGACCAATGCAAAAGGATATAAGGTACTGTTCCAGAGAACCCTAACCCCGATTTGTGCTACCTAGTGAGCGGCTCTGAGCCCCTGAATCCAAGTCCCGACCACTGCCATCGGTCAATTCATACTTACAAGAGACAGAGCAAAGTCTTTCGATCTTTCGGCACTATTCCATGGGAGGGTTATCTGCGCATGAGTGATCTTCATAAAGTGTCGCAGCTGGACCAGTTGGTTCCAAAACAGCCTGTCGCGTCGCCGCTGATTGGCTACCATTTACAACACCATACAAGACGCTTCAGGAAGAAATAGAAAAGTGCACAATGGCTCCATATTTCAGTCAGGATATTGCCCATCATTCCCAAGCTCGTGTTCCTTCATACCTACCGTAACTTGAACCCACCGCGACCCTCACCATGCCCGCAATGCTACTCACGCCCCGAGGCAGAGCCTCAGCAACCGCCGACGCAATAGGAGGTTCAGTCGAACTTGCGGCGGTAGTCGGGATTCCGCTTGCTATTGTCGTCTTCATCGCAATCATCCTCGTCATCTATTCATCAAAGTCGAGCAGCGATATAACAAAAGAGTCAGAAGTGCGGGAAGCCAGCAGGGAGACAATGTACGATCAGCTAGCAAAGGAACAGAAAGGGCAAAATTCCGCAAGAGATCACTATTTGGATGACGAGGAGGAGAGGGCTCAGATGGGGACTGGGAGAAGTTTGGAAGCAGAATCAGAGGGCCTGTTAACGGCACCACACATAGCCAAGCCGAGTTAGGAGTGGTAGTCGTGATGGGATTGACGACTATAGGGTTTAGGATAGGCAATATGAGGATCGGAGAATTGGGAAAAACTACAGCTTGTAATGCGGAGCGGGATGAATGGAATGGAGGGAGCGAAACTGCGAGGTTGTGACAACCAATCGACTGCAAAGAAGCACAGTTCTTATTCCCGTTACACAGGGGCGTCCGTATAAAGCGAGCATCGGATTTTTATTTAGGCTGGATCGTTATTTGCTTGTCATATGCGGTGGACACACTGACTGGCCAATCCAAAATCTCAAAGTCAGTGTAAAGACTTGGAAACGTAACCTTTCTGCGGAGAAAGGCGGGTGAAAGATTGATTGCGCATTTGGTGACACTAGCAGCGGGACACAACATGAGTGAGAGTCATGTCATATAATGGGTGCTCAACACTCATAGAAAGTTATCTTGACCACCATTTTTGTCGACAATTGTGAGTAGGTGGCCATTCATCGCGATGTCGCTAAAGAAGATTTTGATTGTTTTTGCCTCGGTCATCTCGGTACAAGCCACCGGACATTCCCATCCTCTTTTCACCTGGGAGACGACACCCTTGAACCCCCTCGATCTGGCGAGACTTGTTCGAGATACCAACACCTCCCAACATGAACACCTGTTTTCCTTCCCAGGCCACGAAACATCAGCAAAGCCTGGTCAGCTGAGCCCTGGTGCCTGCAAAGTGTTCCCTGGAGACAATGACTGGCCCTCGCCAGAGGCATGGGATGCCTTTGACAAGGTCCTCGGTGGCGCTCTGATCAAGACCGTCCCAGCCGCGGCGGTCTGCTACGCAAATACAGGGCTCTATGATGCACAAAAATGCTCCCAGGTCCAAGCAAACTTTAGCAATCCCTATTTTCAGTACGTCGTCCCCTGACATCCCCTGATAAAACTGCAGGTCAGGGCTAACAAATGTCTAGTGAGGACGATCCCACCTCCAACTTCTTCCCCCACTTCCAGGGGAGGACCTGTCTGCCAACTGCCAATCCCAAATCCTCAAACTGCACGCATGGCGCGTTTCCGGTGTATGCTGTGAATGCTACCAACGTGCAGCAGATTCAGTTAGCCATCAACTTTGCCCGGAACACAAACATCAGGCTGGTGATCAAGAACACGGGACACTGCTACCTGGGCAAGTCAACTGGGGCGGGGGCTCTAAGCATCTGGACCCATCACTTGAACGATATTCGATATTTTGACGATCTGAAAGTTGACGGGTTCCCGCAAGGGGGAAAGGCATTCAAGATTGCTCCTGGAGCGACGGTCAGGCAGGTTTATGAGGCTGCGGATCGCAATGGTGTTAGTGCCTTGGGTGGCATTTGTGAAGTATTTATCCCCCATTGACATTGCATTTTCTGGCAGTAGGTAGCTGCTAACATCTCAAAGAGCGTCGGTTACGCAGGGGGATACATAGCTGGCGGTGGCCACACCCCCTTATCAGGCCTCTACAGCATGGCAGCCGACCATGTTGTGAACTCAAAGAACTTAGTTATATTGAAGTATTAATTGAAGTCTAAAGAGTAAAAGTCTAATTTAAAGAGCGTAGAAAAGGTAATTTATATAAACCACAAGCACTACTAAAAAGCTCTCCTTCTTCCTAAGCCTTCTATACCCTTTTAAATACTCCTATAAGTTTTATTAAGCTTAATAAGCCTTTATAATAACTAAAAAGTCGCGTAAAATTTAAATAATCCTCTATAAATTAAATCCTTTATATAAAACTATCCCGAATACTTAAAAACTACCTTACTTTAATAAGTTTATAGTAATTAAAGTTACTAAGCCTTAACTTTACTTCTTTATACGCCCCTTTAATTAATAAATATCGCTTAATTAAGTAATTTATTTATTAAATTTATAACCTTATTAAAAATAAATAAAGCTTTTTTAATTATATTAAACAACTTTTATTTACTTTTATTATAATATTAATAAAATTATTATAACCTTTACCGTTATTAATATACCTACCGAAACTTAATTTACTATATTAATTTAAAACCATACTATTTAAATTTAAAAGTATATTATAAAAGCAATATAAAAAAAAGTTTACCGTACTTATATTACCGCCGCTATTACCTTTATTATTACTATTATTACTTCTATTATTTTAAATAGTAAAAAACCTTTCTCTAGCCTTTTATTACCTTTACTTATTTTCCGGCGTACCTTTTCTTTATTTATACCTACTTTAATACTATTTTTTTTAACTTTTATTTTTAATAAGTATATTATTAATTAATAATTATTACTTTTTACCGGCGCCGTTCCGGTCTTTATTTTTTAAAAGTATACCGATAATTAAAATTTTATCTCCGTTAATATTATTTCGGTTTTTACTTTTTATAAATATACCGATAATTAAAAAATTACTTCTAACAATTAAAAAGAAACTTTCTTTAAAGGCGAAAATAAAGTTTTTATTTTCGGGGTAATGGTATATTTTAATAAATCGTACGTTTCTTCTTTAATATATTACTTTTTAAAATATTATTTATTAATATTCTTTATTCTTTAATTTTATTTAAAATCTTTATTACTTTATTATTATATTATATATCGATAGTCTTTACGTTAATTACGCTATTTTTTTTATAGTAAATATAAATAATAAAAAGTATATATTTAAGTTTAATTTAAAAAGGAATATTTATAAATATTACTTATTTAAATACGTTTACGTTTTACTTTTTCCTCCTTTTAAAGAACCGTACTATACCTTATAAAATATATAGTAGTTTAATTATTTAAAAAAAATAAGTTTACTTTTTTCCCTTTATTTTTTTAAGTATTTATTAATTAAATCTTAAGGGTTCTTTTAATATAAGGCGTTAAAAAGCGCTTTCGAGGTTTCCTTAAAAGTTTTTCAGGCTATAATTTATAATTTAAAAGTAGTAATTAAAGAAATATTAATTATTTATATAGTTATCGATACCGTTAATATAATATAAATTATTATTTAATAAATTAAGCTTTTCGCTATCTTTATTATTTTTTAAAAGTATAAAGATAGTGTTTTTTTTTTTATTAGGGAAGAGATTAATATTTCCGGCCTCTCTATTATTTCTTAAAAATATAAAGTAATTTTTAATACTTACGCTACCTTAAAAAAGGTTCTTTAAATTTAAATATATATTACTGCCTTTAAGTTAATAAATATATTATTTTAATATTTTATTTTTTATTTTTATAAATAGGAGTAAGTATTTAGTAGTATAAAGGGGGAGAAGTAAGATAAAGGTAAGGAAAAGAGGATAAAGTTAAATTAAAGGTTTTTCGAAGTATAATTTAAAGGATTTATATATAAGAGGTATATTTTATAGTATTATATTTATTAATTTTTTTTTTTTTATTTATATTATAGGTTTATAAAAGTTTAATTATTTATACCGTTATACCGGGGCTTTACCTTTTAAATTAAAAACGTTATTTTATTATTTTTTTAAACTTTTAAATTTAATTATAAATATCTTAATAATTTAAAAGCCTTTTAAAATATTTAAATTTTTACTATAAAAGTTATTTTATAAGACCGTCGGTTAGTATCTTTTTTATTAAAAGGTAAAT
>JAULSY010000136.1:0-49536 GCA_030512305.1 Cercophora samala
CCCCCCCCCCCCCCCCCCCCCCCCCCCCCGCCCCCCCCCCCCCCCCCCCCCCCCCCCCCCCCCCCCCCCCCCCCCCCCCCCCCCCCCCCCCCCCCGGGAAAGAACGGAAAGGGGGTTGATTGGGCAGAGTTTGAAATTTGGACCTTTTTTGTTTTGATTTGAATATTACTAGTTTTGATCGTCACGGCAGTTGAGAAAATGCATGATAAGTAACCTAGTCAGCGGTGTGAAACTATTTCTAAATACTTTGAAGTTGTGGGAAATCCAAGTGCAGTAATTCAGGTGTCTTTGATCCTGTTTGAATGACTCCATCAGGGAGCATGTCAAACATCCAATACAGCACAGCTCGGCAACATAGCCAACTCCCCTATCCCTCCCCAGATTTTCATCAGCTGTCACAAGCCACCCCCTCAGCCTTATGCACCCCTCCCCGTCCGTCCCGGTCACGCGTAAAACCTCCGAGCGAGCAAGCTAGAGAACAGGCAGCTAAATTCAGACAAATATATTATATGTACGGCTTCCCTTTCTGGCAGTTGATGAACCTCGATCGTCGATGTGATATGTCGTTGGAGAGATGCCTGGTAACGCAGCCGTGGCAGCCCTAGTAGCACTATACCCACGCCGCAAAAACATACGACAACATCGTCATAGACCTCGCCTCTTCTCTTAAATCCGGGGTCGGTGAACAAACCTCTTCCTTAGCTAATTCGTCCACTCGGATTTCAATCCTTGGCTTCCTGGTTACACGACCACAACGTCGCAACCGCCCCAAACTCGGACATAACATCCTCACCTTAGTCTAAGTTTGCCGGCTGGGTACTCGGCAGTGCTCTCAAGGTTCAAAAATAGATATCCGAGTCCGCATTGTTTGTTGGTCCTTGTGGTCCCAAGCAACAAAACACAAAGGTTGGAAACCTTTGAAAATCTTGTCTTGGCTGACGTCGTTTGAACTGGAAGGATTCCTAGGCTATCATCATTGCTGCTTTCAACCACCCCAATTTCCTCCATGTTACTCGATCACTGAAAGAGCGCAACCTGGATGATTCGATAGAAAGAAATGGGCGTAAACGGCAGGTCGCATTCTCCATTGACTTGTGACCTGACAGACGGCGACAGGCTCGTAAACCTCTGGTTGAAGGACTGGATTGCCGCTCGCATTGCCTGGGATGCCGACTTGGCTGACGAACGAGAACCGCATTGTGTACTTTGGAGTTCAGTGAGGCACTGTTGGGGATAAAAGACCCTAGCATCCAGTCCCACCCCATAGTAGCCCACCCCATAGCAGCCCGTCAGCATTCACATGAAACCGGGTGCCACTACTCAAAGATGTATTCCTTCTCCAAAGCAGCGGCACTAGCCACCGTCAGCCTCGTGACTCTTGCATCTGCTCAAAGCAACCTGGACGTCGCGCTAGCGGCATACAGTAACCCAAATGCCACCCATAACATCACCTTCAACCCCTATCCCAATGTTAAGCAACTTGCTGATCTCGAATGGACATGGCGTAGGTTTCCATCTGACTTCCAGTCCAACAAGATCCATACTGACAAGCGTACTCGGTATAGGAATCAACATCAGTGACAGTCTAACCGATCCGTTCTTCAACGTATCCACTGATTTCATCGTCCGCACCTCGTATGAATTCATATGGGAAGACTCTCCCCTCAACAGCACTCTTGCCGAGGCCATTCCAGAACTAGGCAACCAGTCGTTTTGCGCCGTTCAGCTCGTGCTGTCAGAGCGCGGCTGGCCAGCCAATATCACCAATCTCTGGACCGACGAAGACGCAAACTCCACATCCTGTGCCCCCGTTTTGGGCCAAGACTGTGTAGACGCCATCATTAAAAGCGCAGGCTCAAACAATGGCGGGCCATGCCTCAGTCCGGGTGGTCGTTGGGAAGACGCACCCGAGTGTGCTTCCTCTCTCGGGTACATGTACAGCTCGAGGCTTGTCTCCGGTAAACAGTTTATCGATCTCAGCCAGGCAAGATCCGGGGTGCCTTTTACCGGTCTAGCGAGTAGGCAGTACTCCGACCTCGACAACAAGACCTTATACGAGAACTACCTGAATGATATCCACATGTTGTTTATCAATGCACCAGTCGATCTGGTGCGAGAAAACGGCATCTTTGACACCCACGCACCAAAACAACTGCTGTGCATGAGAGTCAACACCTCGCGAAGAGAAGTTGACGACGATGACGAGGGCGGGAATGACGAAGGGAATGACGGCGGGAATGACGATGGGAATGGTGGAAATGACAGCGAAGAAGGAAATGAAGGCGGTGATGGAGGAAATGCTGCTGGTCGTGATTCCGCGAATTGGTGGACTATGACCGGCGCTTTGTTGATTACTGCTATGATTGGGGTTGCTTTGTAAAGGCAAGAGTGGGATGCTGTACTGTGTAGTTTTCGGTGTACCAATGGAACTGATTTTGCCCTCGAAATGGATCATTTCTCCTTCGATCATGTGATGCCGTCATTGAATCTCAAGACTTCTCAAGATAATGAGTAACCAGTCCTGCGCTCCAACCCGATTGGCTATGTGTATCGTATCTATGAAATGTAGCCCGGAAAGAAGCACCTGCTACAAGGATCGGTACCACCGACATTCTAGACTCGACTCCCGCCGAAAAGGTCTGTCGGATGACAACACTTGAATATCAACAGCCATTGCCGAAGCTGTCGGGTAGAGTCACTTGTCCCCCCCCTTCAGAGACTTTTCCAACGGGTATTTCAAATGACGAAACTTGTGCAGACTTTTCGACATCTGCTACTATATCATCGGGACGTCGCTGCCGATGCGGCCGCGTGGGGAGTCGTTACATTCCGCGTCGGTCCTCAGACTCAGGGGTATTTTGGGTATATTGAATTCTCATCATCCCAGGGACGCCCAACAGTAACCTTTCGTGGGGGCGTCATGTCGCTCGGTGTGTACGTGTGGGCTGGACGTGGCAAATTGAATACGGAGGGACGGCTCGGTGTATCAGGATCAGGATGGCGTCGCGTAGTCGTGTTGGTGGAAAGACGGTTGTCGGGATTGAGCCTGAACACTTGACAAGAGGCATGTCGTCTCAGTCGTCTGTGTTGAAGAAGGCAAGGAAAGCGGTGATCGTTTCTTCCCCAGGTATGAGATCAAGGACACAAGTCAAGAGACCTGCTAGGTGGCTGTGGTACCAAGTGAAGAGCCGAGACCTGTTGCGCTCTCACAGCCAACACAACTAGCCAAACACAACGGACCTGAATCATCGTGGCTCTCTCCTCCGCTCATTCCGCCCGTGTGATCAACAGTAAGCAGAGCGTGCGTGGGGGATGCTGTGAGACTTCCGCGGAGCAGATCACTGCACTCTGCAATGGCATGTACCCATACGACATGGGACAGCTTCATGAGACTACACTGGGTAGTACATGTGTGACAAGACAAAGGAATGGTCGCTTACCCCCACGTTGATCCTCTATCCACTGACAAGCTGAAGTGCTCTGCAGACTTTTCCTGGCCATAGTGATTCGCCGGCGGTCTGGCCGAGGGTGATCTGAGGCAGGCCGGGTGCTTGTCCCGCTCTCTTCCTGGTTTCTTTTACCCCATAGCGAGGTAGGGCCCTGTTTTTGTTGTCCGGCGTGCTGCCGTGGTTGGTTCAAAGCCGTGGGGAAGTCATGTCGGGGTCGCTTTTGTGCTGCGAGGCTGCCACACCACGTTCTCGCTCACGCGTCGCTTGAAAGAGAGAAAGAAAAGGAAGGTTTCAGCGGTCGACCGGTCAGGACTTCAGGAAGGAGCCCATCAGCATGGGAACTGTATTTCGGGAAGCCACAATGCCCACTGGATTCCCAGCAGCACACCTGGCTACCGTCGGAAGCAGGAAGAGCAAAGGGTCCAGACCCATTAAAACGAGGCCTGGAGTCATCCAGCTAGCATATTGCGTGATTGAGACCCGTGCGAACCACAAGCAAGCACCGCCGATGACAGCCGGCAGGAGAGACACCACGCATAGCGCTCAAAATTAGCAGTGTAACCTTCCCTAGAGTCTGGACACACACCGGTCAATACCACCGCCAGATTATATCGTGAAAGTTCTAAATGGGGTTTCTGGAAAAATCAATCAACACCGTTGATGTCGCCATACTCTCATATTCAGGGGTTCAAAGGTTTTTCTTGGCAAATATTGAGAGATACCTGAACGCACAGACCATATTCAAGGTGAACAGCCTCACCTCAGCTACACTGACGGCAAAATTGGCGACTGTTCTAGACGTTTCCAGTCTCCATCAAGCATCATAATTGAGTGAAAACACCATCACATACAAGAACATTACCATCAACAAGCCTCATCTGTATCGTAAATCACTCCAAGCCATACTTAAACTTTAAAACGCCCCAACTTCAAAGAAAAAACAAGCAACACAATTCCTGCAACGGGAACATCCACCACCTGCCAGATCGATCACCATCACATCATTTTCATTCCTCTCCAACCTCCTTCCTCATTCTCACCTCCCCTTCTCACCACCAGAAGAGAAGAAGTGAGCTAACACAAACCCACCCCCCCAATCCCAAATCCCACCTGATGCCTCTCCGCCCCCAACAACTCTTCACCCAACTAGCCAAAAGAGCCCACTATTGCCATCGGACATTCTTACCATCTTCACCATCGGCATCAACAACCGCGTCCACTACCACCACCACTCAGCTACCCCACCATCAACACCAACACCTGCAGCAACACCACCAAACCCACAGAACAATGGCCAGCAGCACCACAAGCACAAGCACAAGCACTAGCCCATCCCGCCCCGCCCCATCCTCAAGCACGCCACCAAACCCCGGCCTCTCACCATCCCAATCTTCAACACCACCCGCACCGGCATCATCATCCGCCGCCGCTGCTGCTCCTGCAGCCGTTAGATCCGCCCATGTGGAAGACCTGCCACCAGCAAAAGACACCACCACTGGAACCACTGGAACCGCAACCCAGAACCACCACCACCACCCCCCTAGCGCAGATGTCGCCATCCCAAAACCACTCCCCGCCCTCCCCGCCCCCGGCACCGAGACCGCAGAGGACCCTTCCCAAAAAACAACCACGGTCGTCGTGAACGGCGCCCCCATCTCCCTCGACGCCCTCGGTCCGATGGTCGTCAACCGGGACGGCACCCTGGCCCGCATCGCCAACTGGCAGGAGATGTCCTCCTTTGAGCGGGAAAACACCCTGCGCGTCCTGGGAAAGAGGAACCAGCTACGGTTGGCCACCCTGCGTGGCGAAGAGAGCCCCGAGAAGAAAGAGTAAGGATACCTAAGGTAGCTAGCTAGGTATCTCCAATAAAAAGTAGTAATTTTTGATAATTTGTTTTGTTAATTTTTGTATATTTTATATATATATATATATATTCTGTTTTAATAGCTCATGTAATCGCTACTCGTCTCATTCATCGACTTCCATTATTCTCATCAGTTTCGTGAAAATTTCATACAACTCTTATATCTCAGTCTAACTTTCCAAAGTTGACCGAGTTACAAGACATCATACGCCCACCAGTGTTCTGTAACTGCCTGTGGGGGTTTTGGATAGTGATGATGATGAGATCTGTAGCAAAGCTTTCGTAAAACCACCAAAAGCAATCAAAAGCACAAAACATAGCCACCCCACCCACCCCCTTTCCCTTTCCCTTCCCGCCAGCCTTTCAGCTGTGTTGTCCCACTCCCTACTCCCCTCCCCCCCCCCAGTGAAATGCTTTATCCCTTCCCGCTTTCCCTTAAAGCTCCAGAACACCGGAAACCCAAGGCAAAGATGGAATAGGTAGAAAAAGCAAGTCGTAAAATCAGACAAGACCAAAACAAAAAAAAGAAAGACCAAATGAGTCGAGATGAAACGCCTTCGATGATTCAATGATGATGATATGGTATATCCGCAGCAAAAGGGCCTCTCCATTCCCCTCCGTGAAATCCCCCGCTGACAAAATGACTCGAAACCGGAAACCCAGATAAGAAAACCAGATTATGATATTCCCTTGTTCCTAGGACCAAAAAGAATACCTTAATCCTTCCTCTTGGCGGGCGACTTGTCCGAGTCGTCAACGGCGGTGGTGGAGCTGGCAGCGCTGATGCTGTCCTTGATACTCGAAGACGACGATCCCTTCTTGGCTTCCCTGGCCGCAAACTCCTTGAAGAACTTCTCGAGAATGTCCTGCTTGTCGCCGTGCTTCTCCGTCACGAGCGACTTGAGCCACTTGTTTTCCGTCTCGAGGGCAGAGATGCGTCCTTCCAGCATGGTCACCTTCTCCGTCATCTCCTTGGCCGACTTTTCGAGGGCCTGCTCTCTCTGCTTCTTCTTGATGCGGAAGCGGGCGCTGGCGGCGGTGTTACGTCTCCTTTTGTCCTCCTCGGCGGCCATGCGCGACGCGTCTTCGAAGCTCAGGATGCGGTTCGGGGGACTAAGCTGTTCAGTGGCCTTGCGCTTCTCGCCCCCGATTACGGGAGCTGCTACAGTGTGAACATACCCTGGCTGGTGCTGCTGGGGGACTGGCGGGGCATAGGAGGATTGGGGGGTGGGCTGGATGGGCTGCAGGTTGCCTAGGCCGTCTGGGAAGGCTGGGACCGTGGGCGAGGTGTAGTTGCTGCCAAAGTCCCCGAAGCTGTAGTCGCCTGGAGACATGGTGCCATGGTCAGCTCGTGAACAACGATATCGATACAAGACGTAGCCAATTGTACAGGAACAAGACAAAATAACAGGCTAGAGGGTACGGGCAGTGCCGCCGACGGGAAGGGCGGAGATCCAGGGATATTGAGCCAAACGACGGAGCGGTCCCAAACGGGCCACTGATGCCCCATTGTCGATGGTGCAATCCCCCAAAAGTCACGAGAAATGGCATCATCGCGAGCATCGACGATCATTTGTCAGCCCCATTTAGGCAGGCCCAAGCACCGCCCAGAGACTTCGTGCTTCCCAACCGCATGCACCTCGAAGCCGGCCCATGGTGCAGCCTTCCAATCACAGGCCGGCCGCAAACATGGGGGCACACTCGCCATGAGCGTGAGAGTGGGGTGCGAACCATTTGCCCGATCTGCGATAACACGAACCGCTCCCTTTGGCCTGTCACCGCCCCGAGACTGCAGCCTTTTCCAGAACCTGGTCATCTGTGTCTCCCTGCGGCCAGCCGAAGGTAGAGCCTTCCCGTTGCTTTCCGGTTGCGACATACCCATACCCATCATACCCTGAGAGGTATTCAGCACTTGCTGAGGGGGTTGGTTGTTGAAGGGGTCTTGTAGAACCAAGGCATGAAGAAACTGAAACAAAGGTCCAAACAAGTTGAGATCCTCCACCAAACACTGTTGTACCGTGACCAATCCCTGCCAATATCAAAAAATGAAACCAAAAAAAGACCCAGTGAAGTGTATAAGAAACAACCATATGAAAGTGAAGACTCAAGGTAGTAAATCCGCACTAACCTGGGATGGAAAAATCAGAGAAGCCAAAGTCGCCCATGATAGAGTCGGCCGACGTCAACTCGTCGGTCGGCGAGGATTGTATTGTGTCGGGCTTGACAGGCGGCGCCTGGTAGTCGGTGTTCTGGCCGGTCTCGTAGTCGAAGAATTGAGTGTTGGTAAAGAGCGCGAGGTCCTTGGCAAGATCTTCATCCGTGATGAGTGTCTCCTCTACGGCGCCGCCATCTTGGTTCAAGTCACGGAGGTACTGGGTCACATTGACACCTCTCCGGGCGCTGGAGTAGGCCATGTTGATGTCTCTTTCCTCTCTCTCTTTTCAAGCGTCGAGTAGAAGCTCCAGCGCGGACGCTCGCGGGGGGGTCGCCTGGGAGGGGCGTTTAAAGAGTCTTTGGCGTCGAGTGGGATTGGTGGTTGCGAAACCCGTTCCTTTGAGTTTTAGAAGATTGCGAATATGCGTTGGCGGTGGGCGGGAGACAAAGATCGATCGAGGGGATGGTGAAGGAGGGCGGGGCGTCCTTTTTCGGTGTACGGAGAGCAAATCGGCACTCGCTTCGGCTTCAGTTCCTAAAAGGAATCGAGCGTTGTACGGGGCGAGTCAGCGTCTTTGGCTGAAACAAAGAACTAGACGGGTCGGTGGATGTAGGGCTAGCTGGGAGACGGGCCCTTTGCTGGCGATGATGGCCTCGAGTTGGGAGCCGGTGTGTTGCTGAAGTGGAAGAGTGATGGAGACTGGAAATGAGAACAGTTCAAGAAATCGCCGCCCGGGCCAGTGGGAAGACAGTCGGAAGACAGCGCTCAGCGTGGTTTTGGTGGGATAGCCCTGGTGCGCTTCCCGTCAACCCACGGTCCGATGGTCGCTATTAGTCAGAGGCACATTGACTCCCACGCTCTCGGTAGCCGAGATCCAAATTGCCCGAGTGCCCCTCTCTTCAGTCGGACAGGACTCCAATCACTGGTCAGAACCACGCGCCTGCAGACAATTTCTGCATTTCCATCACGAACCTGGGTTAGCAATTCGCATCCTTCTGAAACCCTTCACTCCATCCGTTCTTTGTCCCATTGCCATTGACCACTATTCGCGGCAGGTACAGGAACGTGTTTCTCCGCCCTTTGTCTGCCTGTGCCTGAGTCTCCGGTTAATCATTCATTATCAATGACCGTGCCAAGAGCACAATGCCTGTTGATCTCCATCCATCTATTGAAGAGAAGGAGCACAATCGGAGGAGGCCGGGGCTTATCTTTTTAAACGGTTATTCAACCCGGTGGGGACAGTTTGCCACGCTCTCACTCGGCAATCGACGAGCCCTGGATCTGCAGCAGACGCTGACGAGAGCAAAGAGGCACACAACTGAAAAACTCGAGTTGGGAAACGGTCCGGACTTCCAGGAAGGGTAAAACGCACGTGAAGGGGGCTCCTACCCACTCTCCCACTTGGCTCCCACCTGGCATGTCTCCGATACTCGGCACCCTGAGACGTGGCTCGGCAACGTCACCGGCTCGATATAGACGCTAAGCCCTCCCCAACGTCCAAAATCTCCTAATGGTAGCTGTCGCTTTTGTCAGCGTTTTTCTGGTCAGGAAATCCATCCGTGCTACCGTTGATCTAGAACCATCAGAAGACGAGGAAAACGCTGGTGAGACATGTCAAAAGCCAAGATATTGAGGCGTGCGGGGTGCGTGGGCTGAAGCTGTGCTGTGCCGTTGTGATTTCGCGGGGTGAAGCTCACCTAGGTAAGAGCACGGGCCACACACTGCGGTCCAGACCACCATGTGACGCGAGAACGCGCCCCAACTGCCACACGTTCTGCAGACAGACGTGGGGGCTCTGTAAATCAATTCGGCCTGCATCTCCCCGAAGCTCGCCGGAGACACGGTGCGAGCGGATCCATTATTGACGTTCACCGGAACGGACCCTCTCCGGAACACCCCCGGCGCCACGGCAGGCCATTCTGTTTGTCCTTTCGGAGCTCCGTTTGTTTCTTCCCGCAGCATCATCATTCATCATCATACATCATACATAACCCTGAAGATGTCACGAATATCTGTCCCTACGACAGCGCGTCTGCCCTCCTCTTTACGCGTCAACCCCTCCAGCACAACAGTCACCAAAATTCTCAGCCGGCTCTCACGCCCGTCTCTCATCTCTGTCGCGCTGGACTGGCTAGACGAGGACAATCTATCCTTGGCCACGCCTTATCTCCGCCCAGACCAGGATGATGACGAGGAAGAAGATGACGGCGACTTTTACCCCCCAGCTTCCTCCCCCGAGGAGCTCAGGGAGGAGTACCTCTCCCTCCAGAACCGGAAAGGCTCCAAAAGGGAAATCCTAGACCGGATCGTCACAGGCGACTGGCGGCACGGGGTATCACTCTACCAGCTCGCCATCGCAGACTTGCAATACCTCTACGACCACCCAACCTCGCAGAAATGGTCCGCCTATAAGATAGTCCCGTTGAAAGCACCAACTGAGGACGACAACGGCGAGGTGCAGCCGCTAGAAGCCGATAAAACGTCTCTATACATCCCAAGGTTTCACCCTTCGCTATTTCTCAAGTCGCTGCAGGCTCAAATCCTGCCTGATATCAAAGCCCATTACAACCTCGACCGTCACAAGACACTGCCCTTGTTGATACTGAGAATATTTGTCATCGACTCCCCTTACAATACCCCCTTGTCGTTATCCTCCACTGGCAACATTGACACAGGCTCCAAAACAATACTGATCGCCTTCCCGGATGGCTCACCAAATATCTTTATTTCTAAACCCACCTCTACCGGCCCAACAGGGGCGTCAGAGTCGAAATCTCTTAGGGCGTTGCTAGTGGAGGGGATTCCAAAAGCGTTGTCACTACCGAGGCAGAGGGTAACGCTACAGAGTACTTCCTTGACAACTAGAAACTTGGAGGAGTTACTGGATCGGAGGGGAGCGACAAGAGGGAACGCAGCCGGTGGCGGGTGGAGCATTTATGCGGATGAGAAAGTGAAGGAATCACCACTGAGTACAGTTTTGCCGAGCCCGCCGTTGAGTGATGCTGCAGAGGAGGAGGAACGGGCCGTTGGCGATAAGAAGAGGAGGGAAAGGCCGACGGTGGAGGAAAGAGTGAATAAAAGGGCCAAGTTGGTGGCGCAGGCTAGGTTTGGGGACACGGCACGGGTAGGGGATGGGAAAGGGGTGGAGAGGGTGGATTTGGTGATGGAGGATGTTTTCAAGATTGAGGGGGATGATGCTGATAGGATGGATATCGATGGTGAAGATGGCGAAGAGGAGGCTTGGAGGCCGAAGGTGAGGCTGACTTTTCATGGCAGCCATGTTTTTGCTGGGATACGACAGTTGGTCGAGTGTGGGGTTATAGACGGGGAAAGGATGCCGGGGTGGATGACGGGTGAAGAGGGTGTCACGATAGGGGCTGTCAGGAATGGTAGGATAAGGGGGCATAAGGGCTCAGGACTGTAATAGGTTCAGTGTAGTATGATATGACTCAGCATTTCAATGGAGTTTGGTTGCATAGTAAGCAAGTGTTAGGACAAAATATAATACCCTTGGAATTCTAAAAGAACAATGCAATCTCTCTAGGCTTTCTATCGTCTTTCAAGCATCATGCCAAATCTAGAAAGGACCAAACACCTTGACAGTATTCTCCCACGCAGCCTCACACACCTCCTCGACACTCACCCCCTTAATCCCAGCCACAATCCTCGCAATCCGCTCAATGGTGCACGGCTCATTCCTCCCCTTCACCATTGCCCCCTCCTCCCACTTCTCCTTCTTGACAATCTTGAACCGATCAGGCACTTCGCTCTCCTTCTTCTGGTTCTTCTTACCCTGCGGCTGCTGCTGCTGCTTAGGTTTCTTGGGGTATCTCTGCCTCTTCTTCTCCCCCTCTCCCTCAACCTTCCCCTCCTCACCAGCCCCCAACTCCAACTCAGCAGCCTTCTTCTCCAACTCCTCCGCCGCCCTCCTCTCTGCCTCGATCTTTTCCTGCTTTTGCCTCTCCTCCTCCTCCTCTAGCTTCTTCTTCTTCTCTTCCTCTTCTTTCCTCTTGGCCTCCTCAAACTGAACAAGATACTTCCACCCCTCGTGCGTGGGTCTAACCTCGCACCACGGGCCGTCCGTTTCGAGCATCATCTTGCCCAGGTCGATCTGCCTGACCACCTCGCAGTTTTCGACAGTCTTGAAGCTGCACCCGTTGATGCCAATGTACAACCCCAAGTCCATCAGCTCTCGCGCTTCTTCTATTGTCCCGGTGAAAGAGTGGACCACGCCACCCTTTTGGAGCTTCTCTAGCTTGGGCCCAAACGCATCTTTGAGCAGCCGGACGAAATCCTCGTGCGCGGCGCGGGAGTGCAGGAAGAGCGGTAGCTGAGGGGAGAGGGAGGCTGCGAGAGATAGTTGGGCAGCGAAGGAGTGGAGTTGGACCTCTTTCGAGCAGTAGTGTAACCTGTCGTAGTCCAGGCCGAATTCACCAAAGGCTATGAGGCTGTTTTTGGGCGCCGTGGTGATGAGGTCTTTTAGGTCGGAGATGATGACCTCAGACCGGGCGTGGTCGACGCCTTCGCCGTCGAGGATGGGTTTTGTTGGGTCGGGTCCGCAGGCGGGGGTGTGCTGGTCGGGGGATTCATCTTCGGACTGGGACTCGTCGTGGTGTTTGTGGTGGGAGGGGGAGAAGATGGAGGAGGAGCAGGGGTGGATTCCGGCTGTGGTGTAGACTACGTTGGGGAATTCGGAGGCTATTTTGAGGGCGTCACGGGAGGATTTGAAGGAGGAGCCGGTTACGAGGAGTTTGGTGCAGCCTACTTCTTGAGCTCTGGAGACAACCCCTTTCAGATCATCGGGGTGTCTTGGTTTGCCATGGTAGCGGCCACGGAAGATGGGATCAGCGAGGTTGATGCCAATCTGATGAGTGGGAAATGGTGTATTAGTGGCTAGTCTATGAGATTGGATAATAAACAACCCACATCGATGTATCGCGGCTGGTATGCTGTGAGAGAGGCACCGTTGGCCTGGGGTGAGTTGGGCTCAGCCATTTTGATCCTGACTGCAGATGCTGCTGAGAAGTGATGTGTTGTTGCCCTGGCTGAGATTAGGTGTTTTGTAAATACCCGTGCTGTCGATGAAGAGCCCCTCAGTATCATAGCCTCTTCAAGACTTATATCTCGAACAAGAATTTGACTCAGAGCTGGTCCTCAAGAGTCAGACATGTCCTCAGAAGTCGTCCTCACAGTGATGTGAGAAGAGGTTGTATGAGGCTTGGCAACCGTTTGAACGTTGACAGGGATCTCGCTGGCTAGTCCCAAAACGAGATGGACCCTTGGAAACGTGGCTTACTTAAGCCAAGCGTTGAGAGTGGGGTTTCAATGTTTTCGGGCTTCAAGGCCACCAAGGGACGGGAACCGCGAGAAGCAAGCCTCAAGGCAGGGAAACAGCGGGAAAATGGTATACAATGTCTGATTTCAAAGCTGAAATTGATAACGAGGCTTGTCACCTGCCGAATTCTACATGCAGGGTGCCCTGAAACCCCGATCTTCCCAGGCAGCGAGACACCAGTGGTGGGGCAGTTCAGGTGGCCCCTGCGTTTGTTTAATGGGTAGCGGGGCACAGCGACGCGCCGGGCACCAAAATTCTGGTGTCCAACGCGTTCGACGCGATCCACATCCCGCCTCTCTCTTAAAAGAAGATCGCGCAAAAGCAGCAAAGGCCCTTCCTTCTCTCTTTTTGCATCCTCCACTCCAACCACCAAACCACAAACAACCTTCAAGGACTGTCTGGCACCAGCCTTGTTTTCTTTTTTGACGAACCACCTTGCCAGCAGCTGTGATTTACTGCCCTGAGGGAATAGCTATACCGCACCCTCACTTTGGCCATTCCTTATACCAACAAATTTTGCCGCCTTTGTTCTCTACACAACCGACGCCATGTACGTCAAGAAGCGCGGTATGTAAACACCTTGGATCCCTCTGAAGCAATTTGTCATGCTGATTCCAAGCAGATGGGCGCCAGGAGCGCGTTCAGTTCGACAAGATCACAGCCCGTGTCTCAAGGCTTTGCTATGGCCTCGACATGGACCATGTTGATCCTGTTGCCATCACCCAAAAAGTCATTTCCGGTGTGTACGGAGGCGTCACAACAGCTCAGCTCGACGACTTGGTAAGCTTGCCCCGAACTCTCACCTTCACCCTCATCTCAAACCTCAAAACTCTAACCTCCCCTTTTCCCAGGCCGCCGAGACTGCCGCTTACATGACCGTCACCCACCCCGACTATGCCATTCTCGCCGCCCGTATCGCGGTTTCAAACCTCCACAAGCAGACCAAGAAGCAATGGTCGTCAGTAGTGAGCGATTTGTACCACTACGTCAACCCAAAGAACAACCGGCCTTCGCCCATGATTGCCAAGGAGACATATGAGTGTGTCATGAGGCACAAGGACGACTTCGACTCGGCCATTGTCTACGACCGCGATTTCAACTACCAATACTTCGGCTTCAAGACACTGGAGCGCTCATACCTTCTCAAGCTCAACGGCAAGATTGTTGAGCGGCCGCAGCACATGATCATGCGTGTGGCCGTCGGCATCTGGGGAGATGACATTGAGCGTGTCATTGAGACCTACAACTACATGTCCAGCAAGTGCTTCACCCACGCCTCGCCGACTCTCTTCAATGCCGGCACCCCTCAGGCCCAATTGTCGTCTTGCTTCTTGGTCGACATGAAGGATGACAGCATTGATGGCATCTACGATACCCTCAAGACTTGCGCTATGATCTCCAAGATGGCTGGTGGTATCGGTCTCAACATTCACCGCATTCGTGCCACTGGTTCGTACATTGCTGGCACAAACGGTACATCCAACGGCATCGTCCCCATGCTTCGCGTCTTCAACAACACCGCTCGCTATGTCGACCAGGGTGGTAACAAGCGCCCCGGCGCTTTCGCGATCTACCTCGAGCCTTGGCACGCCGATGTGTTCGAGTTCCTCGACCTCCGCAAGAACCACGGCAAGGAGGAAATCCGCGCTCGCGATCTCTTCCTTGCTCTTTGGATTCCCGATCTGTTCATGAAGCGTGTTGAAAAGAACGGAGAGTGGACCCTCATGTGCCCTAACGAGTGCCCGGGTCTTGCCGACTGCTACGGCGATGAGTTTGAGGCTCTTTACGAAAAATACGAGAAGGAGGGACGCGGCCGCAAGACGATCAAGGCCCAGAAGCTGTGGTATGCTATCCTCGAGGCCCAAACCGAGACTGGCAACCCCTTCATGCTGTACAAGGATGCTTGCAACCGCAAGAGCAACCAGAAGAACCTCGGCGTTATTCGCAGCTCCAACTTGTGCACCGAGATTGTTGAGTACTCGGCCCCCGATGAGGTTGCCGTCTGCAATCTTGCCTCTCTCGCCCTTCCCCAGTTCGTTGACTACAACGAGGCCAAGTTCGACTTCAAGAAGCTCCACAAGGTCACCCAGGTTGTCGTCCGCAATCTCAACAGGATTATTGATGTTAACCACTACCCTGTCAAAGAGGCGTACAACAGCAACATGCGCCACAGACCCATTGGTCTCGGTGTTCAGGGTCTTGCCGATGCTTTCCTCGCTCTGCGCATGCCTTTCGAGTCTGCCGAGGCTCGCGAGCTCAACAAGCAGATTTTCGAGACCATCTACCACGCTGCTTTGACCATGTCGTGCCAGCTTGCCAAGGAGCAGGGCACCTACTCTACATACGAGGGCTCTCCCGTCTCCCAGGGCATTCTGCAGTATGACATGTGGAATGTGAAGCCCAGCGACCTCTGGGACTGGGATGAGCTCAAGGCCGACATCAAGAAGAACGGCGTTCGCAACTCCCTGCTGGTTGCCCCCATGCCGACGGCTTCCACCTCCCAGATTTTGGGTAACAACGAGTGCTTCGAGCCCTATACTTCCAACATCTACCAGCGTCGTGTGCTTGCCGGCGAGTTCCAGGTCGTCAACCCATGGCTCCTCAAGGACCTTGTCGACATGGGTCTCTGGTCTGACAACATGAAGAACCGTATCATTGCCGAAGGTGGCTCCATCCAGAACATTCCCAACATCCCGGCCGATATCAAGGCCCTCTACAAGACTGTCTGGGAAATCTCTCAGCGTACCATTGTTCAGATGGCTGCCGACCGCGGTGCTTTCATCGATCAGTCACAGTCCCTCAACATCCACATGCGCGATCCTACCATGGGCAAGATCACCAGCATGCACTTCACGGGCTGGAAGTTGGGTCTCAAGACTGGCATGTACTACCTCCGTACACAGGCTGCTGCGCAGCCCATTCAGTTCACCGTCGACCAGGAGGCGCTCCTGGTGCAGGATAGTGCCGTTGCCAAGACGTCATCCGGGCTTAAGAAGCGCGCTCCTCCCGGAAGCTACATGTCGTCGCCCAGCGCGGTGCCCCGGCCCATGTCGTTCGTGAAGGATGCTCCCAACGGCAACGGCGTTCCTACCACCCCTCCTCCCCCCATCAAGACCCCTACCGCTGGCGAGGTCAAGTCTCGACCTCTGGCATCGCCAGCGAAGCCTCCTCCGTTCAAGGCGGACGTTCCGGAAGGCGATAGCCCCAAGGCTCTCCCTACCGAGCCCGCCGAGAAGCCCAAGGAGGAGGCGCTTGACGCCCCGGCTGCCGACGTTAAGAAGGAGGCCGAGGATAATGACGATGACAGCAAGGAGCGTGAGGTGGACATTTATTCCGAGGCGGTGCTTGCTTGTAAGTTGAATTCTCTCCGTCATCTCCGAATTTGACAACATATGCTAACCAGTGACGTTACAGGCAGCATTGAAAACCCCGAGGCCTGCGTGATGTGCAGCGGTTAATTCTTTTCTCATTCCCTTTTTTCTTTCAGCGAGCTTGAGAGTATGTGTGTGTATACATGAGCGAGAGCTAAGCAAGCAAGCATGGCGTAAATGCAGTGTGACGACGGACAGAGTAGATGAATTGCACGGAAACGGGAGGGAGGTTGGAGGGGGGGCATACATGGACCGGTCATATGAGGGATGGATTGTAATATTTGGGAGCTCTATTTGGGTTTGGTTTTTTGTTTTTGTATCATGTCTTCTTGTTGTACCTGGTTTACACAAAGGATATCAAAGAGTGCGGGGGGGGCGGAAGCCATGTTGTGTGTGTGTGTGTGTGCGCGCGCGCGGTTGGCTTCGCTCATCCTGTTATTTACTCTTTCTTTTATTGCATGGGAGAACGGAGCGTCGTACACACATCATCTATACCCCAGGCACGACACACAATTACACATACACTTACACAACGCTGAGGGAACAGTGGGTGAGTGAGTGAGTGAGTGAGGGGAGGACGTTTTGAATGCAAATCCTGAATAGGAAGTCTGCCTGGTTAGAATCCACAGTAGATTGGGGGGGGGGGGGGGGGTTGTATCATCGCTGTTGTCAACGTTGTTTTTTCTGTCTTTTCTTGCATTCATGGATAGATGATATCCCCCCCCCCTTTTTTTACGCGCCGTTGACATCCCTGGGGAACCGTTATTTCTGGTTCCGGGTCACACTTTGTTCACCGGTAGTAAAGGGGATCTATTTATGAGACGGAGCGAGAGCACACACACACACTCACACAAAATCCAATTATCTTTCGCTCATGTGTGTGTGTGTGTGTATGTGTGTGTGTCGTTGTTCAAAACTCTCTTTTTCCCCGTTTTTGGCCACTCATCATCTCGGGAGGGGGGACGAACCAGAAGTTGAGAATGGAATGGAATGGGATGGGATGGGAGGACGGGAGGGGGAGGGGGGGTTGTATTGTATCGTGTGAGGGTTGTAGCCGCCCGATGGTGATGCTCTTTTGGACAATTTGGTGCTACGGTCTAAACACGAGGGGTAGGGGGGCATTATTATTAACTTGAGCTTCCTGCTGTCGTCACTTGGTGGGGGGGCATTGGGAAATTTGGGTGTTTCAATTGTGGTGGTACAGAAGGGGGGAGGAGGGGGGGCAAATTGCATGTTGTGAGGGAGCTGGGTAGGTCGGTTAGGTTGGTCTGCTTTTGGTGGATGGATGGATGCTTTGTGGTGAGGGAGGGAGGTGGATGAATATGAAATGTTGTGTGGATTGTTTGATGGCTAGGAAGATGCTGTGCAGTCGGTCAAGTGGTAGGTCAACAGTCGGTCCCATGTCTGACCTGACCTGACCTTTACTTGACCTTCTAGGTCACCTGATAAATCGGGACACTTACATATACTACAAATGCGCAGTGCTACGCATATCGTGGAGAGAGAGAGAGAGAGAGGGGGGGAAAGATCATCGCTGTAGCAACTACGGTAGGTACAGTACATACTACTACCCCGCGATGTGCTTGCGGGGTGCTAATCAACCGAGAGTCAGGTCACCAAAGACAAAACTCGGGTGACAAAAAACGTGATAGTATTGCCATTTTTTCTCTCTCTCTCTCTCTCCGCTGGATTCTCAATTAATTAGTATCCCAACCCGATGTCGTTCGTTAGTATCAGCATGATAGGTACCTAGCTAGCTATTGACTCGCCCACCGCCGGCCTAATCCGGCACTATCATCACCAATTTTGCCAGCACAGCCAGCAGTAGCGCGCAGATTGATGAGATGGTTTTTCTTCTTCTCTTTCTCCAAATTCCCCATCGAGTTGTGCCCAGGCAAAATGATCCGTGAGCTAACTCCATATCGGGGGACACACAACCACAACCACAACCACAACCACCCCCAACCACCCCGTCGCTAGCGCAAGTTATCATGCAGGTGCAGAGAGAAAGGACTGCAGGTCCAAAAGTAGGGTCATCACTCTTGTTCGTCCCATCCCTGGGGTTAGATCCCGTCTGTGCTGTCCATCATCTTATCTCTTTCAGGCACAGATGGGCGTGTTCAGGTACAGCGACGAGGATCTACTAGCCGTGTTGTGAGAGAAGGAAATTAAACCTGCGGGTGTGGGTGTGATCCAAATGCAGCAGAAAATATCTAGAAGGGAGTATGAAGAAAGGGCACCTGCTGCTTCGACTGGTCGGGGTTGGTCGGGCAAACCTCACTCCTTAATATGATCAATGTTCTCCCCCCTAGCGTTGTGGTTCGGTGTCCCAGGTGGACAGGTGTACATGTCAAACCTTACTTGCGTCGTTCCTCAGCTTGTGTGGTGATCGATTGTGAGATGAGACGTAACTTTTCCCCAGCTTGTGTGTTCTGCCGTGTCTCTCTCTGCCCGAGGGTCAATCAGACTCAGGCCGCCGCCAACCAGATGGGAGAGAGCATGCATGTCTCAGTTTTCGGCACTGCGTTGACAACAATGCTGCCCGAGAGGGCAAGATGAAGAAAGGTGAAGAAAGAAAGGCTGGGGCAGACGGGGGAAATCTTTCTTTCCCAACCTTCCTCTGCCATACTACCTCACACTCTCTGCCTTGTTGACAAGCTTTCATGGTGATTGTCCTCACCATGACGCTACGGAATATCGGCAAGTGGTGATAATCCAGATTACTTCATTTCCACGCCATCCAAGACCACGGGAAGAGTGAAACAGGATGAAGACAATAAAGTGGTAAACGAATGGAACATCCACCAAGATTTCTTGAATGTCTTGGGTCAACCTCCACCAATGATAGAATATGGCGGGGTTGGCGAGAAAAGACAAAAAAGAAAACAACAGAACCCCCGAATCCAGAGCAAAAGCTTGGTTTTGTTTGGCGGTTGATTGGGCCTGCGAATCATCGGCGAGGGAGCAAAGATCGGGAGAGGGAGTGATGCAAGCACTGCAAGCTGACGTCGAGCTAAGGCTGGGCAGGCTAAGGAAGAAAAGACAGGGGTGAGGGCATTCGCCTATCGGTGAGCCGCGGGCAAGTGACGAGTCGGGTGAAGGTAGGAGAGTGGAGGGAGATCGGTGTGTCCACCGCCCCAACCTCACTTTTTCTTCAGCATCATGACAAAGACTGCTGAGGGATAATTATCGACCTGACACAAAATAATAGTTGGTGAGGAGGTTCGTGAAAGAGGTGAGATTACAAAACGAGTGGTGGCAGGCAGTTTGGAAGATTCGATGCATAAAGCCAGGAACAAGTGCATAAGGACAAAACAGGAACATGGGCAGCAATCTTTTTGGTGGTGGTCGATGACATCGTCTGTCTGGCTGGCCACTGGGCCCAGCCTGTGCTTGGGAGCTTGGCTGCGACCCTCCACCTTGATTTCCGATCCCCCTCCACGCTATCGCAGCTCTTCCCAGCTGCTCTGGGGTTGGGTCACAGATGGACAGGGGGGGCAATCCCTGCTCCAGCTCGACTGCATCGGCTGATTGGCCAATAGGAAGCTGCCAGCGACCTTGCCTGCCCACACGTGCAGCCACGACCGCGATCTGGATGAACGTCTTCAAGGTTTTCTCTTGCTAGAGTGCGCCCTACCGCCAAAGGCGAGATAATCAACAAAACAAAATACCTCAGCAACGGGAACCGTCGAGGGTCTCGACTCTGGGCTATCGTGGCTATGGAATAAAACTAATCCCAGACTATGTCGACTGTGCATAATTCGGCGGAGTCTTCAAGCCCGAGAGAGAGAGAGAGAGGTCGTGTGAAGGACTGAAGAGTGAAAACATCAGATCAACGCAGAAGAAGGAGACACCAGCGGGCACCCGAGGCGTCATGGGGGCAAACAGATTGGTTCGTGCTTCCAGAGGTGGCCGCGGTGAGGTGTGTGTAGCCATGTGGGATGCGTCCTTCTCTTGCATATCGGGCCGTGATGTGGCAGGCAAGAGCCCCAATCCCGTCATGACACAGATTGGCAGATAGATGGCTGGAGTGCCGGGCGTGAGTGCTAAGAAAGTGAGGTGCCGTGGAGAGAGTCCACTTTCCCAGAACCCTGGTAAATTTGAGGGCTGGTACTTTCCAGGGTGCCAGGTTCCTTCCCGAGTGACGGAGGACGACCGACGGGACGGTTGCTGCCCGCTGCTCTGCAAGGGCACCTGGCAGCATCCATCCATCCAAGCACCAAGCAAGGCCAGGAGGACTCCTGCCTTGCAACAATATAAGTGCTGCCGCCTGACGCACCACTCACCCTCCTTCCGTCTGTCCCACACATCCAGTCCTCGTCTGCCCTTCAAAACCACCACTCTCCCGTCCTCTCTTCTCTCCCCTCGACCTTTTCCCTCCACCACAACAATCTTACAGAGCATCGACTTTTTGCGACTCTCCTAGCCACAGCTTCATTCACCCCTAGTATCATCCTACATTGTCAGTACCCTCCCCTCCCGTCTCTCTTGGTTCCCACCCGACCTCACTTGGAACCCCAATTCTGACTTGACCTTTCTTCCGTCTGCAGTATTCCTAGAATTCCTTTCGTCACTTAACGACAGTCCATCACATCTCCACATCGCCAAAATGAAGTCCGTCGCTGCTTTCGTTCTCGCCTTCGGCGCTACCTCCGTTGTGGCCCAGTTCCCCGAGGGCTTCCCTGCCTGTGGTGTAAGTTTTTCTTTGTTCCAACACTTGATGTCGTCACGACACTAATCACCGTGTCCAGGTTACATGCGTCACCAATATGGTTCAGAAGGCTGGCAGCGAGTTCCCCAACTGCTCTGCCACCGATGCTGCGTGCCTCTGCGGAGCTGCTAACTTCCGCTGGGGCATCAACGACTGCGCCGACCAGGCTTGCGGTGACCCCTCTCTCGCCAACACCGTGAAGCAATACGGCATCAACTACTGCAGCAATGTCAGTGCTCCTGCCGACATTCCCCCCACTGTCACCGGTGTTCCTACTACGTCGGCTGATGCCACCGCCACTGCCTCCGAAGGCTCCGAGAGCGCCACCACCACCGAGGCTGGTGATGCCACTCCCATCTCGACTGAGACTTGGACCTCGACGGTGACCTCTGATGGCAACGAGACCGTTGTTACTGGCACCACTACTCTCTTTGGCGTCTCTGGTGTTCCCGGTGCCACTTCCATCCCCGAGACCACCGTCACCTCCGATCTCCTCACCACCATCACCGAGGAGAGCACCACCGTCACCTCTACTCTTGGCCAGACCACCCTCACCACCAGCCTCACCGGATCTGCCCTCAGCAGTGCTCTTAGCAGCCAGGCCAGCGAGGCCACCCAGACTGAGGATCCCACCAGCAGCACCAGCAGCGCCTGGGGTGCTCAGCTTACTGCTCCTCCTGCCCTTGGCTTCTTTGCCGCCGCCGGTATCGCTGCCGCCCTTCTCTAAGCTATCGCGCCATCTAGGAGATTCTCTCCAGATTGGAACGATGTTTTTTTCTTTGATCGACAACGACATGGAGGACTAAAAGCGGAGAGACGAGACACGATATCCGAATCTTAATGACTAGTGGCCGGCTTGGTTGCGGATGGAGTCTAATGGGTAGTTAGACAAAAGCCCCTGTCCTCATCGGGTCTTGATGGCTTTTTTCTTTTTATTTCATTTGGTGTGGTGTTGACGGTGTTGGTTTGGCAGGTGCTCTTTTGCTTGCTGGACATCGATTCTCTTGTACATATTGTAGGATTTGGGACGTTTATTTTGCGGACATGATACCCCCACGACGGGTCGACATTAGTGATTTTACGCATGGCATGCATCTTGAAGGGTTTAATGAGTCAACCCATGTAATAGATAGATAGTGATATGGGTGGGAATTTACGAAATATTCTTACTTTGGTTCTGATTCTGGCAGTGATTGGGCCCCCCCCCCCCCCCCCAATTCACCACCCCAAAGAGTCCAACCCAGGTGGCCACAACCTATGATGAACGGTCCCCGACGATAGCAGCGTTTGTCTTCATGAAGGAGCATAGCGAACGGTTCTCATGATCATCTCCTACCATCAGCATTTCACTCACGCACCAGTCGCTGTTGAAGCCCCTTGGACTGACGTGTGTCTGCTTGAGCCGAAGGGATACCCGAGGAACTGACATTGCCTCTTGAGTGCTGTGCTCAATATCGAGATGGCATAAAGAAGGTGGTTGTGAAAATAAAGTTCGTGAGCGGGTGCCATCGACTGGAGTGGCATTGAGGCTCTGCTGATGGCGTGCTAACGGGGGTCAGCCACAGCCACAAATGTCCTAGCCACACTTATATCCCACCTCACACCTTTGCCATGGACAACATGAACCCACACGACATGAAAACGCTGGGAAGCTTGGGCAGGCTAGTGTTTCTGTCCTCGACGATCGTTTATATGTTCAAAGGTGTTCAAAGGTGTCCCTGGCATGTGTCCATTATGATCTTCCGCAAGATTGCAAACGGACCATGTTCGCCGATGATGACGCTTGGAGAGTTCTCTGCAAGTACCGCGCGTCGACCAACTCTTTTTCTAGTCTTTGATCTCAGGTTTAGGCAGACAATCTGAGACCAGCGAGTCAACTATACACCGACGAGTCCGCTACTTACAGCTGGCGACCCCAGAAAGCAGAGACAGTTTATGGCTCGTCGTATCTTCCTTGTGAAGCAATCAGGGTCATAGTCGGGTCATTTTTCCGCTCAGCTGCCTGGTCATGGTGTTGTTGTTTGGGGGGTCGAGGGGAGGGTCGTGCGTATTTGGGAGACATGGCCCCCGTTGATCAGGTATATGACTGTGGTTGCTTCCACCATTCTTGAGGGGAAGCTTGCTGCAAGGTGTGTCAACTCGATCGTCCTCAACTCGATCACGCTTAACTCGGTCGCTCAGCAAGCAACCTCGTGTTTGAAGGCGAGCTCTCCCGAAAACAAAGGCTCAAGATTATCTCCATCACCATCAACAGGTCGCCCTCCTCAATCTTGCTCAGCACGGACTAGACAAAGCTGAAACCAATAGCAGTACCCCGGGCGAACGACATGTCCAAGAAGAGACTCATCTTCGGTATAGATAAACTGAAGCGCCATATCAGGAAGGAAAGCCCCTACGCTTTCCTGGGTGAATTTGACACAGTCTTCCTGATTGATGACTCCAGCTCTATGCAAGAAGAAGGTCGTTGGGGTGAGGTTCGCGAAGCCCTGGCCGCCATCACACCAATCTGCACAAAATACGATTCCAACGGCGTAGATCTTTACTTCCTCAACGCGCGGACACCAGAAGGCGACCCCAAATATTACCGCTCTATACGTCGTTCTAAACAAATCATGGAAATTTTTGACAAAGAGGCTCGCCCAGACGGATGGACTTACACCGGTACTCGTATTCGCGAAATCCTCGGCCCTTATGTTTCCAACTTCGAGAACGCCGTGCAATCCAGTCGTCGCGCGGACAACACGGGGATAAAGCCGGTCAACTTAATCGTCATCACGGACGGCGCACCGAGCGACGATCCAGAGTCGGTTATCAGGGAGCTTGCTCGCCGGCTGGACAGAGTTGATGCCCTTCCTCACCAGGTCGGCATTCAGTTCTTTCAGGTGGGAACAGACAAGGAAGCAGGGGAGGCACTGAGGGAAATGGACGACGGGTTGAAGGACGTGAGAGATATGGTCGATACTGTGTCGTTTAATACACTCGACAAACGGGGAGTCAAGAAATTGACCGCTGATGGGCTGCTAAAGGTTGTGTTGGGCTCGGTTAATAGGAGACTTGACCGGATAAGGCTGGAGGAACTACCGCCAGGACCTCAACCACAATCTCCGGGCGGGCAGTCGTCGTCACGATATCGATCAAGGTAGGATGCTGAATCTCTCAGGGGTTCACCGTTGACCGGTTTTCTCCTTTTCCATGAGTTCGTGGTACGATCCAGACTGGCTTCTGGGGGGGGGGGGGGGTTCGAAATCATTTTTAGTTCTTTTGGTTCGAGACTCTATGGCATGTCATTATGAGAGGATTTGGCAACGAAGTTGACAAGTGGCAATAACGAGAATACAAGTACGGCCTAGAGCTAGTTGTAACCACCGCGGCCTTTCTCATTTACAATAGGATCGAAACTGGCCAATTGTGATACCATGGCTGTTGGTTTCCCAAAGTTCCCCAATAACTGCTAGACTTGAGACGATTGTATCTTTTACAAACAACACATCTTGCGTTAGCTGACGCTTGAGAATCACCTTTATGGCCCAGGCCTCTTGGTAGCCCACGTCCTTCTCCTCGGCCCGGCTGGCGGCTGCTTCAGGTTTTACCGTTCGCCACACTTTCAGGTTGCTCAGTCTGCCAACTCGTTGCCTTACTTGCCCACATGTCACATCAGTGCTTGGGACAGCCAACCCAAGACACAGCCGGTCAAACATGCCAACTGACGACTCCAACCCACTCACTGTTTGTTCTAGCTACCGGCTCATACCAGCTGACAACCTCTACGGGCAAGAACCAACAAACGCAACAAGCAAACGGACCAGGCGATTCATCCCATTTCATTGTTCACCGGTCAGTTTCATGGAGAGGAGTCATTTTTGCTCAGCTGCGTTTGAGACTCGTCTTCGAGGTCATCAAGGTTCATACGACATCGAGGGTGTAACATGCACACAGAGAGGCAATGGCCTCTCGACGTCTATATAATCATGGCTGCTCTAGCATTCCTCGACCAGATTCTCCATCAAGCCACTCCCGACCAAGACCAAGCCTCTTCTATTGTCTACCATCTTCCACCTCGATAAACCTCATATACTTGATATCACCAAAGAAGATTTACTTGCCAACAATTTCAACACACCAGGAATATCAGCGTCATCAAGATGGATGTAGCATCGCCCAACCACTCTGAAATTGATTCCCGCATCTCCTCAAAAGAGGATGAGTTTGCGTTCCTCTCTATTTTCGATATCGTCTTTCTTATCGATGATTCTGGTTCCATGGACGGGAGTCGTTGGCGGGAGGCCCAGACAACCATCAAGTCTCTGATCCCCATTTGCGTCGAGCATGATGCTGATGGCGTGGACCTCCACTACCTCCACAAAAAGAATCGGAAGGACGAGTCTGCCGGTTGGCGCGAGATGACGGATGCTTCGGAAATCGACAGATTGTTTTCAGCTGTCAAACCAGCGGGCGGCACGCCGACTGGCAAGCGTCTCAATGACATTCTCGATCCGTACGTCAAGTTGTACGAGATGGCCGACAAAGCCAAGCGCAAAGAAATCAAGCCCCTCCTCCTGGTAGTCATCACAGACGGCGAAGCAAACGACGATGTAGACGAAGTCATCATCAATATTGCCGACCGGTTGAATGAAGTCGACGCCCCCCGCCACCAGGTGGGCATCCAGTTTTTCCAGGTGGGTGACGATGAAAAGGCTACAGAGCACCTGAAGCATCTCGACGAAGGCTTGAAGTGCAGCAGGGACATCGTTGATACTTGCTCCTTCGACCAACGTTGCCTCGATACTGGAGAGCGTACCCTAACGGGGTATGGCGTACTGAAGACGCTGTTGGGATCGGTGCAAAGTAAATACGACAAGGAGAGGTTGCCGGTGAAAATGACGTCCACCAAGGGCTCGACTTCTCGGAACGCGGCTTCCTAACTCCCAGCCCCGAAAGCTTGAGACTATATGTCAACTGTCGACCCTCTCTTGAGGCTTCGGTGCTGTTCACGTCTTTCGCCCACCTCATTTCGACCCCCCCTGGTTCTCTGCGCTTTTGGTACAATCTAGAATGGTCGCCGGAATTTTTTGGAGCTTGTTTTCTTTTCACTTCGTTTAGCTTTTGCTTTTCATGATTTCTACGAGCGGATTGGGCAAGAACAGGCAAAAAGAGAAAAAGGCAAAAAAATAAATAAAATAATATAGCACAACATGGAAAGGGAACAGGTTTGACAGGCCTTGCCCTCACCACCAAAAAGAATAGATTTCGTTCGACGTTTAGCTCTCCGCTTTTCTATCCCCTCTCTCTCATGGCCGGTATTTTCACCGCAACCTTTGGCAGACAAATTCTTCAAAACACAAAAACAGTTCAAAACCCTTAAATAGGAATAAAAATAAGGGGCCTGGCGCTCATTTTGTAAACTTTGGTTTCTTCAACACACTGCCTTGTGATGCTTCCTGTGACATTCCTCTTTGATTTACCCCAATACTAGATAAACGGCTGTTATACTGAGATTTTAGGACGTTGAGGATATTAAGTACTGTACACTTTTTAAGGAATGTTTTACTGCGGGTTGCGAGTTTCATGGTACGCACCAGCATCTCTGTCTGGAAAGCAGATAATGGATATTGCATTTGGTAGGCTCTCCAAGCCGTTGAAACCTTCAATGATATGCTATTAAGACCCAAGTGGAAAAGCAAGTTGGTTCTTAATTGCTTAGAAGCCAGGCTTACGACGTCAAAAGAAAAGGTGCGCATAACAAGCCAAGTGGATGACAAGCGCCGAAAGAAGTATTGAAACGATTTCGGAGCTATATAGTCCTGACCTCTCCATCACCACACCACAAACCTTGCCCCATTGTCCACCTTCCTCAACAACTCCCCCCCCCCCCTCTTTCACATCAAACCACAACTACCTATCCATCTACTATACCCAAACTTCACTCATACAAACAAAACCCCGCCTCATATCACCCGTAAATCCCTAAAATCTTCAACATCTCAGTTACCACATCTAAACACCGCACCACCCCCTCCCCCCTTTGCCCAACCTTCCACCAAAACCCCACACAGCCCCAAGTTCCCACCCGTCATATTCCCACTCTCTACCTCCGCAAAACATCGAAGCGATTACATAAGCCCGCATGGCTCAGTGGTAGAGCGCATCACTAGTAATGATGAGGTCGTCAGTTCGATTCTGGCTGTGGGCACTAACATTGTCAAATGACCAATCACATGGTTCCTTTCTGTTTTCTTGTCTATATTTTTTTCTCTATACTTTTTACTTGTCCCCCCTACCCCCCCTTTTCTTTTCTCCCCTCCCCCTCAAAACACCCAATAATACATCAACACGCTTTTCACCTTTTGGTCGTTGCTCTCGGTAAGAGAGGGACCCAGGTGGTTAACTTATATAACTCAAAACAGATAGATGTTGACCTCGAAGCACATGCGAAATAAGGTAGATAGGTAGGTAGGTAGCCTGTTTGGCCACTCGCTGCCACAACGAGAAACAGGAATCCGATGCGAGCATAGACGTCGGAGGGCGCAATCCTGGATAGCTACAGCCAGCCTAACGGGCAGTAGAGGTGTTTTGGCTCGGGGTTTGGTAGGGAGGTATTACTACCTTATGCCATAAAGGAGGACTGGTGGCTTTCCGCGGGTGCAAAGAAATGGGCGGGATGGAAATGAATGCGGGATGGAAGACTAAGATATCCGGTTGTTTCGCAAACACGCTTATTGTAGTTTTGGTCATTGTTTAAGTACTGGATTATTGGAGAGAGAAGTCAGTCAGTTCGGATCCAACTCGATGTGAGTAATGATGGAGGGTGCGTTGAGGAGGGTGGTTCCTGTTTTGTGTTTGACCGTTGTGGTTGCGTGTTTGGCTAACCTTACGGGAGGAGGTGGGGGAAATTTGATTTGTTGGACAGAACGATGTTCTGGAGGTGGTGGTTGACTTTGGGTGGGTGGGGTGTCGATTCTGGGAAAGGATGATACATGCTTCCGGTCCTTCTCTTAATGAGATGGGGGGGGGGGGGGTGGCTACGGAGAGCTGAACTTCGAACCACCAGTTCACCCACGGCAATCTAGGTATCCATCAGCACATCGATAGTTACGCAAAACCTTTCTCGACATTCGACATTCTTCCACCACCGCAAACATGGAGTGGCTTGACCGTGCATCGATATAGAAAATCGACAACAGGGGTATTTGGTGCACTTGCATTCGGCCCCCAAACCCAATTTGTTGGCTCATTTGTCCCAACATCGACTGTAAGGTAAGCTTGTCTCTACTCAGATATCTACCTCTCCTTCCCCGAGCGACCCAATAGATATGTCGGCTACGATTTCGATTGACGACGGTGGCAGTATCTATGCTGCAGGGAATATCAGCCATCTTTGAGATCCCTAGACTGACGAAAAAGCCAGAAGTTCGTAGTACATGGGATCGACCCCAACGGCGTTGGGTAGCGCCTCAGCAAAATGTTCGGGGAAGATGAACCCAATTGGCATCCTTTCGGAACCCCAGACAAGGTCCTTGCGATACCAGGCTACCTTGATGCATGGGTGCGTGCGGCGAACAGTTACCCTCCTCCAGATTTCAACCACATTGCGACATACTACAGTTATGTGGTGACATCTATAGCACATTCGCGGGCAGCCGCCGCATCTCAGGTTCCCGGGTCCCAGTCCCCAGTCAATGCTCCTTCGGCATCTACACCTAAGCCTCCCGATCCTCGGGCTTCATTGGCCCCTCAACAAGAACCAAGCCCTGTGTCGGACGATTGACGAGTCGGAAAGCAACGGCGATACGGGGCACAACCAGGTGCCTCCTCACAACAATACTCAGATGCAACAGCAACTTACCGTTCTTCCGAATGGGTCCAGGAGATGCGCATGTTCTTCCCAGACTCAACCATGCTCGTTGCTTGGCCCAGACACACCGATACATGACATCTGTTTATTACCCTTTTATCCTGCACCTACACCATACTGACAGCCTATGCCCCCCAAAAAATAGAAATGCCGAGATGGAAAACATTTGGGTCCACATGCAATTGGCAGGATCAGGATGTGGTGGTGGAAATGGAAGACAGCGGAAGTTTTGCTTGTTCATTGTTTACGAGGTGATAGGGGACACATGTATTCTTAGATGCAGAGCTGGGAGCAAGAATAGATGGTATTTTTGGCACGTTGTTGTGGACCGAAAGAAATGGAGACTGCAGTGAAGAATTGAGGCCTTGGGAGATAGTTGATTGGCCTCGAAATATTGCGAATAAGCCTTGGTTTTTATGCATAAGGAAAGCGTTAAAACATAGTAGCAAAGGGGCGTTAAATTCCACACTGGGAAACCTTGGAACATACCTATCAAAGAGGCGTTCACCCACTGTGTTTTGTCCGTCCCCTGTTTTGGCCTTGAACTTGCTTAAGTGCTGTTCTGGTCTGCAGACCTTTCCCTCCATCCGCAGCCCATCTCAGTAAACCCACAAAACACTAACACCAGTATCAAAAGGCATAATTACCCATGAGGCTCTGCCTCCTGCGTGACACACACAACCATGCATGCTAAGCCGCCCGCTCACCCGCCCCACACACCCACTCCTATCTCTCAACCATCATCTCATGGGGGGGGGGGGTGGGCACAAGGCAGATAGATTCAATCATAACTCTGCAACAGCAGTTTTTTGAGGTTGTTCGAAACAAAAAACCTTGTTAGTAGTACGTAGTATGCTTCACAACCAAAACCCTCATGCCCTGTTTGGGGGCCCGCAATCAAACATGGCATGTAAGACAGTAATAAATCAGGTATTCCCGCTGTTACATCTCAGCTGTGAGCAAGTTCTATCACACGTAGTGAAAAAAAGAAAAACCCCGTAGAAAGAAGCAAGCAGATATAAAGTAGGAAACGGGTATCATAGAAACAGTCTCCCCCCCCCCCTTCCTAGTTTCCTTTTCAAGGTTCCTGTCTTGCCCCTCATGATCCCATGAAATGACCGCCGCCCGCCCAAACAATATACTCACAAACGCCAAACCACCGTCTAAAACACCCATTCCCCTCAGGACAGGAAGTTCATGTAATAACACAAGCAAAGAACTGAACCACCGTAAAGACACCAATCTCATAACAAAAAGCTGGAAAATAATATCCCCTCTACCCCCTCGGCGCCAACAACCCCCCCTGCCTCTCCCCCACAACCCTCCGATCCAACCTCTTCACCACCGCCCCCAAAACCGTCTTCAAAATCGCATCCGCGCTCAGCACCCTCCCCCCGCCATCCGCCCAGCTGGCCCGCTGATCAAAGCTCACCGTGTCCACCATGTCCCTCACCCCCTTCAGCCCGTTATCCAGCTCCTCCAACGCCTTCCCCGCCTCCTCATCACTCCCCACCTGGAAGAACTGTATCCCCACCTGGTGACTCGGCGCCCCGGCGTCGTCCAGCTTCTTGGCCAGGTTGATAATCACTCCCTCCGGGTCGTCACTCGCCGCGCCGTCGGTAATCACAATCAGATTCACCGGTTTGATGCCCGTATTATCAGGATCAGCACCGCGGTTGACAGCGTCGACGTAGCGCTTGACATACGGACCGAGGATATTCCTGATGCGAGAGCCCGTGGGCGTCCAGCCGGTGGGGCGGACGTCGCTAAAGAGCTGGTTGATCGACGCGGCTGTCTTGCGGCCGATGAAGCCCGTCGACGGGTCCGCGGGGTTCTTGGAGTTGAGAAAGTAGACGTCCACGCCGTCGCTGTCGTGGGCGGTGCAGATCGGGGCGATGGACTGCACGGCGGATTTGGTCTCCTTCCAGCGGTTCTGGGAGGACATGGAGCCGCTGTCGTCGATGAGGAAGACGGTGTCGAACATGGAGAGGAACGCGTAGGGGTCCTCCGGGGTGGAGAGGATCGAGGTGGCCGAGGGGGCTGGGGAGGGGGACCGGTACGGGGTGCTGATGGGCTTGTTGATGGAGATGGACGGCGGGGGCTGCACGGTGTAAGGGGGGGGTGCATCGGTGGGAGGTCCGGCTGCCATGTCGTTCGCGGTTACTGGCGCCGGGGTGCTGAAGGGGTTGTAGCACATCTTGTCTGGGTTGGGTGATGGTGAGCGAGATGATTTCTTGACTTTGTCTTTGAGGGAGCCGAAGAAGCCTCGTTTGCTGTCACTGGTGGTGGACGTGATTGACGAGGTTGAGGATGCTCGAGAGCGGCCACGGTTGTCTGGTTGTAGGGAAGCCATTTTTGTGAGAGGTTTACTGCTGGCAGACGACTGGCAAAGTGGGGTTATCTCTCTGCTCAATGATGAAAGCAAACTGTTTAACAGGTGATCAAGAAAACCGGCAGGTGCGTTTGTTTGTTGCTCCGCGGGGCTGTTGCAGTCACTGCTTGTTGGTTTCAGAGTCTTTGTGAAGACAAGACTTCAGATAGGCGATGAACAGATAGCCCCTCCTGTGGTACCTGGACACTTTCACCTATAAGTAACCCCGCACTTGAAACTGTCCTTCTGAGGCACGTTCGGAAAATGATACTTCCAATTCCTGCCTTATGCCTTATTAGAAGCCTTGCAATGACCAATGATTAGTTACCACAAAGGAAAGGGGGGCAGTGTTTCCAAATGCCTCATTGGCACGGGCGGAGCAGGGCTGTGTTGGCCTCCTATCTAGCGGCAAAGGACACCCGTGGTGCCGTGTTAGTGTTAGTCAATTGCGGATGCTCAAGTGGTGACACTAACAGCACGATGGTGGGGTCTGTGCATGCTGCGCCGCACCAGGACTGCCTCTCTATAGGGCTGAGGGATTCAACCTGCCTTTTGAACCCAGAATCTAGCGCTCTAGATGGATGTTGTGCAGGTTACCACGTGGAGGAACTAGCATGCTGGTTTGCCCCCACGGGCTATGCGATACATGGCATTCTTCTATGTAGTGGTCGTTGAGACGAAGTTGTACAAGGCTTCTTTTTGGGGATCTTTTACATTCTCATTCTTCCACATGATGACACCTATCACGAGCACACGTTATCTGACTCACAGCCCACACTCAAATGACAAAGGAAGGCAGACATCAGTCAAGCATCACTCACACACATGATAAGAAACACAAGATACTACCAAGTACATATTGAACATTGCTATCGAGAGCCTCTATTGCCTGCATATATACCCATCTCTATCCATCCCCCCATATAGGTATCCATCCGTCTCATCCATCCAATCACCCGAAAAGCAAGCCAGGAAACCAACCCCAACCTCCTCCCATCACCCTCACTTAAGTGGATCGATGTATGTGATATGTATTTCTGTGACATCACCAGTAAATAATTCCCTGATTCTCCCACCACAAATTACACCCTATGCACAGATGATCTAAAGCCAGCTGCGACAAGATGTCGATGGAGAGTAACGGGAATAGCAACTGCCATGATATAATGGAAATTGGGATGATGCGAGATGATGCATGATGCCTGACTTGTGGTGATCCCGCTCTTCCATTGTGCCAAATGGAATTGATCGCCAGTGAGACACCCTTGCTGCACGCCTTGTTGCAGTGCGAAGTTGCAAGAGCGAAAGGGAAAAAATGGTGTACACTACTTGCAAGTCTTGTGCTTGGGATAAGGTCAACCCTGGCCTGCTGTTGCTGTGTGGAAATGCTGTTGTTGAGCCTTAAGCACCCCTTGTCGGTAAAGAACTTGCTGATTGCATGTCGAGAAAAGGAAAACTTGCGTATAAAATGTTGCGAGTATGTTGTTGGGGATTAAGCATCTTTTCCACTCGCTTGGTGGAAAGCGTTTTTTTTGTGTGCCTTGTCGAACAGACAAAGGCGTTTTGGAATTTGCCAATGCAGAGGACAACACCAAAGTGTGTTGCCCAAGGGGAGCAAGGCAGCTATCAGACTCTTGAAAAAGCCCACCTGAGATGCCGAAGATAAAAAGGAGATGGTGATGAGTAGAGAAATATTAGGGTGATTGTGTGTGGTCAAGCGCTGCCAAAGCAAAGATGGAATGAAATGGCGCACAAAACGGCTGAAATGAAAAGTAACAGATACAGCCGGTGAAAAAGGTAATGACAAGATCAAGTCTAGGGCATCACCAAGACTTTGGCCTTGACAATCTGCGAAGCCCTGATGGTAAGATTCTCGTCACTGCGCATGGTGACAATGGGGGTGACTGAGAGCTTGATCCTGTAGTTTCTGAGAGACAGATCTTCATACTTCATGAGGGTCTCAACCGCCATGTGGACGTCAGCCGAATACTTGGCGCCCGTGTCGTTGAAGACATAATGGAAAGTGCGCTGTGCCTTCAGCAGCTTAGACGACAGCTCCCAAGCAGCCTCTGTGACGGTGAACAAGTCGTGCAAAATAAGCTCTTGGTTGGCCTTGGCCAGCTTGATGAAAGGTGCAATCATCTTCCTCAGAATTTGGTTGTGCTCAATGACCTTGTGATTCTTGAAGGATGGCGCTTGTTTGCTTGTCTCGATTTCAGTGACAAGCTCGGCCAGGCGCTTGCTGGCAGTGTCGCGCTCTGAGAGCTTCTTGCTACACTCCAGGACTTGACCAAGGCTCTGCATTTCTTCATCAACAGTCTTGTTGAAACCAGTCCAGCCGTCGGGGGTGAAGATCAGGTTGACAATGTGCTGCAACATGAGGCGGAGCAGAAAGTATGGACGCGAATTATTCTCGCACAAGAGCGACAAGGCGTAACCTTGGCCTTCCTCCGGCCTTCCAGGGTTGATGACAGTGCACATGTAATCATACAGACTGGGAATCTTGGTCTGGATGTTTGCATGAACGATCTGCGGGGTGATCTGGAGGCGCTTGAAGTGTGTATTGCAGAATCCAAGCATCAAGCGGAAGAAACCGTCAAACTCGCTGGCCCATGTCTGTTCATCAGTCTGCTTGAACATGGCAGGACTCTGCATGTCCGAGAAGGTATCACAGGTCGAAGTAGGTTTGCGTTCAGACGGGCTGCCCACTTCATTGGCTCGGATGACTGAGGTCCTGGGGGTGGAGCGACGCCAGTTCTCCATGATAACCTTGGTGTTGGGAATCCTGTTCGCAGAAGATGTAATGCTCGATGTAACGTGCTTGAGACGGCCATTGTGCAAAGATTGAGGCCCGTCAGGTGTGTTAGAGACCACGCTATTGGAAGCCCGAACCACTTGCGATGTTTTGGGAGAAAGGCCAGACGGAAGCTGGCTGTAGGACTGGAAAGGTCGCGTGCCTTGATCTAGGTGTGGGCCATGCCGGGAGCCTGGGCGGAGGCTCACTTGAGAGACATGGTGTGTCAATGGATGTTGGCCACGACCCCCCTGGTTGATTCCAAGCATCGACGATTGCTTGATAATCTTCCGGGCCGCCTCGCGTTCCTTCTCGTCAGTGTGGACTTGCATCCAAAGGTTGCGTTTGCCTTCGACTTGTTCGCGCAGATAGGTGTTCTCCATGTCCAGCTTTTCGAGCTTCTCGCGGAGGAACTCGATCATCTCCGAATCTCGGGCATGTTTGATCTTGTAAGTGGCGGCAATCTCATCAAGGGTGGAGCGCTGCTCCTCCAGCTCATTGACTCTCTGCTGAGCCATCTGGACCTCCAGCTTGTTATCGGTCAGAACTTGTTTCAACTCTGCCTTCGCAGACTTGTACTCCTCAACGATGCTCTCATGCTCCTTCTTGAATCGCTGAAGATCCTCCTGAGTCTTGCGGCCTTCCTCACCATACGAGTCGGTGAGGGCAATGAGTCGAAGAAGCTCAAGACCGACCTTGTCGCCTTCGTCCATCATCTGGGAGATCGAGTTGATGAGGCCCTGGATGTCATAGTCGAGCTGCTTCAGAAATTCGTCCGAGATACCTGCAGTATCCTGCAGCATGTGAAGGCCTTCGCGAAGTCCCCAAATGCGGCGCAAGACCAAACGACACTGCTTTCGCATTTCCTAACACAAGGTTAGCGCCAAGTCGCAAAATTGTGCAGGATTGAAGAAACGTACCTTGTGATCATGATGAATCTCATCATCCTCGAAATCCTTCGCCAACTTGGCAGCAGCACCGCGGAAGATCTGGCTAGTTGTCTTGACCACCTGCTGTGGCGGGGCCAGAGCAAGTCGGTTGAACTGGTCAATAATGGGAGGATCAGCGGTGGCAGCGCTCTTCTTGGGTCTGCCGTTGTAGAGCAGGAATTCACGACTGGAAGTGCCCGTACCGAAGGCGGACACAGGCGTCGTCAACACCTTGGTGGAGGGAGTTGGGTTGCCGTTCTTCTCGGCATGCTCAAGATTTTCAGCGAGCTTCTTCTCCGCAGCCCGCTTGGTGGCCATCTCTGAGCCGATGGGCGAGGGCTTGGTGGTTGGGGTAGGCCTATTGGCCGGGGAGAGGTTCTTCTTCACCACCTGACTGGCAGTGAGGGTCGTGGCGGCTTGGGAGGGGGAGGGAGAGGGGGAGTAAAGCGGCGCACCGCCGCCGTGGGAGTAGCTGAAGCCGGGGTGACCACCGGCTTCCGACTCGGAGTCGGAGTTCATGTAAGCCATTGTATGGCTTTGGTGCTTTCTTGGGGTGCGGAAAGCAGGGAGGCGAAAAACCAGCGAGAGATTATCACGGGAGTGATGGTGGGTGGAGAAGAAAGCAGAGGGAACAGAGAAAAGTTCGCAGGTCCTCGAGTAGTGTAGGAGAAAAATCCGAGAAATTGCAAAGTCGCAAAGCTTGGACTAGATACCGGGCGTCTGTGAACGGGGGTCGATGGCAGAACAGCAGCTGCTAACCCGGCTGACTTTGCGCTCGTATGCGCAGACTGCTGGAGCGTTAGTACTTGATTTTTCGCCCACAGTCGCGGCCTGAGGTTCCGCTCACCAATTTCAACGTTGCGAAACCGGGTTTGTGGCAGAGGGCTTGGATGAACTTACCCTAGAAGGTACTTCTCAGCGCAGCAGGGCGGTTCTGGTACTGGCTTCTGATACTGCTTAGTCGGCTGTTGATGCCGCTTAGTCGTCGATGGCAAGCTGATAGGTCGCAATGAGTCAAGGTCTTGGTGTCTGTGTTCAGGGGTATGTCCCTCGGTATCTGTGTGTTGGTGTCTGTCTTTGGTGTCTAGTTCCAGGAGTCTGCCTCCAGGCGACTCTCTATCGATATCTCTGTGTTCAGGTTCTGATTTGGTGTTGCAATGTAAAGCGAGTAAATATCAGCAAACAATCGATATGTTTGCTGCAATGTAGAGGGTATGATGTGTCCCAAACTTCGGAAGCCAAGCAGGAATCCAAGGGCAGGTCGATGACAGTAGGAAGATGAGAGCGAAGTGAAGAGGTCCAAGATGAAGAGCAGGCAATTTATAGAGTGAAAATTTGCAAGAGAGCAACCTCTGGAGCAGGATATTCTGAGCACAGATGACAACACCGGGGACAGTGCTTCCACTCCCTCCAGCACGGTATAACCAAGCACCTGTCTGGCCAACCACCGTAGTGGAAACGGTAAGTGAATATCTATCTGCTCCTTATCGGTGGGGCTGTGGTATTTCTAGATGCTCTGGGGCAGGAGCGTCGGCACTGGTACCAACTGGAAGCCCATGGATATTGAGACTTGCTCTCTGATGACGGCATTGTTGGTGATGGCGATAAGAGGGCAAGATAAGCTGACTTCCTGTTTGACCTGAACGGCAGCTCGGGTGGCCGTATCTGATCTCATCGCTGCCCCTCTATTAGTAGCACCCCCTTGTTGAGACAGCGGGTTTGAAGCCGTTCCATCCCATGAACAATCTGAACATTTGATGGAGGAGCTTGAGAAGATACCCACCTGCAGATTGAACGAATGTTTCCATTGGAAGCTCTGTGTCTACCCTCCCTCCAAGACGTATGGTATGGAAGTCAGAACCAATATGAACCAACACCATCACAACCCTTTCCCCTGGCAATTGGAGGTTCTAGAGAGTATAGGTAGCGCATGTTTATACGTCTTCACCCAGAGCCATGCTTGTCAGACTGCTGTAGACATACATGCTGTCAACGGCATTCCATATCCCCTCAAGATGGGGCCGAGTGGTTAGAGTCAAGTCATGCCCACGGCCGGGCTGTGCATGATACAGACGGGATAATAAATAGGACATGACTTGTGGAATATCAGCCATTTCACCAAAGACTTTCGGGCAGTGCAGGAGAAATATACAAGCTTACCTTAACCAAAGGAACTCGACAATGAAGACGGGACCTGGTAAACGGCCCTGGTGAGAATCGGGTCAAGAACAAGGGAGACGCTGTAAACCCCAGATAGCAATGATGCTAGTTGGGACAGTGGTGGCACTATGACCGGCTCTGTATCGTCTTCAAGTCTGAGGATCAAGGAGTTGTTTGACCAGGCATGTCCTCGCCAACGAGTTCGATGGGATATGAGAAACAGAACTAGATGTGGGCATTACTAGGAGTTCCTGACCCCCACCATACCTTGGTGAATATAGCGTTCGCTTTCTTGAAAATATAGTAGGTGTGTTTGTTTACGGGCCACTTTCAACAAACCCTGTAAATGCAATCAGAGGTCTTTTGGACTTCGAATTTCATCCCCCCCACTGACACTTGCCGAGAGGTTGTCAAAGCCCACCAATTTTTGAAGAGCTAATAGCACTCTAACTCTTTGAGAAGATCATGGTGGTCTTTGCTGGCTTGTCAAAGGTCGTCTGGAGTGGAGAACTTCTGGCCAATGATAGCCAACCACTTAAAGGGAGGTAAGTAATCATGTGACTTCGCGATCGCGTCTAATTAACTCAGACGCGTCTGTAACGCACGTTCCCCACTGCCCCCAATTTTGGGGCCCTGGCAACCTGGAGGCGCCATTGTCAACAACAGCTTCGATTCCGACACCCTGGCCCACCACGAATTGCGCCCCGACCGCAAACACCCCCAGCGACATCGGCACGAACAACCTCGACCTCATCCATGTTGCATCGCAAGATCATCATTACCCCGCGCCACCGAAGATGACCAATGGTTGGGTTCAGGGCAACCAGGAACGCAGGTTCCTCCAGCCTGACCACTTTGGCGATCAGGACGTCTATTGCGAAGCGAACCACGAGCCCGAAGATGTCTTATACATTGGTTCCGACGATGACGAGTACGAAAGCCCCGCCGAGCGACGGGAACGAATCGAGGCGCAAGCCCGCCGCTATCTCCAAGGCAAGCGCCTTCACTTGATCTCAGCCTCACTTTCAGGTCCTTTCACCAAGGCCTCTGGGTGGACCAACCCCTGGCGCTCGAAATCGGGAGTGCGCAAACCTTCAAAGAGGAAGCGCCCAACAATTACGAAGAAACCTGCCGTCAAGATCCCACCGCCTGCACCATACGAATCCTCTGAGCTCTCAAGTCCCCGGAGCGACATTGTCCACCTCGACGATGCGCCGACGCAGGATGCCGACGATGAAAGCCTTGCTAGGGTGCAGGATTGGAGGGATCAGGTTCTTGCCGAGATACACATCAATGCGACACCTACCCATCATTATCCATCGCAGACCGAACCTGTTATCACACCCTCAAAACCGTCCCTACCAAATATCCTCAATGATGACGCGTCCAGTGAGCTGTCGCCTCCGCCAGAATCTCCCTTAATCGTCACGCCTATACGCCCAAAGAAGAATATCGTGTTGAAGGATTCAGGTGTCCGGAAGGAGGAGCTGCCGCCACAGTCAGGAGTTCAAAAGCCGGGGGCAGGACAGGCGATGCTTTTACCCGTCATTGATCTTTCACCACATGCCATCAGACTCTTCGAGGAGAGTTACTTTTCCAGGGAATCAAACAAAGGCTCTCCGGTCAGGCAGCCGCTACAAGGAAGCCCTCTCAAGACCTGCACACCAGCTCCAAAATTAGTTGTCCAACAGGCCCTCGAGGGGCCTTCTACAACCGAGACACCCGCCGATGTTGGCTCAGCGGTAACAGCAACTGAAAGACTTCCACGAAGTACTCAAATCGATGGCAGCTTTCGATTTCGCAAAACGCGCCCCAAGCAACAAAGTCTACCACTTCGCAAGAGCAGCAGGCTTTCTAGCGTGGTACCCAGTGCAGAGGACTTGCCAAAGGAGCGGAATCACCCAGATGAGGAACCACCCGAAATCCAGCTGGCGGATATTCAAACGGTTGAACCTACACAGGAAGACCAAGATACACCGCAGGCTACAACATCAGCTTTCTCTGACAACCCTCAAGCCGTTGACCCGCCTGAGCCCGAGCTCCGAATCGGTACCCAAGATGAGTTTCAACTTGAATCAAATGCGGAAAACACAGAGCAAGGCGCAGTCACCAGTTCTCAAAGTACGGCTTCGCAAATCGATGGTGTTACTCTGGTCCCCCCATCGTCTGCCGAGGAAGACGGCGAGGATGTGTGCATGGACAACCTTTCGTGTGAGAAGGAGCCAGCACCACAGGACATCACAGCCATTCTTGGCTTTCCCAAACGGCTATTGTGGCCTAAGCCTGACCTCAAGGCGACAAGACAAAGTTCAGCGTTAACATTGCCCCTTGACTCAGCACCCGTGCCAACGCTGTTCAAGGCGAAGGAGCCTGCTATGCCCGAACTTGAGCAGGCTGTAGTGGTTGAGCAGCCTGTTTCAGAGATTGCCCAGAACGCCAATGCTAGTGTTTTGGCACAGGATGCAAATGATGCTGCTGACGTGGTTAAGTGCGGCGCTGTGGAGAATGAAGAGGCCGCAGAGGCTGGTGAGACTGAGGAGGTTGAGACTGAGGAGGTTACACTTCATAACATGGCGTTGAAGCCTGAACCAGAAGAAGATGCACCACAACCGCCCAGGCAACCAATAATGTTGGTGTCGGCGATACTGGAACCAGAACCAACAGAGCCTCAACTTTCGAATTCAGAAGCGCTTGCACCGCAAGTTCTTGAACCAACAATACTAGCACCGACACCGGCACCACAGCCGAAGTCAGCACCAATGTCAGTAGTAGTCTCTGCGCCGGCGCCAGAGCCCGTCCCAGAACCGAGGACTGTCACTTCGCCTGGCTCGTTGGCTCCTGTAGTCAACAATCTGATGGCGGAAATTGCCCATCGAGCTTCACAGGGACTCAACGCCATCCGGAGGGTTCTGGATCAAGGCACACAGTCGAGCGAAATTACAGAGAACGCGCCAGCGTCTGATATGGCCGAAGCAGCCCCAACTGACGTTGAGCCAGTGATCATGGACGAAAGACTGGCTGATGCGGCAACTAATTCTATCCTAGATGACAAAATTGCATCATTACCTTCACCTGAGGTTGTCACCCCGGAAATGGTGCTGGATCACTCGGAGAATATCGTTGAGAAAACCCAGGGCGCACTGAACCCACCAACTGCCATCCAAAATGAAGGGCCCGCCGAGAGAGAGACGGTGAGTGAGGCAGATGAAATGGACATTGACACCGAAAGTGTTGCAAACCCCGAGATGGTACAGGAAGTGACGGAGACGGCTCATCAAAGCGAATCTACTTCCGTCTCATCACATCGGTCTCCTTCTCCGGCACCGGTAGAACAAAGCCCCTGGGCGAAAGACACGGCATCATTACCATTGGCTGCCAATATTGAAACGCCAGGGCCTGGTAGAGTTGCCGTCCTTGCAGCTCCGGACTCTCGCCAGTCACCAATATCACAAAGTCCATGGGCCAAAGGGGATTCTCAACTCCAAGTGATAATTCCACCAGCTCCAGAAATCCGCTCTTTTGTTCCATTCTCTTCGCCTGCCAACAGCGCCGTCCTACAAAGGCCCGAGACACCACCACCTCAAATCATACCTTTCGATACCAACAACTCTCAGGCGTCAATAGCACAACTGTCAACCCCAGAATCCAACAAAACCGCCCAGCGAACCCCTGAGAATAACAGTTTTGGCCTCTCTACCAAGTCCTTCCGAGATTTCATGACCCCCTCCCCTCAACCAGCTAAGAGAAGGAAAATATCCGGGATATCCTCAGCGAGAAACAGCGCCGGCCTCATGAGCAGCACCCAGCTCCTCTTCGATGCCGCCACCGCCAACCCCTGGACACCAGGTCTGTTGTCTAGCAGCCGAAGACCAACACCCTCAACGATGAAACCCAAGTCTCTCCTCAGGCAAACTCTCTCCAGTACTACCCCATCAAACCTCAGAAAAAGGAAGCGCGTCACCTTTGCCCCTCTACCAGGGGAGCTCACCCCCCTGAGATCTGCTTCCCCACCACCTCTAGCATCAGACCCAGCCTCCCCTTACTTCTCGGCTGAATACCCCGTCACAACACCCACAGCCACCATCACGGTCTCTACCCCTGCCACCCCGGTCCTGCCCGTCGAGAAGATCAGACCCTCCTCCCCACCGCCATCGTCGCTCTCTGCAGAACTACCCACTGCCGAGACAGAAAAGTTTGCTAAGCACTTTGCAAAAGTGGCTACGAAGAGGCTGGGGCACACCAATTTCGCCAACCCGGTAGCGAAGCTGCGCCAGCAAAAGAGGCTGTTGCCGTCGTCGTCACAGCAGGTGTGTGATAGCCCTGGGGTGGAGGCGATGGCGGAGAGGTTCGCTTTTGCAGATTCGTACAGTCATCACCAGAACAACTCACCGCTGTCGGGGAGGAAGGGCGGGGTGGGTGATGGGCGGGGTGTGGAAGGGAATGGTGGTGATGAGGAGGAGGAGGAAGAGGAGCTGTTGCAATCCCAGCTTGACTCCCAACTTGGTATTGTCATTGAGGATGGGGAAGAGCATGTGTATAATGATGGGACGGAGCCAGAGGAGGAAGAAGAAGGAGGGGAGACGCAAGAGGAGTCACAGGATGTGGTGGAGGATGTGCTCCAGAATTTGGATGATTTCTTGGGAGTGGGAGGGGGGTTGTGGGATGTGGATGTTGCGGTGAAGGATATGGCGCGGGAGCAGAAGGAGGAGGAGGAGGAGAGGAGGAGGCGGCAGCAGCAGCAGGAGGAGGAGCTGAGGAGGTTGGAGATGGGGTTGGGGGGGAGTGTGTGGGAGTGACTGACTTAATTTTTGATTTTGGAGGGGAAGAGGGATGAACTGGGAGGTTATCAATAAGCGAGGAAGAGAGTTTGCTTTGCTGGAGAGGAGATAGATACCCCGTAGGAAGTTTATGTTATTTTGGATGTATTAAATATTTTGATCAAATTGCTTGAAATGACCGGCTGTTACAGCGATAGAGAGGACAGCATAGGTTTGGTATCATCTTTTCATGATTATAGAGGAGTTATATAAGAAAGCCCAGCCCAAAAGCAAAAATCCCCGGTTCTATCTACCCTTTTTTGCTCGCTCGCTTGCCTTTTTTTCCTTTTCCCACTCCTCCCTCATTCCCACTCCATGTATATCAACGCCGCCAAAAGATCCACCACCATTGGTATCTTCCCATTCATATCATACACTCATATGGTTCCCCCCCCCCGCCCCCCTTTTCTTTTTTGATTTCCATTTATCTTTTTTTGACTTCCTTACTTGTTCTCAACCTCGACCTTCCTCCCCGCAAAAGCGGCGTCAAAAGCGGGGATCAGCGTCTGCGCGAGCCAGAAGGAGAAGACGAGCTTGGGGCCGGTCATGAGCAGCTTGGGCACGAGACCCTTGAAGAAGGCGCCGGCGCCCTCGTTCTTGGCCATGTTGGTCAGGATGCGGAAGCCGGACTCGGGGTTGTCAAAGTTGCGGTTCTGGATGCGGGTCTTGATCACGTCAAGGGGGGCGGAGACGACGAGGGAGGCGGAGGCGCCGGCGATGGAGGCGATGAAGTTCTCGAACCACGAGGCCTTGTTGTAGTCGTTGAGGCCGAAGAGGAACTCCTTCGCGAAGGCGGAACCACCGAAGAGCTGTACATTTTTCGTCAGTTTTGCCAGTTTCAAGTGGGTGGTGATAATGGGAACGGGATACGCACAGCAAACGACCCAGGCGCGTTTCTCGCAGCAGTCCACCCCCACCCTCTGTAGAGTCCAAAACCCTCATCCTTGACAATCTTGAGCACACCCCTCCCCCTGAACGCCTCAGGGTTGGTCTGCCTCTTGATCTTGAGCACATCCAGCGGCAAGAGCACAATCTCACCGATGCCAATCAAACTACCGGCAGTCGAGTGCATGATCGCCTTGCCAGTCTTCTTGCCAAACGCATTCTCGAAATCCTTCCCATAGTGCGCACCAAGATAGTCACGCGCCACCGGCTGACCACCGTACTTGTACACACGCTGCAGGACCTTGTAACCGGCAGCATATCCCAGACCGGGGAAGAGGGAGACGAACTTGCGGCCGACGGAGGCGTTGGCCTTGTCCTTGAAGATGACGGTGTTGAGGCGGGCGACGGAACCGACCTTTTTTGTTTCCCCTTTTGCGTCAGCAATATATTCTCAACTCAATACCACAATTGGGGGGGTAGGGAAGGGGAAAAAATACCTTGCCCTCGTTAGACATCAACCTCTTCGCGATCGTGTCAACCTATATCATATAAATTCCCTCTCGTTAGCTTCCTCCTCCTGCCAAACTACCCCGTCATCTTTTCCCCCCTCAAGATCGCAAAAAGCTCTCGTAGGTAATAAACGCACAGGATGGAAAATAGCCAACTCGGCAATACCAGCAGATCCTAATTCACACACAAGCAATTGATCAGCCTACTATTCCCCCCCTTTTACTCTCTCCCAGAAAAACATACCGGAACCCAACAACCTCGCCAGGTTGGACTCCTTCTCTCTGCCACCAGCCGCAATGGGAGACATCTTGATCTGTGGGTGATGTGGGGGTGGGTGGATGGAGGGGTTATAGAAATTATAAATTCAAACTTTATAACTTCTGTAGAAAGAAGCAAAAGCAGCAATGGCAAGTAAAAAAAGAAGAAGAAGCAGACAACCGGCCGGAGATCTATTGACAACCAACTACCAGAGGAAGAAAAAAACCGAAGCAGCTCTCTCCGAAATGTATCCGCGATGACGGCGCTCCGATAGGTTTTCGTCCCGCTCTTGAAAAATTTCTGGCGGGTCCCGGCTCTGGTCCAGCGAGTCCCTGGCGCATCGACCCATGTGCCTTGCGTTAGCTCCGACAGCGGTGGCCGGTCCATCTGATCTTATCGTTATCTTATCAGCCATTCCGCTTCACTCATCATCTCATCTCTTATGATATAGGTATACAGATGTTTGAATTATGTCTATCATAACGAGACTAGCAGCTCTATTTTGGCTGGTGTAAAAAAGACATGCCGTGTCAATGCCAGTATCCTTTCCAGGAATTTAACCCCTTGCGCCGCCCATGTAAATGAGTTTAAAACCTGGTATCACACAAAGCTCTGCCGAAGCATGTGTGCTCTTGCATCCCCCGTCTAGTAGTCCCGTAGCACGGCGACCAGATCATCCACCCGCTGAATCTGGCCAAGCAACATCCGCTCAAGCTTCAAGAATTGGGTGAGCTTCTCTTGATGGATCTTGCGCAGTTTGTCGTCCTCCTGACCCTTGACATCGCTTCGCTTGATCAGAGACAAGACGTGTTGGTCCTTCTCCCGAAGCATATCGAGCACTTGGAGGCAGTGGATCATCGTCTTGTACGAAACGTCGAGAACTCGCTCAAGCGTCATGGCGCCATCGAAATACCAGAGGAAGAACGATTTCTTCACGTCCGCCTTGGCCTCTCTCGGTACTTCTTGCGTCTGAACAAAGCCGTGCTTGTGCATCTCTGCCAGCTTTTTCAACATGTCGGCTTTTCGCATCAGGGCGACGCTCATAACTGCCTTCTCATCCAGCTTGCCCTTGGCCCGCAACATGCGTACCAGTCGAATACCCTCGCGGCCTGCTGTGTTTTCAATGGTCGCGTCAATTTCAGCCTGTCGCAAGTTTGTCATCAGCGGCACAAAGTCAATCGTCCATTCATCCGCTGCACAATGCCGTAAGAAGCCCTGCGTGCTTTCTGATAGAAGCAACAAATGTTGCCGGAGCCGGGTTCGCCGGTCCACTCGTTTGGCCGTCCCATTGACGCCATTCGTAACATGAGTCCCATTTACCCCGTTAACACCATTTGTGGCGGGCCTGTAGTCCAAGTCAAGACTAGGCTTAACATCCTCCTCCTCGTCTTCATCGGAGCTAGCATCACCGTCGACTTCGGCTTCGGCGTCAATGAAGAATTTCTTCCTCGGTGCGTGTTCTGTAATCTTCTCGGCGGCAGTGACCGAGATCTTCTCGGCATCCACTTGCCCGAGCCCCGAAGAAAGATCAAGACTGGTTCTAAGAGCGTCCAAAATTTGCGCTGTGGTGACCACAAGAGGCGCTGGTCTCTCGTCATCCTTCTCGTAATGATCGATAATTGGGTCGTCGCGGCAGCGAGAGATATTCTTGCTAAGAATGTTCAGAACCGAAGCATACACAAAAGATGTCGTGGTTCCGAAGGATTCGGCAGCAAACTGCATGAGACGACGATTCCGTAGCTCCACAAGGCACTTTTCGTAGTTGAGACAGATCACTTGTTGGGGCTGGAAGACAAGTCAGCAACAACATCCTTGGGCATCGACCTAGCCACGACAACCACTCACATCGATACCAATATCCATCTCTCCTTCAGGCGTGCCGTTGGCTGAAGCAGCACCGTCGAATAGCTTGCGTCGCTTTGCAGACAAGCCATTTTGCTCCAGTTTGCGCTTCAGGGATCTCGATTCGCTTCGCTGTTTGCGCAACGCTTCGGCCACCTTGTCCTTGTACTCGGCTTTGGCCTTGTTGCCCTTGACTTCGCCGCCAGGGTATGTCTTTTTGATGTCGGACTCGATGGTTGCTAGCAAATCCTCGGGGCTCTCGAAGGTTGTCTTGTGAACCGAAATGAGTAGCTCGGCCTCGACAAGCTTGCAGATGATCGCCTTTAGTTGGACGGTGCTGGTAATCAAAGGGTCAGATTTGCTGGATTGGGGGTTTGGCTTGGGCTTGTTTTCTGGCGGTGTATCGCCATTCACTCCATGCGACTCTGTGCTATCTCCAAACGGATCTTCTGCCTTGAGTGCCTCCTTGATTCTGTTCACCCTGTCGATTCGCTTCTGGTAAGCATCGATAAGATCGCCAACTCGTGTTTGGCCTGTCAGAATGATGGTTTGCATAACGTCCTTGGCAGCCGGCCCCTGTCCCTCCTCGACCATCTGGAGAATTTTTCCCGTGCGCGTAAGATTGTAGGCATGTTCGACATTGGCCTCGTAGACATGGTGGGGCGACCCGGCATCGAGATGGTAGTACAGCAAATTATGCTGTAAAAGCAGGGCGAGACCGTGACGGAGCTGGCGTGGGTTCATGCCGGTGTCACCGGCGAGCTGTTGGATGGTGCTTCTGCCTCTCATGAGCAGCGAAGCGTAGATCCTCGAGGGCAGTTCGCCATAGATCTCGTCGATGGTCAGAGTGCAGAACTCTGCGAGAGGCGCGGTCTGACAATAGGATTGTTAGTTAGTGTATGGCGTGTCGCTTGGAGGTTTGAATGGCATCGCGGGGCTGTACTCACCACCAACATGATGGCGGGATGGTTGCGCGCAATGTATCGTATGTATCAGGATGGAATGTGATGATTATTTTGGAATGGCTTCTAGAGATCCTCTCACTATCTCTAGAGCTGGCCACGGATGCTACCGGAAAGTCATTGAAGGCCCTCGACCTCGACAAGGTGCAGCGTGGAAGGGAAAATGGCTTGCGTGGTGGGGGACTCGGACTCGATGGAGAAAGTTCAATGACAATTTTTGAGCAGCTGCCAGCCGCAGAGTCACGACCAAACGGCAAATTTGGCGCGGCCTTCGCGGGGCAGCTCCAGAAATGTGAAACCGGCCAATCACAGCCTGCGCTTCCTTGCTTACAACGCTGAGCTCTGGTGAACAGGCTGCTAAAAAGACTGGGCTCAAGAGATGGTGTAATGTACGCAAATGTTGGCCTGTGACCTCCAGAGGAGGCGGACAGATGCACAGAGCAAGCAAGATGGTGGTTTAGACATCATAAAGTTCCCAGACACCTTTTTCAAGCGTTTTCCACCCACGGGGAAGCGCATAATCCCATATCATTCAAACCAAACGACGTCAACATCGCAGGCCCAAACGGACCCCTCAGGGAAGGCTGCACTGTGGGTTTACACCCCAAGTACACAGCGACCGGGTGCCACGGTCTCGGCACAGCCAATTTTTCCGTCATACCGGGAGACGCCCAGGGAATTTTCGGAACTAGCTGTTGGTATCACAGCTCCCTTCACGAAGCTGCGGCGAACCTCTATCAGTGTCAATTGACGACAACCCCTCCTCCCAACCATGATCTGCAGATCGGCTCTGTCGAGAGGCAGCAAGCTGGCCCTCGGGCGCCAGGGAGCCCGCGGTTTCGCTGCTGCTGCCTCACCCAAGGCCTCGTACGAGCCCACTACCATCGCCGGCGTCAAGGTTGCGTCCCGAGACGACAATGGCCCGACCACCCGCCTCGCCGTCGTCGCAAAGGCCGGCACCCGATACGAGCCCCTCCCCGGACTGACGGTTGGACTGGAGGAGTTTGCCTACAAGGCAGGTTGGCCCTTTTGTGGAGGAGAGAAGTGGTGTGGTGGTGGCCATGGGGCGCGATTCAGCAAGGCAGGGACATCGATGAGCTAATTTGTATTGGGCCTCCAGAACACCGACAGGCGCTCTGCTCTCCGCATCAACCGTGAGGCCGAGCTCCTCGGCGGTCAATTGACTGCTTACCACACCCGCGAGGCCCTTGTGCTGCAAGCCAGCTTCCTCCGCGAGGATCTCCCCTACTTCACCGAGCTCCTTGCCGAGGTCGTCTCGCAGACGCGGTACACCAGTGCGTGATATAGACCTTTTGGTCCGGCTAGGGAACAGCTATGTTGACATGGTTGAACAGCTCACGAGTTCCACGAGGAGGTCAAGGATATCATTCACCAGAAGCAGGCCAAGGTTGACGCCTCCGCCGTTGCCCTCGATGCCGCCCACGCCGTCGCTTTCCACTCTGGCCTCGGTGCCCCTCTCTATCCCACCCCAAGCACACCTATCGACTCCTACCTGAACGAGCAGGCCGTCGCCGACTTCGCCGCCGCCGCTTACTCCAAGTCCAACATCGCCGTTATTGCCGACGGTGCCAGCGAGCACGGCCTCCAGAAGTGGATCGAGCCCTTCTTCAAGACCGTCCCTGCCCAGGGCTCCGGCTCCCTGAACGAAGTCGCCTCCAAGTACCACGGTGGTGAGCAGCGCATCTCCGCCGTCGGCCAGAACTCGGTCGTCATCGCCTTCCCCGGAGCCTCGCTCGGCGCCAGCAGCCCCGAGACTGCCGTCCTTGCCGGTCTCCTTGGCGGCGAGTCCACCATCAAGTGGTCTCCCGGCTTCTCCCTCCTGTCCCAGGCTGCCGCCCCCGGTGCCCAGGCCAAGGCTACCAACTATGCCTACTCTGATGCTGGCCTCCTTGCCATCCAGATCAACGGCCAGTCCGCGGCTGTCAAGAAGACTGCTGAGGCTGCTGTCAAGGCGCTCAAGAGCGTTGCTGAGAGCGGTGTCCCTCAGGAGGTTCTGGTCAAGGCTATTGCCAAGGCCAAGTTCACTCTCCTTTCCGGCAGCGAGGTGGGCGGTGTTGGCATTGTCCACGCCGGTGCCAACCTGATCCACGGCGGTTCTCCTCTCAAGGTTGCCGAGACCCTCCAGGCTCTCGAGTCTGTTACCGGTGACAAGCTCAAGGCTGTAAGTTTTGACATGGAATGTTTGAGTTGATATATGACATAATTTGCTAACTCGTTTGACAGGCTGCCAAGGCTCTTCTCGAGGGCAAGGCTTCCGTGGCCTCCGTTGGTGACCTTCACGTACTCCCATTCGCTGAGGACCTTGGCCTTCAGGTATAAACGGAACGACGGTGTTGCAGAAATTACATCCGGGGATTACAAAAACGGAACTGGAAAAAAGAATCTGTATAACAGTCCTTCGGTGTTGCCGTTTGGTAGACTTGCGGCATTCGTACCCTTTTGTGCATATAGTGACCTCTAGACTTAAAACCCACTTTCCTACCTTGTTCTCTGACCTACAAAAGCACAAGATCAAGTTGGGGAGTTGGGAAGAGCATACATTGGAGTAGGGGGGGTGTGAGGTAGAGAGATGTGTGTTGTGAGATGATGAGAAAGAAAGAGAGAAAGAAACCCTGTACTGTTAACATACCCGCCTGGGAGAGGGGAGAGAAGAAGAAAAAGAGGGGAGCATTGAAATGGGGGATTGAAATTTTTGGTTTAAGCTGAAGCTTCAGTGAGTTTCTTTTGTATATGGATTTGTGAAAAATGGTATAAAGCATCGCTTATTGCCCCCCCCCCCCTTATGATGACAATGCTTTGTGCTATAGTTTGGTGAGTGATGAGATGATGTATGAAAAAGCCATCACGTGACCGGGAGCTCGGGTAGGAGGGGCGGGCTGCGGAGCTTCTCGGTTTGCACCCGACGAACCAGCTTGGTTGATTGCTTGGAGCTTTTCAGGTCCATTAATCCGCTCGCCTCTGCTTCGAGACAGACAACCTGACCCATCTGCCACCCACGCCGACCGACCGATTAGTTTTCTTCTTCCCCCGACGTCGCAACGTAACAAAACCGCCAAAATGACCTTTGCGTGGAAAGCCGCTGGCCTTACGTGAGTTTTTTCTTGTTGGTTGGAGGGCAATTGGGAGGGGGGGGGGGGGGGGGGAACGGGGGGGGGGAAAAGGCAGGGCAGGGATATGGACGGATTACAACCAAAAACCGAACCATTGAAAGATATTTGGGGATAGTAATTGGACTGGATGGAATTGGAAG
>JAULSY010000136.1:49546-83444 GCA_030512305.1 Cercophora samala
CCCGGCCCCCCGGCCGCCGCGGCCCGCGGCCCGCCGCCCCCCCCCGCCGCGGGCCCCCGCCCCCCCCCCCCCCCCCCCCCCCCCCCCCCCCCCCCCCCCCAACGGGGAGGAGGAAAAGGCAGGGCAGGGATATGGACGGATGACTACGACAACGAGAACGATGGAACGAGATTTGGGGATAGGAATTGGACTGGATGGAATTGGAAGGGGAATAGTTGGAAAGGAGGACACATTGGCTGACTGGGAACAGCTACAACCGCTACCTGGCCGTTGCCTCGCGCGTTGTGCGCCGCAGCTTGAAGGAGGAGAAGAGACTTGCTGCTGAGCGCAGAGGTGTTTCTGAGATCAGATTCGCCAAGTGGTCGGTGAGTTGCACCCTTTGGGGACCTACAACAATTGCCGAATGGTTTGCTGATTCGGGGTGTTTTGGGGACAGAACGGAAAGCAGGGCGAACTTAAGAACCTCGAGCAGGCCAACGCTGCGGCTGCTGTTGAGAGCGCTGCCCATGGCGGCCAGTAAATTCCCGACAACAACAATCGAGAATGGCTTGAAAACGGTCGGTGAGGGGGTTGTAAGGGGGTAGAATGGTCAAACGGGATGGAGCGCACGTTACTATACGCACACATACACACTCGACACACCACGGCAATGTTATAGACGGGGTTGGGGAGGTAGCTGTGCGGTTCTTTGGGAGCGAGCATGAAAATCACTATGCCAACCGGTTGGAGCCTTGTATCATAGTTGGGGAAGGGGGAAATGCAAAAATACCTGGACCTATACAGATTTGGGGGGGGTGAATAGAGGGTGTTGATGTGACTGTGTTGCTTGTTACAGAAGCTATGATTAGAGACTCGCGATTCATGAAGCCCGCTCTTCAGCAAGCTGCAAAAGAAGATGCCAATTTACATCTATGCAATTCAGATGATACCGTCCTGTTATGTCAAACCTTTGAAGTCTGGGCATCCGCAGCAGCAGATACGAAGAAGTACCTATAGCAAACCAAATTCCATAGAGGGGTGGTCGAGCGCCCCATATCCACTCAACTCACCCGCCTTATAGCACACCACCACCCGTGACGTTCAGCACTCACCTCACACTGCACCATTAGGTACCCCCCCAAAGCTGCAAGTCATACGCCACTAACGACGCAAGACCTTGACTAAAAAAACCGTTACCTTTTGATCATTTTTCAGGACCCTCTTGTAGTTACTTTTATCTCACCCTTCTTTTGCTTCCCATGTAACAGAAGTTGACATTTTCATTGGATCAACTTATTCAAGTTAGCCAGGCTCCAGTCACACACCTCTTTCCGTATCTGCCTTTTGGCCGTTCCAGAGATTTTATTTCCCACCAATTCACCTTCCTGACTTGTGTGACAAAACATTTCAATCTCACGACAGTATGAGCAACAGCACATCAGATTCCGAACCTGAAGATCTTACCAGAGGTAGATAATCCCCCCCTCCCCCTTCATTCTTATTTTTTTTATTTTTGTTTTATTTTTGCAGGATGTAGGGGGGTTGACTGATACAGCAGAACTAATCAACCACTTATCCCTCAACCCCACCAACACCGGCAACTCCTCCAACACTGCCCTGAGGAACCCCCCGCCGCACAACACACCCCAGCAGCAACCTTACCACCATCACCACCACCACCACGACGCCCTAGCAGGAGGTGGTGACGGGTTGTTTGGGTTTGGGGATTTCGGGGCGGAGCAGGGAGGTCAGTTGGGGGGGTATCCGTACGAGGAACCGCCGCCGCCGCCGCCGGAGGTGATGATGATGGGGGGGAGTGGTGGGGGGGAGGGGATCGTGGCGTTTGATGTGACGGGGAAGTTTAGGGCTGCTGCTGGGGGTGAGTTCTTTCTCTCCTCAAAAGGGGGGGGGGAGTGAAATGCTGACGATGAGTTGGTAGCGCTGGAGCTGGGGGAGTTGGTAAAGGATGGGTATTTTAGTTTGTTTGAGAGTGTGGGTGCCTTGGAGGTATGTTCCTCTAAGTGAAATCGGGGGGGAAAGGGGATGGCTGACGAGAAGTAGATCATGGACCCCAAGATGGACAGCGGGTGTCTCGCTCCGGGGGAGAGTCTCGATGAGGATTATAACGTGACCAGAGTGCTGAGTCCGGAGGAGGTGATTGGGATTATTGACCAGCTGTTCTGTCTGGAAATGGCCTGGTATCAAGGCTACCCTCTCTCGCAGACGCTGCTGACGAATGTCTACATCGACCGGATGCTGGAGCCTGAACCGATGACCTTGCAGGATGCGGATTTCATCAGGGAGAGGGATCCAAAGAAACAGACGGATCCGATGCATGTTGTGCTGAGGGCGTACTGTTTAGGGCTGGTGAAGTGTTGTTGGTATATTAATGACCGCATCAAATTTGAGCACTATTATGAGGTGAGTGTTGGCGATATGGTGGTTCAGGGGTGGGGTGGCTGACAAGCGGAATAGGAAGAAGACTTCGTCACGAATACTTACCACCGCTCATTATTGGATTCATTCGACCTAGACGAAATCAACGATGAGCTCATGGCTGCCCGGAGGTTGGTGCACAGCATCCGGCATAGGATTAGTGATGAGCTGGCGCAAGCGCTGGGGTTCCGGCTTGAGCTGCGAACGGCGTTCTTGAGGGCGATAGAGCTCTCCGTGCTCAGGAGTAACCCTGAGTCGTTGAGCTTGCCGTGGACGCAGATGAAGGCTGTGTGGGAAAGCATCTACCAGTCTCGAGTTCTGGGGCAGGCAGTGCCGGAGGCTTTCAGCACAAAGATTCAGCGAAGATTGGCGAGTACGATGCCGCCGAGGCCGATAGTGAAGCTGAGCACGGAGGAGACGTACAAGCACTTCAAGAAGTTGTTTGTGGATGGGATTAATGTGTTGAATGTGTTGAATTATCATGATTCGCAGAGTCTTTTGGTGAGTTTACCCCTTTTCGCCCCTTCACACCAACAGACACTGATCCCCTCAGAACTTCGTCATGACTTTTCAATCCCAAAAACCCCAACCCCTCGTCTACATCCGCACCCTCCTCCAATCCTTCCTCTTCAAAGATATGATCATCCTCGGCAAGCTCTCCATCCGCCACGTCCTCGACGACGATTTGAGCCTTGTCGTCCTCCCAGCAAGCAAACTCCTCGACCCGGCCAATGACCTCGTCGAAGCCCCCCACCATTGGCGATACGCCCTCGCCCACCAAATGGAGCTCTTCCGCCAGCGCGCGGCCCAGTCCTACCTCGACATCTTTCGCGCCTTTTGCCAGAACCGCTGCCGGATCAGGAGGACGTTGTGCCATTCGATCCAAGATTGGGAAACTGTCCAGATGGACGCCGAGCAAATCGATCAGCTGCTGCAACACCAAATCGAGGAGCAGCCGCTGGTGTACCCACCTACGGGGGACGCCGAAGGCAGCGGGGGGATAGGGCCGACATATTCCCTCCCGCTGTCGAGCTGGGCGTATCTGTATAAGCTACGACTGATGGAGTGGATAGTCCAGCTGGGGTTCGAGCTAGAGATTTACGCGCCTGACGAGCTGGGGGGCATGTACTGGTACCTCTCCGAGCTGGCTAGATCGCGAGCGAGGCTGGTGGACCGAATCAGCTTCTTTATTAAGCACAGGGCGGCTGTGCAGCAGGAGACATCCCCGTCATCTGCGCAGGAGGTGGCGTTTGCAAAGTCGAAGCAGTATCTTTATCAGACGAGCCTTGACGCGGCCATCACGTGGGAGATGGCGGATGCGTTGTCGAATTTGTATGCTGCGATGGGGAGGCTGGGGTTGGTGGTGCCGCCGCCGAGGCCGTACAGTACCGATGAGATGAGGTATGATGTGCGGATGAAGCCGTTTGCGGCGATTGGGATGCCGGAGCTGCCCAGTTGGGAGGTGTATAGGGCCGCGACGGATCGGAGGCAGGTGGAGACGGGGAGGTTGCTGGAGGATGCGAGGTTGAGCTTGGAGCAGGCGAGCAGGGGGTTGGAGGTGATGGAGAGGCTGAGTGAGAAGGACAGTTTTAGCGTGGGGTGTTTTGAACGGTGGGTTGGGGGGGTGAAGGGGCAGATTGTGGCGGTTGATAGGGCGGTTGGGGTGGTGGAGGTTTTGAAGAGGAGGTTGAGGGAGCGGGGGGAGGGAAAGAAGGGTGGTAAGGAGTTGGGACTCAAGGTTGAGATTGGGAAGGCGGTGGAGGGGGGCCATGAGTGGTGGGTTGTGCCTACGGTGGAGGAGGTTGATGAGTCGTAGAGATATAATTGGACTTGGGAAATGCTGTGTCGTGCCATAGAGTTGGAGGGCATGAATGATTAAAAGGTTCAAATAGCGTCTCTTTCTTGTACTAATCGTAGCGTTACACGTAGTCTTCAAATATATGTACAAACCCCTCGTATCTCAACAAGGTGCTGTCAACAGCGCCTTTCCAACTTTGTCATCCGCAGATGGTGATATCTGTTCCAACTGGCTTTAGAGCCATGTATCCTGTAGTTGACCTTACCAACCCGTGGGTTGATCAGGTGCCAAATTCATTTGTGTCCTGGTTGAAATCCAGGCTTAGGCAAGCGCCTTTCTCGCCATGGAGCCTCTGAGACGAACAGAGTACTCGTAGAGCACATCCTTGAGCGCGAACAAGCACGCAGCCGTGATGACACTCTGGCTGACCTTGGGTCCGATGCCTATATTTTTCCAACTGTTAGCCCCCCCTTCGTCCCATCAAACCAAAAAAAATCTTCAGAGATGACCTTACCCTTGTAAAGACCAGCGTACCCCTCCTCCCTCACCACCCTCTTCAACGCCTCGGTAACACCCTCCTTCTTGCCGCCCTCGACATGCATCTGGCTCTTGACGGTGATATAAGGGTACGTCACCGAGGTGGCAAACAGCTTGCCCAGCGCGCCCAGCACAAACGCGACCCCGGGCGTGATCCTCCTCTTCTTCTCCACCGCGTTCTTCATCTGCTCAAACAGGGTGTACTGCAAGATGGGGTTGATCACCAGCACCAACGCCGGCACCACCCCGCTGAACAGCGCCTGCGGCCCCTCCTTCCTCAGCAGCGCGAGCAGCGTCCCGATCGTGCTCGGCTTCTTGTTGCTCTTGGCCTTTTGCTGCTGCGCCTCGACGTCGCCGCCGCCGCCGCCGCCCTCCTTCTTGTCGCCGTCCTCGGTGGTCGCGGCGGCCGCCTTGCGGGTGGTCATGCGGGTGTTGACGACCCAGATGGGGTTGGTGAGGATGACGGTGGCGGAGCCGGCGATGGCGCCGGCGATCATGGACTCGAGGGTGGTGAGCTTCTTGGAGGCGCGGCCGGACTTCTCGGCGGCGGCCTCGAAGAAGGCGCGGGTCCACTCGTACCAGTAGTAGTAGACAAAGTTGGTGACGGAGATGCCGAAGAGGGCCGAGGAGAGGCCCGAGTAGAGGCCGCTGACGCCCTCGCGGGCGACGATCTTTTGGACGGCGGCGAGGAAGGCGGTTTCGGAGCCGGGGCGCTTGGATTCGACTTGGGCGCGGGTGGAGAGGGTTATTAGGGGGTAGCTGGGGAGATGAGAGAGGTTAGAGAGAGAGGTTAGAGAGGGGGGGGGGGGATAAACACATACGTCAGGGCCATGGAGAGGATGCCGCCTCCGGCGCCGGCGAGGGCGTGGGCGACATTGTCGTTTTGGGGGAGGACGGGCTTGGATTGGGCGGACATGGTTGTGTGAGTGTGGTGTGGTGTGAGGGTGAGGGTGAGGGTGAGGGTATCAAGAAATGGAAAAGGGAGAGTAGGTCGCGATGCTATGCGCGATGGTAGCTGGGTACCTATGAGAAGAGAGAGAACAAAGAGGAATCAATCACAGGCGGCGCGAAGGGGTGGGCTAGATGGGATGGGCAAGTTCGGTTTATAAGACAAACAGCTGGAGTTTCAAATGATTTTTTTATTAGTTTGAAGGCATTCAATTTCCTGTTAGGTGTGTTCTCCCTCGTGCTGGTCAGGTATGAATGGGTAATTGATAGTAAAAGCAAGCAGCTGCCGAGGTCCGATCAAATGCGGGACGCTAACCAAAAAGTCAAGCTGGGGTAATGCGCGGCGGCTTAACCCGGACGATGGCGACGTCACTGCCGCTCCATGCCGGCCCGGGGGAAGAGGGGATCATGTGAAAGTCTTGTCCGAGAGAGAGAGAGGGCCCGGGTTCTATTTTCCTTTTATACCCGATTCGGCATTGGAAAAGTGAGGCACCTGACTGGTTGTGTTGTTTGATGAGATTCTCATGCAGAATATCTGTTTGTGTTTATAGTTAACAATAACTCTCCTCATAGGAGCGAGCATCTTGTCATATCTCAGCCGACTCTAACTGTATCGTTTATTTCTTCTCTTGCTCTCCAGGCTGACTGGCGTTTTGTTCAAGCCCTCTCGACCACAAACTACCGAGTCATCATTTACGCGACCCAATCCACAGGTCCAAACTGATATCTCTATCTTATCAAAGGCGCAAGCAGCCTTCCAGCCTCACTCAGACATGCACACTTGAGCCGCCACAGCAGCCGCCACAGCTTACCACCGTACCTGGTGTTGATATGCTACCACCAGAAACGGCCCCCAATGGCAGCTGCATGTGACGATGTGCAACAGAAAAACCACAGTGCCCCTCACAGTGTTTTCCCAAGGTGTTTCCCCAGCCTTGGCATTCTATTTTCAGACCCGTTGCACTCGACGCCAATCCCAATGAGGTGTGGTGGGACGGGTGGGCTGAACGTGTCTGCCCCTGTTCGTTGAACCAGGACGCCCACCACGACGCCATCATCTCCATCGAGAACATCTCTCACTTTCATCGACAGAGCCCGCGAGCGAGAGGTGTGGCTTGTGGAGAGTATCATTTATCGCTCATTGTTTCTGCAATTCACTCTGATGATCCGACTCAATCCCAGATATCCATCTTGCCCGTTTCATCTCAAGGCGCAGATGAGGCTGTTGTTTTGATTTGATTAGCCCCTCCAGCTCTGCAGCAGTCCAGAGGCTCAGTTACAAAGCTGCATTGGAGTACGTCACATTGGGAATGCGCCGCTTGGAAGGTCTATCAAGTTGATATTGGACGCATCCCACCAAGGTGCTCATCCTACAGTTTGCTGAATTTCAGCCATGAACTGAGGTTTGGGCATCATGGATCATATTACAATGGCAACTACCGAAGACTCAACCGAGTCCCCCGCCGACATCCTTCCCCCTTCAGAAGAGGCATCGCCATCGGCAACATCCACTTTGTCACCGTCAGCAACACGCCCACCGTTGCCACATAGGCAGGTCAACGCAGAAAACATTGAAGACGCCTATGTCGATTTTGTTCTTCACTGCAACCCCTGTGTGCCGCCTGGGACAGACACCACTGCTCTTCGAGAAGCCTTTCGCGCCCTTCCCAAAAGTGGCGGCAAGAGCTTCAGCGCCGCCCTGTTGTTCGATCTCATCAAACAGTTCGACACTAAACAGCTGAAGACATGGGCTGAATTGGCCATCAAGTTGGGAGTCGATCCGCCGGGGGAGGGTGAAAGCGGCCAAAAGATCCAGCAGTATGCCGCCAGACTAAAACGATGGATGAAGTCGATGCATGTGGACGCCTTCTTTGAGTATCTGATGGAAAGAGAGTCTCCCTACTGGACCGAGATACCGGATGAGAATACGCCGATTGCCGAACTGGAGAGGGAAGGGGTATTGGCCGAAGATGACATGGCCTTACGGGCCTTGCTGCCGCATATCAAGCCCAAGAGAGGCAGGAGAAGACCTGGGGAGGACGACACGGGAAAGTCACCCTCGCAACGACCATCGCCTCAGGTGGATGAAGGAGAGAATGGAGGTGCCTGGACGGCGGAACCCCTTACTGGTGCGCGGCGAGAAAGTGTCTTTGTGTTTCCTCCTCCACCAGATCCCACGAGGCTCAACCCAACCGGCGCCACATTTGCCCATGATCTTGTCCAGACACCATTGACGGCGACACCGTTGACGGCATACCCTCACTCTGCCATCACACCGTCGACCAGAGCTTCATTTTGGGCAGATGAGCCACAGTCTGCCATCACACCTTCGAGAAGGAACGCTCATAGGCGCCATGGGGCCAAGGTTGTCTCATCGGCGTGGAGGAGAGGCGGGGCTAGCGGCACTGGGAAAGTCAGAGGTCGGCCTCCCAACAGTCGTCCTGTGAATATGGAGGGGCCATTCTCTGCATTTCCCGCTACCCCTGGTGGCTTCAAGTCAGCCTCACCCAATCCGGAAGAAAGCAGCACATTAAATGGAAATGGCGGTGTGATGCTTCCACGAACATCGATCAAGAACTGGGGCGTGCCGACTGCCTCTCCCCTCACAACAACATCGCCAGTGGTGGCAATCCCAAGTCCAATTCAGGCATCACCAGTTCACCCGTCGCCAGTGGAGTCTGTACACTCTAGGCCAGCAAAAAGAAGCCGACTGTCACTTCAGGTTCCAGAGAGGGTAGGTGGTGAGGTACGGCTCGCCACCCCACCACCACCACCAGTAGTCATGGTCAACGGACAGACTGCCGAGCCTCCATCACAGCCACAACTACAACAGCAACAAATACAACACCACCAACCACTAGGTCAAACCGTTCCTGGGCCGAGTTACCCAGCAGCCTCCAACAACCAACCGCCAATAGCACCCCACCCCACCCACTATGACCCCCTCGACAAAACCAACATGGCCGAAGTCGAAGGTCTCTTCGTGACCGACCTCATGAACGCCGAATGGTTCGACGCCAACGGCAACAAAATCCCCGCTTGCTCGGGAGATGAAGCCTGGGCTTTTGCCCAGGCAGTGTTGAACCGGCTCCGGACCACGGCTTCAAGCCACATGGACTTTCTCATCAACCTCAGCGCTTTGGCCGGTGGTGGGTTGCTAATGCCGAAGAAGAGCTTGAAGGTAGTAAAGTTGGCGGTGCTGGAGGATCGAACAAAGTACAAGAGCCATTGGCAGTTACGGTACGGGAGTATCGTGGGGGACTTTAGTATGGAAGAGGAGGTTATGCATGCGAGTTGGCAGAAGAAGAACAAGGAGAATGGGACAGGGGGAGGGGGAGGGGTGGTGGATTGGGAGCAAAAGTACAAGGAGTTGATGGTGGCGTTTAGGAAGAAGGAGGAGGAGAGCATGGGGTTTAGGAAGAGGATGCTGGATTTGGCGAGGGAGATGGAATGATACCCATTGTATTTGTAGCATTATAGAGGCATGAACTGAATGGAAAGATGGCAGTGGTGATGTAGGTACATTACTTATGTCGTCAAGAAGTGGTGAACCCTAACCCACCATTTCTTCAGGGGCCTGCCAAGCAGTCTGCAGTGTACTGTGTGGGGCGCGTGGAGACCCCTGTTAATTAACCAACCATGCTAACGTCGCGCCCGCGTGTCTTGGACTTTCTTATCGATACCTATCCAGAACCTCCTGAACCAGCACTAGGTACCAGGTTGAATGGTTGCTGACCGACGACCAGCAAACTTGTTGGCCAAGTGGGCGATACAGAGTTCTTTTATTTTTCACGCAATGCGCTGATCTCGTTGTCACCCAATGTGTATCTTTCTTCTAGTTGGTTGACCAACTCTTCCGCTCGTTTGCGCCGGGCCTCTGCCACCTAATACCACAACCACACCCAACTTGTAGCCTACGGGCTACAACACTCTTGCTTCGAACTTTGAACAACCAACGCTTCAGAAACATGCCTCGACAGCTCGTTTTGTTTGGGCGGCCGGTGCCCCGGCTAGGATCGAGACATGTATCGCTGATATTTGTCTGCCTCGGGCTGTTTGCGCTGTTCAGCCTTCTCTTCAGCTTCCCCGGTGAACCCGGCAGCCAGGGGGTGGTAGCGGTCACCACCCCAGATACGCCAGACGCAACGACACCGAAGACAGACTCGAAACCGGCGGGCCACAAGTTTGGGATACCAAAATCGTTCAAGAGCCCGTGGCTCAAGAAGCTGAACCCGTTCAAGCCGCCCTCGCACCCGCCCCAGAGGCAAAAGAACGACACGGATGGCGAGTCGTCGTGGTATTCGGATTGGAGGTGGCTCACCATGCCGTTCAGCAGCTCGATTACGCTGGATGAGGACAGGGCGGTGCTGCCGATGTTGACGAAGCGGACGCCGATTTATTGCTATTATGACACGACTGTCGACAAGGACAAGGCGAATAAGGAGGTGGAGAGCGACTTGCTGCTTGCGTGGAGGAGGGCGTGGTGGGCGAAGGGGTTTCAGCCGACGATTCTGAGCCCGGCCGAGGCGATGAACAATCCTTTGTATGAGGAGTTGCAGAAGGTGGAGGATATGACGGATGCGCTGAGGACGGATTTGATGAGGTGGTTGGCGTGGGATAACATGGGCGGGGGGTTGTTGGCGCAAAACTTGCTGTTTCCCATGGGGGCGTATGATGATCCCTTGTTGACGTATCTTCGCCGGGGGGAGTTTCCCTCTTTGACAAGGTGGAATGATTTGGATGATGGGTTGTTTGTGGGACCCAAGGCGGAGGTGGAGGCGGCGATCAAGCTTGCTATGGGGAGTCCGCATGTCAAGGTTGTCAAGGGGCTGTTGGCTGCTATCCAGGACAAGTCTGAGGATCCGTTTACCGTGGACACCAACCCCAAGGCGTTGGCTTTTTATTCGGCGAGAAACATCGAAACCAAGTACTCCAAGATTGGGGAGGAAATCACGGCTAATCGGGTGTCGGGGTTGAAGAAGCTCAACCAGCTCATCAACGCGCACCTTCACCTCGCGTGGCAGAATACATATTTCAAGGGGATCTCGGTCGTCAAACCACTACCGCATCACACGACCCACATGATCAAACCGGCATACAAACTCGCCCAACGGCTCTCCCATTGTCCCGAGTCCCCCCTACCAAAGACCTGCCCCCCAAACATGAAGGAATGCACCCCCTGCGACGACACCCACCCCCTCGGCGTCAGCACCCCAGCCCACTACGTCAACACGTCGGGCATCTTCACCATCGGCACCGTCCCCCACCCGCTGACGATGCTCACCCTCTCCTCGCTCAACTCGGACCTCACCATCCCGTTCATCAGGCGGCACACGGACCGAGACCCCTGGATCTACGACCTGACCACGACCATTTCCCCCAAGGGCATCCCCGCCGCGCCGCGGGTGCTGAAATTCAAAGAAATCGTCGCCTCCGACCCCACCTCTGCGTCTTCGCTGTGGCTGCAGGCGGAAAATCCTGCTGCGTTGAGTAGCAGCGACTTGGATTGGACTTTTGGGTTTGAGGTTCCCTCTGAGGCGTCGTACCCGGATGAGGAAAAGGGGAGGGATGGGCTGCCGCCGATGCATGAGAGGAAGTATGGGCCGGTGCCGGAGGAGAAGGAGCTGGAGATGGAGAGGACGCTGCTGGAGAAGGTGAAGGGGGTGGTGATGGAGAAGAAGGAGAGGTTGAGCGGGGAGAGGAGGATGATCAAGGAGGCGGTGGAGGCGTGGAATCTGGCGGATGGGGAGGCGTGGAGGTTTGTGAGGGCGTGGAATGGGAGGGCGGCGGTGGAGAGGAGGGAGTGGGAGGGCAGGGAGAGGAGGTATGTGGGGGGGATGGGGAGTGAGAGGAGGGATGCGTAGGGAAAGAATGTGAGGAGGGTTGCGCGGGGGAAAAGGGGGGTTTTGTCTGAAAAGGGGGTTTGTTTTGGGGGGGGGGGGCTTGAACATACAGTGAGATGACCTTGTGGTGGAGGGATAGATGGGTGTAGGGTTATAAATGAATTACAAATTACCTTTTTTTCGAGACTGTTCATGTTCATGTTGCTTGGTGGTGGATATTCTTGCCGTTGATTATTTTGGTAATTGTAGTTTTTTTTTACATCAATATCCCAACCCTTTGTCTATCTAGGTAAATGATGGGAGTAGTGATATTGCTTGCCGCAAAACTGGGCTCTTTACTGCCGCCGCCGTTGGGACTGGTGGTGGTGAATAAATGGTATTTATCTTTTGCGTTTATTACTAGCGCACGTTGTAGGAAAATAATAATGGAGAAAGGTTACTGGGGTTGAAGGCGTGAAAAGACAGTTTCACAGGCTTGCAATATCGTTGAAGGAAGGCCTTGGGCAAAATGAGAAAACCCCCCCTTTGACAAATCTTTTCAGGGTGTTTTGAACAAAACAACCAAGGGTACAGTACATTATATCTATCATCTTTTGGAGGCCTTAATCTTCGTGTTTGAATTTTTATCATTCTTTTTGCCCACGACGAGACGTGTCAGCGTTGGCTTTTCCTATGGGGTAAATAATGGGGAAAACCATGCTGCTCGTATCCACGGGCATACTTGATAGCCTTTGTGAGTGTATAATGTAGAAAATTGGGCACTTGGGAAAGGCTGGTTCGGATTGTCCATCACACTGGGGCATGTCTGTCGGTCGGTCAGTCAGTCAGTCAGTCAGTCAGTCAGTCAGTCAATCAGTCAAACAACATTTCAGGTGACTGATTGCACTAGAACTATTTTGAGAATGTATTAAAAACACTATTATTGGTTTTAACATGAGATAGAGTAGAGCGGCTATGGGTGTGTGAATAATTAAACTGAGCTTGTGTTGAGATGACCTCTTTATGTAGAATTTCGCCGGTTGTACCCCTCGAGGAGGGGAGATGTCCAGTTGATGTTGGCTCGAGTTGGTGGGTAAGCCGACAACTCCTGACCGCGTAGATTTCCCTTGGACACTAGCTGTGATGTTCCATCGTAACATTGGGTTAAATTGGGCTGAGATTGGCCTGGAGTGTTGCTCCGTGGACGAAAACCAGGGGCTCAGGATGGAAGGCATGATGGCAATAACCGATGTGGATGGACGTTGTCCATATCCCTTACCTTGGCCGTTAGTTTATCTACGAAGCACTTACACACATGGCTCAGCAATGAGCTCTCGTTGGTGTTTTTCCCTCCCGCAAAGCCCTGAATATACGAGACATCATCACCCCAAGGAAAACCACAACCGGCGGGCAAACCGCCCCTTATCCAAAATACCCACCCTCCACCAAACCAGTCCATCTCAAACATGCAGCATCTAGCCAAGCAAGCGCAAGCGCCTTGTCTCATCTTGCACGACATGACAACCGATAAAGCCACGATGCGATTGACAGGCTGCTTGGTGGTGGGTGGGTGTGATACGCACATGGGCCATCCGGCACATCTCGTTGGACAATTCCATTTCTGAGACCCAAGCCCTCAGGGACGAAGGGGTCCGCGTCCGGTTATTGCTCCAATGAGACAAGATAAGCCGTCCTATGCTGTCGTGCTACTTGGTCCTCTCGGTGGAAGGGACTCCCTGTCGGCTCCCGGTGGAATTCCTTCTGTCTGCTGTGGAACACGGGCGGTTTCTCTGGGAGTGTTTTCTCTCGAAGAGGAAACGAAGCCTGTTGCTCTGGAGGTAGGGCAAAGCCAAGATCATGACGAGTTCCGGAGGGCCGATGGGGGGGTTACTCTGCATGTAAGAGCGAGAGGGGGGAGTGTATGTAATGGTAAGAGCCTCAGTGACTACCTACCTGTCATTGGTGATACTCCCCTCCTCGTTGACCAGAAATTCGACGGGTTTGGCGCACCTGAAATCCTTTGGATGATTTTCCGAGGCCTTGTCATGGAAACCATAACACAACATTTCTGGCGTAGACATGAAGTCAAAGATATCCAACCCAACGCCAATCCTGATCGGAAGGTTCCAACGGAGGTTCGGACTGGGTTTGAGCTGACGGCAAAAGCGGACACTGTGCCGTCGCGCATCAACGGTAGATAGATTGTAGATGCAACGGAGAAATACTGGGATCCGTGGACTTGTCTCGCGGCTGGGTGGAGAGCACGTTTCTCACGTTGCTGCTTGATTGGCCGTTCGCGAGGTTTGGGCTGCGAGACTGTTGCAGGGACGAGATGGTCAGGCAAAGTTGCAAAGGCGCACGTCCATCCACAGGGCTAGAGCACGACGGGACGTGATAGGCACTGGATATATCGAACGGTTTATGGTGATTCTGTCAGGCGATTAGCGATATGGGTATGGTCTGTCTTAGTCGTATGTATTATCTCCGTGTATCGGCTCGGCTGGGTGAGGTTGCTGTGGGAGGGTAGCACAGGATGATAAGTGATATGCGAGGTCGGTGATTGTGAGGCCGCCCGGGCCGTAAGGACAATTATCTGAGGTGATCTGCGAGCTGCTGCATCGTCATGCATCTGGCGATATCTGGATAATACATTGCTGAGGTCCGAAGCAAGGCAGCGGGATCACAGGTCCTGATTCGATTGCGTAACAGCTGCCAATGAATTGCAAGCCTTTGGAGTGCTGCTAAGTTGTGACTAGGAAGCGGTGTAGTAGCCAGGTAGTAGTGTAGCCAGCAGAGGGCAGAGTGTGTGTATAAGTGATTGGAGACAGCTTCACGGGCTTATCAGCTGAGACCTGGGGGAGTGGAGAGGGGTAGCAAGGAAGAAGCTGTCGGTATCTCTACACGTGTGTCTACGCTACCTAGTGTATGTATAAACAACCCCAGATGCACCGCTGCGATGGGTTCGGGACTGCCTTGTGAGCACTGCTAGGCCAGATGAGGTACGGGCCAAGCAGGCACCGCGTGGGTTGCGGACCCGAAGTAGCTGCATGAGGCCATTCTCGAAGGAGCAAGAAGCTTTGGGTGTTTTGGGGGTGGTGCTGTTGGACAAACGACGTCAGTGACTACCTTATACACTACATAGAGCAGAATTCTCCGACTCCAAAGGGCAGTTAGTGTAGTGTAGATGCAAGTGTCCAGAGTATGGAAGTGAGTTCAAGAAGACCTACAGGAATGGAGTTCCAATATTATTGTAGGTGAATATAATGCCCTATGAAAGAGGTTGCCCTGAAAACGTGCTGCGGTGGGTGGTGCTGAGTGCTGGGTGCTGCCGAGTTCGGGCCTTCAGGGCGATGCCTGCTATGGAGACGGGGCCAGGCGCTAACGGTGGAATTGGATCCGCCACAGGACAAATAGCCACTTTTCCCGCCTTTGCGTCAGAGGCCTGCACAGGATACATCATTTGAAAGTTCTCTTTTTATTCCACCGAGAGAATACATCCCATCAGGTACCATCCGCACTTTCCCACAGCCGTTTGCGACTTTGGGTGGCCTTCGGTATCAACACAGTGCCAGCATTTCACTCTCCGCACTACCCAACCGACCAGGGGGATCAGCCCAGCGGAGTAGCGTAAGGTTTCCCGAAAACCACCAAACCCTTCCCGTCCCGACACAGAAACAACCACGACTTTTGGGCAGACCACCATTCTCTCCCTCCCCATACCTTTTTCCCTTTCCCCCACCACCACCGCCAGATGTTCACCTCATGTCCAACTCGCCCTGTCCACCCGAAAATGCCGCAACCGCTGCTCTGGTGAGCCCCGAAAGGGCTGCCGGTACCTGTTCGACTTCTTCTTCTTCACCACCACCACCACCTCCTCCTCCTCCCCCACCGCCCGTCATCCCTCCTGCTCCCCCTCTTCCTCCCGTCTTGTCGTCTGCGCCTCACCCCGGCCCCGACTCTATTAATACCGACGCACCCCCTCCTCCACCTGCACCCGGTCCGGCCCCCGGTCCTCCCGCAACACAAGAAGAAGCAACATCCTCGACGGTACCACCACCACCAGCGACACCAGCACCGCAGCACGGCACCACCCATGCAGATCAGATTAAATATGCCCGGGGTCCTGCCGTTCTACAAAGACCACAGGGCCCCTCCCTGCTGACCCAAGCCCTTGCGACAGCCCGTGGCATCCCAAGACATTCCTCATCTTCCCATATAGATTCCTCCACCGCCGCCGCCAGCCAGTCTGCCGTCGACTCCTCCCATCCTCCCTCGAACCGTGACGTCAAACCCCGAGATCCCCGCCATGGCCAGCCACATCAGGGCGAAGGCGATGTTCTAGCACAGCGAGTCTCCCCCCGGAAACCGACGATGCCTTCTTTGACCTCTGTGGCCACCACGGTGGCGCCGCCTGCCTTTGGCAGACTGGACATTGACCTCGGCGAGGTTAACTCCATGCTCAGTGGCCATCGCGACTTTTTGGCCAAGACCAAGGATCGGGAGGGGGATTTCAAGAGTCGGCTTGGCAATCGGGCCAACACCTTTGCTGTCGACACACCTAGCGGCCATGCGCTCTTCACCGACTCCCCCACTGCCATGTACGATGGACATGTCGACGAGAACACTGCAATCGAAGACCGACCGGCCCTTAGAACTTGGAAGACGGAGCACAGAGTATCTTTGGGGCCGGAGAAGGCCTGGTCTATCGGTACGGGAGAGATTGACAGTGATGGGGACGCTGGTCAGGTCGAAAAATCCATCACCCAGGCCTTGGCTGGGCACGAGCCGAATGCACGCAGTCGAAAGGCCAGTCACAGTCTCCGATTCTTCAAAGAAGGTCTCCCCGAAGAAAAGGTGAAACGGAAAGAGACACGACCTTCCACTCATCGTGAGAAGACAGGGGAGATCACCCATGAAGGCGAGGGACTACTCAAGGAAGGTGATGTCAACAAGAACAAGACTCGTGATCTTGATGAAAAGACTCCTTTGGCCAAAGGGCTACCGAGGGCCAAGACAATCCCAACCGGACTGCGCACACCTGATGCAGTCGAGACAATCCAAGAGTCACCGGAAGACTATTTTGTTTCCAAGCACGTGGAAACCTCACTTCACACCAGTCCAGTAAAGCCAGCATTGTCGCCTTGCAAGCTTGGTGTCCAGGAGCAACAACACGTGGAGCCAACTGAGCCATGCTCTGGTGGGTTGGATGTGCGACGGAAGTCGGATGCCAGCACTGGGGGTGGAGAAAGTGCGGTTGATGAGGGCGACGAGTCGGGAGAGGAAAAGATCTCGTCAGCAGTGTTCGTCCCGCATCAAGCACCCCCTGAGCAGCCAGCAGAGCACATCCCAGTGCCTGGTGCGCCTCCCAGAAGTGTGCCGGCACGAAGCCAGTCCAGACATGACGATTTCCATCCATGGCTTGTCAAAGCTGACGAGCCAGAGTTTGACGAACACGGGGAGCAAATAGTGGACAGAAAGATTAAGTCTGAACCTACCCAGAGCTCTACTGTAGCACCAGAACTAGACATCACCCAACCTGCTGGCCCAGTGGCGTCTGATGAAAGCAGAGTTGTACCTGCCAAGCCGTCCCGTCCAGTCTCCCAGTATCATGAAGAGGTCCCTCATGACCATCAGTGGGAACCTACACAGCCTCTAGAGGCCATTGAACTGATCCCATACAAGCATCAAGTTGGTGGCCACACCACTCTGTGGAGGTTTTCCAAGCGAGCTGTATGTAAGCAGCTAAACAACAGAGAGAACGAGTTCTATGAAAAGATTGAACACTATCATCGCGATCTTCTCGCGTTCTTGCCGAGGTATGCCCTTTTCCGGCCCGAGATACTCCAGAATTTCAAGCTAACAATAATGGGATTAGGTACATTGGGGTGTTGAATGTCACGTTCCAGAAACAGTCCCGTCGCAAGTCAACCATGAAGAGAGATGATCATGCGGTGGACCGCCATCACACTGATGGCGACTCAAAGGCGAATGGGACAAGCCAGGCTTCTCTCGAAGCTGATCCCCCGAGCGATCGCCCTAGAATGATTAGCCAGTCACTCCAGAACAATCAAGGCCAGATTCCAACAGTCACGTTTGTTGACAACCAACATATCCTGCCACGCAGTCTTCTCCAGCCGTCGCTGCCGAGTCCACCAAACTTGAATGGGAGGTTCAGGAGCGCATCAGCCGCAACGCTTTCGCATAGCGAGACAGCACCGCAGGATGTGCCCGTGACACCCTCCAAAACTCCCCTGACGCGGCCAAGTCTTTCGGACCGGCATGCTAACAGCTGGGGAGCCACCACGGTCAACAAGAGACTTCGCAACGAGGTCTTTAATGACGCTTTTCTCAAGCAGCCGATTGCGATTCATCGGCACCGCAAGGCGCACCAGCGTCCGATGCCGAGGCGTACTCTTCAACAGTCACTTCGCCCGACCGGATCAGATCCGAGTTTGGCGGAGTCCAATGAGAAGAGGGCTCAGGCAGCCAAAGAAGCTGCCGAGCGCAAGCTTCACGCAAGCTCGTTGGCGCAGACACAGAGCGATCTCGGTCAAATCGACACATTCTGCGACGCGGAGGGTGAGGAGGACGAGGGAGCTCCCAAGGATGTCACGGGAACTAGTGCTCCTGAGCCTGAGATTTTCGGAGGCTCTTCACCCGCCGCACTCAAGAAGAAGCGCCGGTATTCTGGGACAGGTCTGCGCCGAAAGCCAGACGATGTGCGTGATGACCGTGGCAGCCTGAAGTATTTTGAAGAGGCGGACGAGGTCGTCTACAAGGGTGCTCGCGATGAGATTGTGCCCAACCCCAAGACTCCTGAGAAGGCCACTGGCCCACCCCATCCAGCAGAGCAGACTGTGGAGGCGACCATTAATGGCGGTGGCGAAGTCCAGCATCCCAACACCTTGGTCTCGGCCATCACCTCGGCTGCCACTTCAGAGCTTCCCAGCCCAACTTCCGAGTTCAAGAAGATCCCCCGGCCCATCAACCCCAAGGAGGCTCAGACGCAGAGCGACTCCCGGGTTGAGTACTTTTTGCTCTTGGAGGACTTGACGGCAGGCATGAAGAGGCCCTGCATCATGGATCTCAAGATGGGTACCCGGCAGTATGGCGTGGATGCGAACGCGAAGAAGCAGCAATCGCAGAAAGGCAAATGCGCCAAGACGACGTCTCGTGAACTGGGCGTCAGAGTTTGCGGGCTGCAGGTATGGGATGTCCAGACGCAGAGCTATGTTTTCAGAGACAAGTACTACGGCCGGACCCTCAAGAAGGGAGGAGAGTTTCAGGGTGCACTGACTCGGTTTTTGTATGATGGTGTTGATCCGGCCAGTATCCTTCGGCACATTCCGACCGTTCTCCGGAAGCTCGATGAGCTTGAGGTGATTGTTGGACGACTGAAGGGATACCGGTTCTATGCAGCGAGTCTGCTCATGTTTTATGATGGTGACGCTTCGGCGGACAACAGCAACGGCTACGAAACCATGGCCATCGACGACTCGACAACCGATTTCGCGACGGACACGGAGGAGGCGCCAAGGAGGCAGAAGAAGAGCAAGCGGGATATCGACTTCAAGATTGCCGACTTTGCCAACTGCATCACGCCGTATGATCCCATGGAGGACAAGGCTTGCCCACCGAGGCACCCTGACGAGCCGGACAGAGGCTTCATGCGGGGGTTGCATAGCTTGAGGCAGTATTTCCTCAAGATTCAGCGGGATACCAGAGCGCAGATGGGGTTGGTGTCGTCAGGAAATGGGGAAGTGATGGGATATCCGGAGGATTGCGATGATGAGGGGTCAGTCAGTGAGTGAGTGATCGATGTGGGGGGAAGAATAACAAACCGTACATGACGGGAGTATACCACAACCTGTTTTGAGTTCTACGTTCTAAGAGGGGCAAGGAAAGGCTTTTTATGGCAGCAAGGCAAATCAAGGCAGGTGGCGGGGTGGGTGGGGGGGGGGGGGAGTATACGGCGTTGTATGTTATCATACCCTGCATTGTTTGGCGTTTTTTACTCTTGTCTCTCTCGGTACTGAAATTCTCAACTTGGATTTTTCTTTTCTCTATGTAGCGCAAGAAGATTGTAATGGCGCTGGTTTTTTTTTGTCTTGGCCTTGGAACATGTTTGATTATGATGTCTGTTTATTTACTGGACTGGTCGCGTTTTTGTGTCTCTGTCTGTCTGTCTTTTCTGTCTGTGGTTTGGTGATGAATTATGCAATGGCCGGTTTTTTCCCTCGCTCGCAGGTAGAGATGTAGTGTAGACAAAAAGAAAAAAGATACAATATCTATAGTCAAAATCATCGCTCATGTCCTCCTCTCTCAATTTCTCACAAACCCCCTTCCTTTCTTTCGTTCATACACGACCCCCCCTTTACAACTTGGCCTTCTCCTTGATAGACCCCAGCCTCCCCTCGGCCTCCTCCTTCCGCCTATCCTCCCCCTCGATCAACTTCCTATCCTTCTCTTCTTCCTTGTCATACCCCGCCTGTGTCAAAAACCCAACCGACTCTCTGTACATCTCGGCCTTTAACAACCCGTAAATCCCCGTCTTGGCCTTATCAGTCAGCTTCCGCTCCTTAATCAGCTCCAAAGCCTCCCCCAACCCCCCCGCCCGATCCACCAACCCGGCTTTTACCCCTTCCTCTCCGGGGAACCTCTTCGCCTCGAGGACCAAGTCCCGGTACGTCTGCGGGGGCAGCTTCAGCCGAAAGATGCTGCTCATCGCCGCCTTGAGCGGGACGCCAAACTCGAGCTCGTTGACGCAGGCGAAGCCCCGGGAGGGGTTCATGACCCTGTAGTCGTGGTGCATGGCGAGCATGAGCCCGCCGGCGAAGGCGTGGCCGGGGAGGAGGGCGACGGTGGGCATGGGGTAGGTGAGGAACCGGTTGAAGAGCCGGTACAGGACCCCGGGGAGGAACCCCTCGGTGCCGAGGGCGTGTTCGAGGTCGAGGCCGTTGGAGAAGAACTTGGGGAGGCCCGAGGTGGTGATGACCACGCCGGGGGTGTACCCCCCGAACTCGATCAGGTCCAGGGCGTCGAGGATGGCGGTGCAGGAGGCGGTGGTGAGGCGGTTGTCTGGGGGGGAGGTGATGGTCAAGAGGTAGACTTGCGGGGCGGGGAGGGTGACGGTGACGGCGCCGCCGGGGTGCTGGTTGAGCGGGGGGATGGGGATGGTGAAGAGGGTTTCGCCTGGGGATGCCATCTTTTGGAGAGACTGTTGTGTGATTATATATGATTGGATGTGGGAAAAGTGAAAGTGTGAGATGAGATGAGAAAATGAAACTGAAGATGAACACAACAAACAGTGTTAGTGATGAAAAACAACAGGATACCATGTTCCGCCGCCGGGGTTCTATCAAATAGTAAGTGCTTACCTCGGCTTGATTTACACACACGCGCGACCAATGACACCTGCAACTACACAAATATCACAGGTTTGAAGCTTCACAACAACAGCAGTAAAAAAGAAAAGAATGCAACTCGAGTCGGTCCCCGCGAATCCCGGTGTCCCGTTTCCCATCCCATCCCTTCAGAAACAAGCCGGATCCGATCACGCGGGGGACCCGGCTGGCTGGTGGCGGCAACGCGGCCGAGAGGCATGTGATCGGTCCCTACCCCCTCCCCCTGACTAAGACACTATTACGACCCCAAACCATCAAGGTCCGCAACTACATCATTACATTGATTGCCAACCTATCGCTATCAAAAAAAAAAGCGCATCAATACAATCCTATCAATACAAAACTGCCGTGTCTCTTTGTCTTCAATCCTAATGATACTTCGTTCCGCCGTCTCGCCGTAGCAATTATTATTCATGAAAAACGCCCACACCATGATCCATTCCAAAAACACCACCAATGTTGTTGTTGTTGTATAACTCAGTTGAAACCCATGACCTGATCAGGAGGAGCACCAACAAAAGGAAAAAAAGTCTAGGTATCCCATCAAAGCCGCCCAAGACTGCTACTTCCTCCCCATCCCCCTCCCCCTCCCCCTCCCCCTCCTACAGTGTATCCCTGCTGCCCAATATAACTGCCCCGCTCCTACACGGCCGAGTATCCCCCTCTGCTGCCACTGCTTTGTACCGTGTTAAGTACTCTTCTCGTCCAGTCCTTGAGCAGATACGGGACGTCCCTGAGCGTGTCCCCGTGGGGAAGCAAATCCCACCCCCGAGCGCCATACCGGTTGTAGTTGAGCCACGAGCCAAAGATGAGGTACGATGCGATGCCGAGGAAGACCCTGTTCCAGAATCCCATGTTAGCAATCTGTCCTCGAGAGAGAGAGAGAGAGAGAGAGAAAACACTCACAAAACCACAAACCAAGTAAAAAACCCCCAATGCGCACTCTCCCCCCCATCCGCCGGCTCCTTCCCCTTCTCCGGCTCATCCCCCACAGCCTTGTCACAAACAAACTTGGTATACCACGTCAAACTCAACGTGTCCACCTCCCCATCACTCTTATACCCCTCCCAAACCAGCGCCGCCCCCTCCTTCTTCAACTGCCTCTCCGGCGTACTCAAATCATCCCCCTCATCCTTATCCTCCGCCACCGCCGCCCTCTTCACCCTCTCATACTCCACCAACTTCTTACTCTCCCACTCCTCCTCATCCCCCTTCAGACCCGAACACCTAAACTCCACCACCGTCTGCTGCTGCCTCCCCTGGTACTTCCCCCCCTTGAGCGTAACCTTCAGCCCCTCCTTCTTGTTCTTCTTATCCCCCTCCCCCTTCTCTTTACCGTCCTTTGGCTCTTCCGAAGGCAGCCTCTTAGCCTCCCACTCAAAGCTCGCCTGCTTCTCCCCGCGCCCGACAACAATAGGGATAAAGTGGTCGACCGTCGCCTTGTCCGTCTTGGGGTCCCACTTGTGTTTGATCGCGCATACTATAATTTTCCCGTCAACCAGTCAGCCCTTTTGCCCATTATTACTTTTATGTCGGGGAAAAGAAAAAAAAAACTCACCCCTCGTCCCATCCGGACACCTCTCCCCCTTGTTGTCCCCCCCACCACCACCCCCCTTCTGCTTCAACCCCCCGCACAAGTCAATCGTGTACGTCGTGTTGTGGTAGCTCGGCGCGACGTACTCGCTCGTCACGACCGTGTGCGGCCCCGCCAGCTCCTTGAAGCTGTACGTGCGCCCGTCGACGGGGAGCTTCTCGCAGTCAAACGTTGCGGCCGCCGGGGCAGGCGAGGCCGTTATCATCACCGCCATCGACGACGAGAGGAGCGGGAGCCATGACGTTGACCTCATCTTGGGTCTTGTCCTATTATCTGTTGTGTGTGTTTTTTTTTGTCTCGATGCGATCGTCGTTCAGTTGTCGTAATAATGTTGTCCCAAAGCGGCGGCGGCGCAGAAAGAGGGTTCCTGCTTGAAGTAAAAAAAAAACGGGATGCCGAATGTTTCGGCTCGGGTTCGTTGGTTTCGTTCGGAACAGCCAACTAGATAGGCAGAGAGACAAGACAAGACAGCTTGATGAAATGCCCAAAGCCCAAGAATGATCAGGCGTGAGAGAGAGAGAAAAAAAAGCTCGTAAGTAAAAGTATTGCGTGCAAGGCAACCGAAACGGGTTCTGATCCACGGGGGAAGCTAATAAAATAAAAACGAACAGCAGATCCGAATGCACGCCTCTTTCTGCAAGCTGCTTCTCTCACAGGTTACAACGAAGAGGCACCAGAACTATTCCGTCATAGCCCAGGAAACCGCGACGCTTGGCCTGTGCGTTCAACTCGCATATTAATCAGCCGCTCTCGTGACGTGTCACGTGTAACCCTCAACCTCACCCCCTTTTCAAGGACAACACTCCAACACCCTGTTGCAACACCTCTTTCCTCACATCACGGGCAATGCATAGACCACATATAGCAAGGGCATTAGATTCGTCTTGTAAATACATAGCATGCCCATAATTCACACACACCCCATCCTTTCCCTTTCCCTTATCCCTCGATTCCTTTCCCTTCCCATTTCCAACGACGTACAAAAATACACAAGTAATAAACATTTTTGACCATCCCCACCTCCGCTGGCCACCCCCTTCCTCGCTTTTTTCGCGCTTTAGTTACTAAAAGGGGGGGCGGGTGACAACAAAAACCAAATGTCCCAATTGAACCCAGGGTATATAGTGTTGGCCGTATCCCAAATATGGGCCGGCTGTGAAATAAGCATGAAATGTGATGAGAAAAAGAAAAAGAAAGAAAAAAAAGCCAGAACATTGCTATGTTCTGGAACCACACCGAGTAACACCAGTTTGCCTTTGTCCCGCAAAACTCCAAAAAGGAAAAATAGCCACCACCCTCCCCTCTTGTCCCCAAAAATATGATTGGATAGAAGCATGCTTCCCCCTTAACTTATACCCTTCGTCTTGACTCCTCGCTACATCCCCTGTTGCATCATCCCCTGCATTGCCGCCGCCTGTTGGGCACGCTGCTGCTGAATTTGCATGTTCCTCTGCTGCGCATAACGACTTGTCACGATGTTCATCGCCTGTTGTTGGCACTGTGCCTTGAATTGCGCCAGCTCTTCCTGTGGAATTGCTTGCGCATTTCCACCGTAGCGGGCAGCGAGCTCGGGCAGTCTCTTGGTTATCAGAGCCTGCATCTGGTTGCTGATCTGGCTCTGAACCTGTGGCGACTGGAGCAGAGTGTGCATTTGTAGCTGCTGAGGCTGCTGCTGCTGTGCCCTCTGTTGGGCCTGCATTTGTTGCTGCTGCATCTGTTGCAACTGAAGCTGTTGTTGCATTTGTGCCATCTGCTGTGGGGTCATGCCGTTCATGCCCATCATGTTGGGATTCTGCTGTTGTTGCTGTGCCTGCTGGGCTGCCGCTAATTGCTGAGCCATAAACATCTGGCGCTGTTGTGTCATCGGGATCCCTCCTGCCTGTTGCTGCATGTTGTTCAACTGCTGGGCATAGTTGGCGGCGAGAGCTTGGTTGCCCTGTGTCATCATCTGACCACGCTGCTGCTGCTGCTGTTGGATCAGCATTTGCCGCTGGAGCATCGCCTGTTGTTGCTGGAACTGCATTGCGTTCATAGGTACGGCACCACCGTTTTGCATGCCCATCTGCTGCCGCTGCTGCATCATGCGCTGTTGAGCCGCAATCTGCTGAGCTGTTGACTGGATGTTGACATTCGGCATGCCCGCCATGCCCTGCGCGTTCATCAGCATCGCTTGACCCATAGCCTGAGGGGTCATGACGCCCGGCGGCGGGCTGGCTTGGGTCATCCTTGGTGTTGGTACCGCCATTGGCCGGCTCATAGGGGTTGCTTGCGCCATGTTGGGAGTTGCCGAGTGCATTCTGGGAGTACCAGCAGCATGGCTTTGCTGACTTCCACGTGCCGACATGCTGGGCGCCATAGGGGCCGCCATAGGGTGGTTTTGCACCACAGAGGACGGTCGTGGTGGGCTTGCGGCCTGGCCCATGTTGGAGTTGGAATGCTGCATGGGAACTCCTTGGACCATGGGCGACGATGCCGCTTGGGGCGTATTCTGGCGAATGATGGGGGATGACGCTTGTGGTTGTGAGACCTGTGTGAAGCGCGCCTGAGCCTGGGGTGCCATGCTGACCGGCATACCGTTACTCATGTTGCCGGCCATCGGACTATGCTGAGCATTCGGAGTGCCCATATTTTGCATCCCCTGGTTCTGCTGAGCCTGTTGCTGAGCTGCCTGCTGCACCTGGGCTTGTTGGGCCTGCTGCTGAGCCAGTACCTGGGCTTGCTGAACCCGGGCTTGCTGCTGCTGATGAGCCTGGGCTTGCTGCTGAGCTTGAGCGAGTTGAGCTGCTTGAGCCTGCTGCTGAGCTTGAGCGAGCTGAGCTGCCTGAGCCGCTTGCTGAGCCTGGGCTTGGGCTTGAGCCTGTAGTCGCCTTTGAGCCTCCTGTTTTTGGAGCATCGCCGCCTGTTCTTTTCTTCTCCTGTCCTCGGCCTGTTGCGCCTGGGCTGCTTGCTGTGCTTGTTGAGCTTGTAGGACTGCAGCTTGTTGCTCCTGCTGTTGCTTAGCGAGCTGGAGCTTGCGCTCGTTTTCAGCCTGCTTGAGCTTTTCTGCTTCCTTCCTGGCGGCATGTTCCTTCTGGATGTTTTCAATGACCTTGAAGCGCTCAAATCTGGGCTCCCACGAGGAAGCTGCCGCCTGACCATCTCCATCGGCACCGTTGCCACCGGTCTGAGCACCACCAACTTTGGAAGACGCACGTTCGTCGAGGATAAGCATGTAGCGCTCTTGCTGTGCTGCGGCTGCTTCGTCGGCCGCCATTTCTGCCACGGTTCTTTTGCGGGTCTTGGGCTCTGGTGGTTTGTGCGAATGGTCGGGGTGCGCAAGCTGCTCTAGCTTCGCTATAGTTTCCTCGGCATTCTTCGTAGGCTCGAGGTCCAAAGGCGCCGTTGTTGCCAAAAGAATCTGCGATTCGGCAATGTAAATATTGCTCGAGTCCAACTCCATCTTCTCTCTCTTCAGCTTCTTGGCCGGAGGAGGCATGCTACCGGCCATGGGGGTGGGAGGCACAGGCCCATGTGGTGTGGGGGGAGGAACGGCTCCATCAGCGCGCATATCCGAGGCTCCTCGAGGGGTGCTGGCTTTAATCATGAGATCCGTGTGCAGACTGTGCTGTGTTGGGTGGAGCACAACCGTAATGATCTTGGGCTTGGCTGGGCCTTTGCTTTTCTGTTCTATGGGCGCACTCGGTGCTGGCATGTTTTCCTTGTCTTTTTCCTCGGCTGTTTTCCGTCGGTTGTCCGAGTCACCAGCCGGGGCCACGCCGCTCGCCCTGAGGTTTTCTTCTGGGTAGGGAATATAGGAAGACGGCGTGAGACATTGGTTGTAGTTGTGAATCGAGAAGGGCGTTGGCATCGACTTTGAGTTTGAGGGAGCAGAGGTCGGCCTCGCGACATCCTTGACTTGCTGGGTTGCTGTCTTGTGGTCATGAACCTGCACAATTAGGCATCCTTCATAAAACGGAACTCCCGCCTCGTTCATGTAGCTCAGCAGTTCGTTAGGAACCGTGCGTTCCCGGACGTGGTCGAGAAAGATCTTCATGGGCGATTTATAGGGAAACATGCCCTCTTGCTGATCAAATCGCCAATGTGTTTGGAACAGGTGGACGATGAGGGAAGGGGGGTTCCCGGCATATTTCCTTAGGATATACTCGTCGGTCACCACTGTAAATCAAGTCAGCTTAGACGGCAGCAATAAAGAGCATGCAGCGCGTCAGGCATACCATATGGTGGTGGCTCTGTTAGGGTAGGGGATATCGCAGAGTCCGGGACGAGGCTGGCTGATCTCAGACCAGCACTCCTCTGTCCCCTACCGAGTATTTGTGCAGACGCTTCTCGTCGTGCCCTGTTTGGGGGTCGAGCGGATGATGGAGTGGTGCCATTAGCGGTTGGGGGAATCGAAGGTTGGCGGGCGGCTGAGGGGGCTCGCTTGGCGGAAATGGAGGGTGACGGCGACGAGCGCGATGTGATGACTGCTCCGTTTGTCTGTATCCCCGGAGGTATGGGGCGTTTTGCTTTGGTCGCGACCGACACCGCCGAAGCAGCGGCGACAGTGGGCGCCATTTGGATGGGTGAGCTGCTGCCCGCAGGCAGCGGCGTGAGGGAGGGATACCCGTCGCTTAGAGGTCGCTCCCCGGCTCGAATCGCATCGGGAGGGCTGGCGAGAAAAAAAGAATTTGGAGCGCCGGAGACGGTCGAGGGTTGATGGGAGCAATTGAGCGTGATGCGTGAATCGATGGGGCGGGCGCGATAGTGATGGCCGATGGGGTTGGAAGTGGGTGGATGATGATGATGCGCCGCGGTCCAGGGTCAGGTCGCGGCCAGCGGAGCGTGTTCGGCACTGGAATGCGTCCAGTGTTGGATGGCCTGTTTTTTTCCGCTGTTGGGCGGGCGTCAATGGCGCTGGTCGGCGCGGTTCGCAGCAAAACCTTGGACTTCCACAAGGCGTCGTGGTATCGGTTCGCTCAGCGACTCGGCGGCCGGCTGCATGTATGGATTTCCTGCGATGTCGAAACTTTGATGCTCGTCGTCTCTTGGAAATGCGCCTGGGGTCGATCAGTGGACGATGGCCTGTCTCTTTGTGGGGTGTTTCTTTGGCGAATCAACCCCTGTTTGGACGGGTGGTGGCTTCAAACGCTGCTTGGCACCGAGCCGCATCACGTGATCCTCCTATGATGCAGTCAAGTCCCAGTATACTTCCATCTTTTTGTATACTACTAGAAACTACTACTACTACCAGAAATCTTATGTAAATTCGCTTACAGAGGTATATATGACACGCTTGCCCACGCAACATGTCTGCACGAAATCAAAAAAAATCCAATCCATCATCATCAGCTCAAAGCAGTCATGTCCATCACTTTTGTTCTTACTCCTACTCCTTGCCCAACACTCTGCGAGCCCAGTCGTCTTGGACCTTCTGGGCATCAACCACAATAACACCACGTCCCCTGCCTACCCGGTCTTCCCGGTGCCACCAAATCTCCTCCGCCTTTCCGGGCTTCTCCGCTTCTGACTCGCTATCAGCGAGACCTCCGTGGCCGCTCTCGGCTCCCACCACCAGGACAATGTCGTGACGAAGCCAGGTCTGTAGATTGGTGACAATGCTGCCGTTCTCGCCGCCGAGAGACTCCTGGAGGTAGATAATCTCGGGCTGAATGTGGCGCAAAATGTGCGAGTGGCCATTAAGGGTGGTGAAGGTCAGAATCATGCTGTCTTTTTCAACAAGCGCTTGAGCCTGGGCGTAGATGGCATTGTAGGCCGGATCAGACGTCGATGGGCCGATTCTAGACCCAAGTTAGCAAAAAGACCAATCGATTTCTCCACCAAATAAGGGTTGACGTACTGAGGGCTCTTGGCCTCATCCCCGGGAGTCTGGGCTTGAGCGGGGTCGATGTTGGAGAAGGACGAGCTCAAGGAAGGCGGGGCACGGTTGCTGGGCGATTCGCGTGTGGTTTCCTTCAGATTGGGGGCGTAGATAAGAACATAGAGTTTGTACTTGGAGGTGTCAATTGACCGAGGAATGTGAGACAAAATGGACTATTTCTCGGATTAGCAACAATATCCTTTCAGGGGTTTAGGGGTACACCAAAGAGGGGCACAAACAGCATGTTCGTGATACCCATCGGCATCGACGTCGTCGAGATGGTTATCGGCCGAGATGACAATGGCAACCTTCTTACGGCGCTTGTTGGTATCCTTGGGTTGCGAGGCTGAAGGAACAACTCTCTCCTTCTTGGCCTCAATCTCCTCCGACCATGTCTCGTGGTCTGCATACGCCGTCTTGTCCTCTTCCCTAATCGCGGCCAAGGCGCTTCCCACGGCTGCGCCAGCCGCGCTCAACCCCCCAGTGACAGTCCTCCTCGCAGTATCAAAGAATTGGGAAGGGCTCGGCGTCCGGCGCAACGCAGCCCAGCCCAGAGTGGACGATTCGACTTGCGACGCAGCAGCAGCGACACCAGGGCCGCCCGCGCGAGCTTGGGTCACACCAGCAGCGCCATCTCGGGACGCGCCGTAGGCGGGGTTGTCACTATATTCGTCCTCCTCATAATCGAGGTCCTGGTAGGCGGAACCGGTTTCTGCCTCCTCCTGGTCTTCCTCCTTTCGCTGGCTCCAGACCCAGGCGACAACGCCCACTGTCGCAACCGTGACGGTCACGGCGAGCGGGACCCAGTGGTTCCAGACGCCGCGGCGGCGGGACGACTCATAGGGCGGCGACATTGGTGATGTTACGATCGATCATCTCGTTTCGGGCAGTGTGCGGCTTGCTCGTCGGTTCACTCGGGACAGGAGGCAAGGGACCACGGAAGATGTTGAAAACTATGTGGCTGGTGTTGGGACACTAGATACAGTTTACTGGCAGGCAAGTAGCATGTGGACTTGGACATGTGGAGATAGCGCGATCAATGGGAAGGCTGGGGATGGGGAGCTGGGGATGGGACGAGGAGATGGGGAAGGATGGCACGGTTTGTTGATGCCGGCGCCCCCCCAGCGCGGCTGCGGCCCCAGCTTCTTCCTCTTGCACGCCAAAGCCGAGCTCCAATTTTCGGATACACCAAACCGAGGCAGGTGGTTGGCCCGGCGAGAAACAACAAAGGAGAGCTGAAGCTGATGCCAAGGAAAACGGGGGGTGGTCCGTGTGTTTTCTGTGCAAGAGTACCTACACTACCAATACATACGTCACCCTTTTGACAAGGAAAAGCATCAGTCTAGCATCTGGAACTAGAACAATCGCATTGCTAATATTGTCAATTGCATTCTGGATCTCAAAGGGGTTTTTTTAGCACTCGCATCTAGAGCCCAATGTCATCCCTGATTCCAGACATACCCAATATGCAATGCCTAAGCCCTAAACCCTAACCCTGCTGCATCCATGAGGGGCATTCACACATGAATGGAGGGGTCTTTTGCGAGCAAACCTTCCTTTTGCGACTGGCCTTTGGTGACTCAGATGCTCACTTACAGAAACAAAAGCGACGGGAAAAGCCAGCACCATCAGCCTAGTCACTGATTCAGATCCCCAGTTGGACAGACGTCTCGATTTACCATACAGAGCGAATCATCAATAATATCCACCCCACCTGCACCTCAGCTTTTCTTTGGCAACCATTAAGACACACACTTGCTGCCATGCCCCACGCAGTCACTATCGCGACCCCTGGGTTGCAGGCCCTCATCTTGTGCGGCCCAGGAAGTTCATTCCCAACATTCACAGCCAACCCCGATGAGAATCCAAAGGCCCTTCTCCCCATTGCCAATCGGCCTATGGTCTGGTACCCGCTTGAATTTTGTTACCGAGCTGGCATCACAAGTGAGCTCTCACACCAAGCTTTTACGTCTTCATGTTCTTCCATAACTAACATAATTATATCATAGACATCACACTTATTTGTCCTCCCTCAGCCAAAGAAGCCATCGACAGTGCGCTCAAGACAAATCCATTTTTGACTGGTTTGCCGCTCCCACGTCCTGACCTCCTTGCGCCAGAGGACTTGGACCAGAACACAGGCACTGCCGAAATTCTCAGACTTCCAGAACTACAGTCACTTGTAACATCCGACTTTCTTGTTCTCCCTTGTGATCTGGTATGCGAGCTGGGTCCAGAGAAGCTCTTGCAAGCATGGATGGTCAAGTCTGCCAGCTTAGGAGATGTACTGGGCGACTCTCGCGCATCCCAGGGGAAACACAGCGGTGGTCTGTCCGTCTACTACCAAACAAAATCAGAGACGCCCATCAAGGGTGAGGAAACCGAGTTCATCGCGACAGTATCACTCCCCTCCTCCTCAGTCCTACCCGCCAGCGGCTCCCTCTTCCCTCACATCTCCAAGCTGGTATGTTCCATGCCCACAGATACCTTGAAGGACACCCTGGAAGACAAGAAGGGCTTCCCTCTCCGCCACGACCTCGTTGAGCAGCACCCCAAAATCAAGATGAACACCACCCACCGTGACGCCCACATTTACATCTTCCCTCAGTGGGTCATGAAGTTTGTCAAGGAAAACGACCGGCTTGAGACCATCGGCGAGGATGTCATCGGCTGGTGGGCTAAGGCCAGCTGGCAAAAGGGGTTGTCTTCCAAGCTTGGTTTTGACGATTTTCTCGCTCAACCAGTGGACGATTCCTCTTCCCAGCACGGTGGCACCAACAGTCCCCGTGGTGAGGGCACAACCACCAACACCACCACCCTCGAAACCGCCACCCAAAAGCTGAGCCTAAACTCCAACCCAGCCGAGGAACCCAACCAGGTGGTTACCTTCAAGACCCCCAAGGTGGAGGAGCCCAACCCCTTGGAGTCTGCTTCCAAGTCGGTAGAGGTACCCCCATTGCTCGCCTACATCCACCCTACCACTACCGACATCCCAGCCAAACCAACGCCCATCATCCGCCGCGTCGACACGGCGCAGCTGCTGCTCCAAATCTCCCTCCAACTGGCCAAGCTGCCCTCCCTCGAAGAGATCCACGACCCCACCAACCCACCCAGCCCCTACTGCCACAAGAGCAAGGTCGCCTACCCAGAGGGCGTCAAGCCCAGGACCACCATCTCCAAGTCTGACTCCCTCGTCGCCGACAACGTCACGGTATCAGAAAAGACCTCCATCAAGGAGTCCGTCATCGGGGCCAACTGCCAGATTGGCGAGGGGGCCAAGCTGCAGGGCTGCCTGCTGATGGATGGGGTGGTGATTGGCAAGAACTGCAAGCTGACCAAGTGTATTATTGGTAGGAGGGCCGAGCTGGGCGAGGGGTGCACGCTGAGCGGGTGCGAGGTGCAGGAGAATTTGCTGGTGGAGGCCAAGACGGAGGCGAAGGAGGAGAAGTTTATGAGCTCGAGCGGGTTGGAGGCTACGAAGGAGGAGTTGGACGATGCGTATGATGATCAGGATGATGATGAGGATGATGAGAGTGAGGGTGGGGAGGGGAGTGAGGAGGAGTGAGTAGGGTGGTTGATTTGTTTTTTTCTGATACAGGAAAAATAGGATTGGGCAGGGGATGTAGAAGAGGCGGAATAAAAAGAATTGCGTGGCTCTCAGTTGCTTGATATGCTTTTGGATGTGAGATATCAGTGCTTCTTCTGGGGGGGGGCGCAGCCAGTCACCATAGTCTGGGTCAGGTAACCACAATATAGTATACTGACTTGTCGGTTGTAAAGCTCGACCTTGCCAGCATTCCTCCATACTACATACCCAACATCGACCCATAAACAAATGATTCGTCTAGGTGAATAACAAATTCAATATGCCTAGATTCTCGGAAATGCTTCATCCCAACCATAGAAACAGAAACCCACCCTAAAAACACCAGAGTATTACCCAGCCTCTGATTTCTATTGTACCCAACAATGAACAACAACAAACCAATTCTCAAATGAAAGCGAACCGACAGTCAAAGCAGCTCACAGACGGGAATCAACCAACCCCCTTTCCATCCCAACTTCACGCTCCAACTCTTCGCATCCCAACCGCGAGGGAAAAGGGTGGCTAGGTGTGAAAAACACAGGTATTTCACTGCCGGAAAGTAACATCGGAGTCTTGGTTTTGGGTTTTCAGCATACCTACCTACCTACGGTACCTAGGTAATTGCCGAAGAGAAATAAGTAGATAGCGGCTGTGTTAACTTTTCAGGATAGAGACAATAGGTAGGGTAGGGTAGTTAGGTCCGTCATCCCAGTCCTGCCTGCGTTGATAAGCTTATCTTAACATGAATCTTTTTACATTGAGAATGTCTCCATCATTCTCAAAGGCTTTTGATAGTAAATTTCACTTTGTCTTTCTTCCTGGCTCTAACAGCGCAGGTTGAATAAGGCTCTGATATATGAAACAAAGCAAAAGAGGCTTTTTCGTCAAGATGCCAAGTAATAATTTGTTTGGTGCGTTGTGTTTGTTGTTGTACGGGATAGAGATTGGTGTGGGATGAGGTCAGTTCGATTGATCCTTTACATACCTACCTAGAGGGCAGCCCATGTTTGAGTTCAGGGATCTGGTTATCTATAGGTAATGGCAGCTTCATCACTACCTATGTGTATCAAGACCATACATTACCTAGTCACTCTCTGCGTTATACTCTATGGTGCCAAGAGGATCGAATAGCATGCCAGTTGGGTTCAGAGGTTAATAGAGGGGGAGGAATATAACACAAAGCCATGGACATATATATGTAATAGAGCTATGTAATTGGCATGAAAGAAAACAAACAGCAACATACGTGGAGTTGTATGCCATCTGATATGCTGTCTGATAAGGTACCATAAAGGGTACATCACCGCATCTTCCAAATGTAAAAACATCAACCACATTCATCATCTCTTGATTATACTCACTCAGGTCGGGTAATCCCGTCAATTAATTCCCAAGTATTGAAAGCCATAAAAACACCAGCCAAAGTCAGCCAAAAGCCATGAAAAAGCTTATCATCACAATTCATGTCATGTGTAGCCTTGCCCCATGCTTTTCCATGTTGTTCCACGACCTATCAAGATTCGTCGAGATATTCTAGCCCTGATTTGCGTGCGGCCTGTTTCTCACCCCCCCCAAAATCTCACTCACCTCGTGTTTTTGATCGCGATTAAGTGAGTCCATTTGGTGGTGTGGTGTCTAATGTGATAGTGATCTAATTGTGATGACTTGAGACCTGCTCACTCATTTACGATCTAAGCACACGAAGAACAACCCTGGAAAAGGAAGATCAATAGAACAACCATTCTACACAATTATGTATAACTGGCTCTAACAGTGTCACTGATGCACGTCATTTGACACTGATTTTCACCAGGCCTTTGCTTGGCCAGAAAAGAAAAAACGGTTGGGGGGGGGGGGCGGGGGGGGGGGGGGGGGGGGGGGGGGGGCGGGGCGCGGGGGGGGGGGGGGCGGGGGGGGGGGGGGGGGGGGGCGCGCGC
>JAULSY010000137.1:0-83334 GCA_030512305.1 Cercophora samala
AGCAATTCAATTACAAATAAAATATGACCTTCCACAGTTCAAATCAATTCAATTGAGGACCATATTTGAGTTGAGTTGCTTTGTTGCCAGCCCTGATCAACAATTTGACGGTCAAGCCTCTCATGATGCGCCGCTATCGGCAGAGCAAATTGGCATGGTGACATGCAAGGAAACAAAAGGATTTCTCTTCTGTTATCTTGGTAGGGTATCATTCGATCATCAATCATACAACGCTGAAATAAGTACAGTTGGAGGCCGTCGAGCGACCTGTTTCCCTTGTGCTCTTGTGGCCTCCATGACAAGTCTCCATTGACCAAGGAAACCATATCGTTTTCATACACTGACAAGTATAAGAAAGGGAAGAGAGGAGTGATGTGGCCGGGGCTGCTAGTTAGGTTAGAGCAAATGGGTAGTGTAGTCTGGTGACCGGAGCCGTTGTTTGGTTGGGGATCCGAGAGCGGAGAGCGTTCCAGTAATTGGAAGGTTTGAAACATCCAGGTGTGGACAAGACACTCGAGAAAAGCTCGCAAGCTCTCAGTAAAGCTCCCGGAATCGTCTGCTTCGTCCCACGCACCCTACAACATTGATGGGTTAGTAAGGTTATCCCCCAATAGATGATAATGATAGCGATGTGTCCTTGACAATGAAAACAGACTTACAGTCACACTGTGTAGAATAGTCAGCAATTTGATCTCAGTCACGGGAAGCTGGGGTTAAACCTACGGAAATCATATCGGATCCTTCATTGTGGATGAGACAGTACCCACCACCACATCTTGTACACATGCGCTGTGTGCTATCGATGCAATCTTTGCACTGCTGGGTGTCAGTCGAAGAGCCCCGACAGAACGAGTTCTGCATCAACAGTCAACTTACGTTCATGCCACATTCCCAGCAGCTCTTCAAGACAGGGGGCTGTTGAAAAGCGGTTAGTAGCTGTAAATGAGGCTGTGTTTTTGCGTTCATCACAGATCAAGAAGACAACAGGGGGCAACAGAACTGCAAAGCCCGAAGGGACATGAACCTTTTCGCACAACGCCGCCGCACATGGCTCGCTCCGTAGTTCATCGCATCCGGGTCCAGCTAGGATGCTGGACAGCCAGCTCTCCGGTTTCATGCGAGTTGTTCACTGCCCGGCAGGCGCAGAAACCGCCGAGGAACGGTAGAGCGAGCACTTTGCATCCGCGCAATACTCATCCACTATTCCGGGCCCCGAGCCTCTGTTGTCGTTCTCTCCGGTAATGGTGGGGGGGTTGCTTACATGGTCCCCTGGATGAGATCCTGCATGACCACCAGTCGATCCTGCGAATGCCCCAATGTAGCATGCTTCACACCACCATTTGTTGCACCCAGCACAGTACCTGTCTTTGATACAGTCAAAGCACCGTGGAATGAAGCGCGCCTTGCTCTGGTGTCCCTTTTTCAAGTAAGAAAGTCGGTGCCGAACCGACTGACCAGTGGGGCACATGGCGGCGCTCAGGGACGAGGAATGCATAGGAGGCGGTGCCAGCAGTGGGAACCGTCCAATGTCGGCCATGGAACTGTGGCTGGACCTTCTGCCCTCGGCCTCTCTCTTCTCTGGATAAATATCTTCTCCCCACACAGTCCAACCTTCGGGAGCAGACCCACATCCCTCACAGCCCCCAAGACTGTGTGTTGCCACATTGAAGTGAGGGATAGAGGCAGATGCCGGGGAGCCTGCAGCTTTCAAGACGTCGAGGTTGACTTTGCCCCACGCCGGAGAGTTGAAGTGACGGGGGCTGGTGCAAAGAACCGAATCAAAGGCAATGATGCCGTCGCAGGCCACAAGCGTAGATGCCCATTCGGGACTGATGCGCCGAACAAACTGGCTCCCACGGCGAGAATACCACGCCTCGGGTTTCTCCACCAGAGAGGCTGTCAGGGTTTGCTGGCTCCGTGTGTTCCAGGCTGTTGCTACCGCAGCCGGACCGGTAGGCGAAGGGCTTCTCGATTTATCCTGGCTGGGCGCCACAGGTGCCGCATCTTTCAAGCCAAAGACATAAAGGCCCTTCAGCCGCGGCGTGCCCTCAGGTCTAGACTCCCGGCACGCGTATTGCAGCGTCTTTTGGAGCTTCCGGTCGTTCAAGTTTTTGACATCGCGGATGGATAGAATGCGAACTGAAAAGGCCGGATCGATCAAGATTTCGTGAATAAGCTCGGCGGTGACGGAAAGCCCATCAAGGGTCAAGACCTGTACATCTCGCAAGAGATCATGGCGACGGAGGTTGGAGAAGACGCCTCTCAGAGGACCCGAGTAGAAACTTGCAGAGGCAAAAAATGTCAGCCTCCCGCCCGCACCATGGTTCGGGGATAACTCACTCGTCCTCGGTCAAGGTTTTGTCAAGCTGGACATTGCGCCACGTCTGCCCACCACGGTCGACGGCGTCACAATCAAACTGGGCTGTCTTGATGTTGCTCAAATCCAGACGGCGGAAGACTCCCGGGGTATGGTAGATCAGGAAACGAAAGGCGCGGGATGTGGCTGCCAGGTTCAAGGCATCATAGCAAGACAGGTAGGGAGCCGTCTGGGAGAGGACTAGTGAATTGGCAAGTAGTTGAAGCAACGCGGACTCTTGGATTTCTGAAGGCAAAACTTGGTCCCTGGCCATCGTAGGCTGAAAGCTTGTGGTAGGTAGAGTTTGTTTAATGTAGAGTTTACGAGGGAGGATGGAGGGGGGGAGGGGGGAGGGCTCAAGACAGCAGAGCGCGGGGTCAGCCTGGAGATAATTATACCTGACGACTCGAGGGGACAGGATGGGATGGGACGATTAAGTCCGGAAGTCCGGATCACACAAGCAGCGAAGCTGTCAAGGCGGTCGCAAATCGGATGTGGGCCGAGTGAGACGCGCTCGAGAGCAGAGCAGGAGAGATGAGAGAGAGGTCGGTCGATCATCGAAGCCAAGGTGCAAGGGTGCAAAGGGTGCAAGGGTCCATGCCAGGAGGGCTGGGCGGTTCGAGCGTCAGATACCCATGTCGATATAACCTTAATCGTAATTGTTCGACATCAAACGATCTGCACCAGATTGCGCCCAAGATCTTGGTTGGCCTGATCGTGCTCTCTTCACAAAGACCTACTGTATACGTATATTACAGAGTACTGTGTCCAACTATCCCCTTGAGAGGCGTGGAGCTGGCCGAGACAACTGCTGAACGGCCCGAAGAGGTGTTGCAGACAGTTGCAGAGGGTCGCATGCGAGTGATTAGCCGGCTTTAGCGTTGGGGTTCTGGGGACCTTGAACAACAGAAACCCCCAACACGCAGCGGGGTGTACCCCCTCACGCTGACTACATTCTTTGCCCTCGTCCCACGCCCAGTGTCGCCCGGTCTGGGGAAGCAGACTGGAATTACTGGATCCTCCACACGACGTCGGGTCACACTGCCTTAGCTCGCTGTGGCAAGCGGCACGAATCGAGGTCAACTGAGCAGGGGAGCAACGAAACACCGACCAGCTGTGGGACACGTGTACCAGAGGCATAGATGAAGTGACCGACCTGTCCTTTCAGTGAACCTGGAAAGCAGCTTATCTTATCGGAGCTGGGAGCTTGTCAATCATCTCGCGGGGATCTGGCCAAGGGCTCCATGCAGAAAATCCACCTAGTGGATCTGCCATTCGTTGCCTGGGCCAGCTCGGCATCTCCAAAAAAGGCCTGGTGCTGTTCACGACCGCGGGGGTTTCCCCACATTCTTCTTCAAGGTGGGGTTGGCTGAACAGGGGCCAAAGGCAACTCGAACCGCAGACAGCGCTTTTGGGAAGTTGTGCACGGAGCTGACAGCTCCCGAGAGAAGCTGAGATGGGACCAGGAGCTTCTCTTTCAAAGTCATCAAGTCGGAATACCGCCCGCAGATTCCGTAAGGTAGTCGCCCGCTTCCTTTCCCATGAAATGATACCTAAGTGAGTGCCTTGACAGCCAAGCTTGGAGTAAAAACCTCAGGCACCAACATGGCAGGCACCCCACACATTTGGACTGCTCGGGGCCCGGGCCGTTATAGTGGGGAGGGGGCAATGCCGGCAGGCAGGCTCCAGCTTGCTGATGACGATGGTGGTGGAATCTGCAAGAAACCGCTGACTGATGTCGAATCTCTTTTCTGGTGGTGATGCCATCAACGTCAACGACATTCAACATTCCGCCCTGGAAACAGACGTGATTACTTTCCCCTTTTCTTTCTCCACGCTTCCCAATCCACTGCGAGCACACTCACCCTCAACATGACATCTGAGCCAGAGCAGCTGAACTGGTCGGCAACTCTGCGCATTGCCCATCCGTCCAGCATTGCCTCCAAGGGCTTGCAGGGTGATAAGATCCTCCTTCCGCAGTCAGCGCTCGAACAGCTGCTCGCCCGTGCCCCTTCGACGGCCACACCGTCGACATCGCACACATTTACTGCCTTCGATCCTTTCAACCCTTACGCCGTATCCGATGCCAGACGAGAGCGTGCCCAATATCGCGAAACGAGCCAGCAATTACCTCACCCCTTGATGTTTCAACTGGTCAATCAGAAGAATGGAACTTCTGTTTACGCCGGAATCCGAGAGTTTTCTGCGAACGAAGACGAGGTCGCCCTCAGCCCCTACCTGATCGACGCACTTGGGGTACAGGATGAAGAGATACAGGACGAATCAAAGTTGGAAGACAAAGTGATGGACCTGACGGAGGATGAACTCACCAACACAAAAGGGCTGAGGATAATTGTCAAGGCCAGGCAGCTTCCAAAAGGCACATACGTCAGATTACGGCCGCTTGAGGCTGGGTACAATCCGGACGACTGGAAATCTCTTCTCGAAAGGCAACTCCGCGCAAGCTTCACTACGCTCACCAAAGACTCCATCCTGTCGGTTCACGGAGTAAAGGGGGAGGAATTCCGGTTTCTGGTCGACAAGTTCTTGCCCGAAGGAAATGGAATTTGTGTTGTGGACACCGATTTGGAAGTAGATATTGAGCCCCTGAACGAAGAACAGGCCCGCGAAACGTTGCGTCAAATCGCTGCCAAATCGCAACGTGCACCAGGAACGGACGCCGGGAGCTCAGTTGGCCACACCATAGACATTTGGAAACAGGTTGATGGTCGGGTTTTGGAAGGAGACTATGTCGATTACGACCTACCATCCTGGGACAGATCTCGGCCAGTCGCCATCGAGCTGACAATACACGGCGACCACGAGGTTGATCTTTTTGTCAGCCCCAAGTCGAACCGGCAACGAGCATTACCCAGGGACACGGAGCACGTCTTTGGCGACTTCTCTTCGCCAAAGGACGGCGTGAAGCGCATCATCATTCAACCCACTAATGCCGAGCTCGAGGGCGCGGAAGCTTTGTTTGTGTCTGTACACGGCTTCTCCCTTCCAGGCAAGGATGCAGCGGCATCAGTCCCAGCAAGATACAGTCTTCGCGCGAAAGCTGTCGACACGCAAGGCTCTGAGACGGTTCCCATCGATCTGAGCAGCTCACCGCCCAAGTCCACAACTGAAGAGCAGTGCAAAAATTGTTATCAACTGGTGCCCAAGCAAACAATTGTGCTACATGAGAACTTCTGCCTGAGAAACAACATTGTCTGCCCTCAATGCAAGAATGTGTTCCAGAAGAAATCAGCCGAGTGGGAAGCTCACTGGCATTGCCCGGCCCATCCAGAGGCCTATGGCTCAAGCTTGCTTAGCAAATCGAAACACGACTACGTTCAGCACACTGCGCATACATGCACTGCCTGCGGCCCATCATCTCCGTTTACTTTCCCTTCACTGCCAGAGCTGGCCCGTCATTCCACCACCGTCTGCCCCCACAAGCTTATACTCTGTCAGTTTTGCCACCTCGAAGTTCCCCAAGAGGGTGATCCGCTCGACCCGTCTTCAGAAGCCGAGACGGTCTTGTCGGGGCTGACAGCTCATGAAAGGGCTGATGGTGGGCGCACAACGGACTGTCATCTTTGCGGTTCCATTGTTCGTCTCAGGGATATGGCTGCCCATGTGGCTCATCACGAACTCGACAAGGCCAGGAAGCCAAAGCCCGAATTGTGCAGGGACGAGCTTTGCGGTCGCACACTTCATGGCATCGGACCTCGAGGCCAGGTCAACGGTGGAACTCACATGGGTCAAGGACCTGGCAACAGCCTGGGGCTCTGCAGTCTGTGCTTTTCGCCGCTGTATGTCAACATGCACGACCCAGAAGGAAAAGCGTTACGCCGCCGGATTGAGAGGCGCTACCTCACTCAGCTGACGGCAGGTTGTGCGAAGAAATGGTGCCAGAATGAGTGGTGCAAAACAGGACGGGCAAACCTTGGGCTGGAGGCACTGGGCACCAGTGTTTCGACTGCGCTACCGCTAGTGAAACCCCTACTCGAAGCGATCGCTGACCACAGTCAACGCTTGCACTTTTGTGTTGACGAGGCATCGCAACGCCGGAAGAAAACGGCCGAGATGCTTGCTGCCGAAGGCGTCTGGGATCTTGAGTGGTGTGTTGCTGCCATGGAGGCCGAGGGCGGGAATCTCAACAAGGCCCGGGGTTGGCTCGCAGACTGGGCACCGACAAAGGTTCCCAAATGATGATACATACTTACGGACATACAACATTTAAATGGCATTTCTCTTGGGGGCAATCGGTATACATGAATGGTGGGCGGATGATACCCAAATACATAGAGCTTGGTTCACAGCAATGGTAGATCATATGGCAGGAGTCAGGAAAATAGTTCAAGATCAAGCAAGTACTCTTCATTCTCGGCTCTTCTCTCCTTCAACACTCAACTGATTGCCCATTACCCCATTATCGACACCACATTCTAGCCATCGGCTGGTTGACCAACAGTTCCATCTTCCTCCTCGGTACTGTTGAGGGCTCATAGAGCTTAATGGGTCTGGGGCAAGTCTTGTGTCAGCTTCCATCTCAACTTGTGAATGACACAGGGTCGCCTCACGCAGCAGCTGCAGCTGTCACAGCTGGTGCAGCCTGAGCACGAGTTGCAGTTGCACTGGGAAGGCATTTTGTAGAGCTGTGGTTGACGATTGTCGTCTGATGGGCTTGTATGTGTCTTTGTGGTAATGAAGTGTCGTTTATACTGAAGGCCTGAGTTGAGGAAGATAGGAGGGGGGAAACCTGGGAGGAAGCGCAGAGCTTTATACACAAGCCGGTCCCCTATCTCTTCAGCGGACTCCCGAACGAGACTCCCGAACCAAACTTACCCTCAACCGCACCGATCATGAAATGCAAGGGCTCCCAAACCAGTCACCGGTCCCAGATGTATCCAGCAGCCTTGATCCCAAGCAAGTGGCGTCTATATTACGACCGTGTTCAAGACAACGAAAGGTGTTCTGCAGCTGATTACCTACATAGTCGCACATCACGAGCCAATGACTTGTGCTGCTCACATATCACATCAATATCATGGCACGACCCCATCAATCCTTCAGTGGCCGTTCCTCGCCGGTCACAATCCCAAAGCTGGTTCACAAACACGGCAGAGAGCAGTCAACATCAGATTCCGGTTCTTTAACTAGATCCATGCATGCACTCTCACGTATTCGGACATTGGCAAGGACGAAGGGATAGCTGATTCGATGGCCCTTGTTCGTCACCCGGTCATGGACGGAGCCTTATCATTCCGATATCACCAACAATCTGCCGTCATCGTCGTCAAGACGAGACACTACGCGAGAACAGACTACGGTACGGCCTTAGATACAAAGTGAAAGCGGGGCAACGTATGCAATGCAGGTTTAAACGAGTGTCGAGAGCGGAGAAGGAAAGATAAACTCAGCCTGAGGGACACCCCTCCACGCCTCCGGGAACTAATTCGTGGCCATTCGATCATACAGCATCGGTGTGGTATCTCTCAGGACCTGGTGTGGGTGGTCGTCTGCCTGCCTGTTCTGTGTAACACGGCTCGCTGCCCCGTTTCTTGGCTTCGTGCGTCTGGGCGGGCACCCCAACCGGTAGCCGAGCCACGGGCCGCGCACTTCGGCATCTCTCTTGCCTTCCGGGTCGGGCGGAGAACGAGGATGAGTTCTATTCCCTCTTCTGGCAGGTGTTTCGTTACCGCTGATGCCGCCGTCGGTTCAGCCATATGGTGATGGGATCATCTGATAGTTATCGCGTCATCTATGCTTTGGTCTCGCTTCATGTCAGAAGCGGGCGTTGAGGGGCAACCGGGTAGACCGCAAGTGGCGTCAATGTTTGCTCTTCTTCCTCTTCCTCTTCTGACTCGTGACTCGCTAGGTTTGAGATGAGTGGTGTTACAGCGGATGCTCCAGACTCCTTGCCGGACGCCATCCCTTCCTATCTCATGCAAGCGGGCTTGTCCTGCTTCTACCCCCCCTCCCCCCCCCCTTTCCTATCTCACCCTGTCTGCCTTCTCAGCCAGTGTTCTCTTTTGTGTTCCCCATACGTCACGGCCGATCGAACTGCACTTCCCATGAATGACCAATAGGGGCACAAAACTTGGGAGTTCCGGCAACACAAAATCCAACCTTACACTACCTGACTACCGCTAATATCTCTCGGGGGGGGGGGACATTGACTAGAAGGACATCGAGATGCATTACGATGAAAGGGGGCAGTTCTTGGCATCACCGATGCCCGACATGTGTTTGCCACCATCTTCAACCCCATGGGGGCACTGTTGGCGCTACCAGAGGTAACAGCAACCGCGAGGGGGTACCATCGCCGTCGCCGTGTTGCACGATTCGGGATATTCCAGCGTCTTTCTCGTCCCCAGCAGCGAGCCAATACTAAGCTCAGGGTACCGCATCCACCATCATGACTGACCACACATATCTGCTTTACACAACATGTCCTGAGCATGCACCGGCAACATCCCCTATTGGGCTTCTTGGCCAGCATCCCAACCCAGATTTCGTGCCTTTCCTTCTTCTCGCTTTGGAGGCCTTGAATCGGCAAACATTCGCTCACAGGTTGATAATATTCAAGCGGATACGAAGTCTGCTTTCTAATATGCATATCGACCGGTGAAGCAAGAAGTGTCACAAACAAATCATTCAATGTTGCAATATAGTCCTTCCCCAGCTCTACGTATGCTGATACCCGTCTCATGCCTGAGCATGCCATAAAACGGGGGATACGGCGCCTGTGGTGGAACATTTGAAAGCTGATATATCATATTCTCGAGCAGATGGCGGCGTAAGTGAAGACTATCTTGGTAGCATCCACTCAGGTTTGACAAGAGAAGATGGTCCATGTTGTCGCATGTCTCTTCCCATGATATTCACTGACGGTGCCCAATAAACGTCCATTCGAGCTCTTGTGCCTTGGTCCCCTCCACCTTCACCACCATATGTTCTCCAGGCATGATATCGAAGCCGTTATCGCTCAGCTTGACTCCCTCCTTTTCCGAGAACACAAAACCCTTCACTGGCTTCTCTGTCGAGACCTCCACTTGATTTCCTTCGCGGTATTCAACGCGAAGGCCCCTCTCACTCAAGTCCAAGTACTTGATTGGGTCTGGCCAGGAAACATCGCTGCTCACTTTTTGCTTGTTGATCCAGATTGAAACGTACACCACCACTGGCTCCTCCTGCTTCCCGTCCCAGTTGATTTCTGAACCCAGCGAAACATTCGTGACCCCATTCGGCTCGATCAGCACTGCTTTTGATGCCGGCGTATCAAAAAAGAGGTCCTTCCCAGTAGCAACAGATATGAACCTGGTCCTGACTGTTGCCTCCATAGTTTCCATTGACTGGTGAAGTGTTCCATCAGATGATACCCACACGTCAAACACCACCTTCTTTGTCGACAGAGTAGGATCAGCATGCCCAGTGTCTCTCTTCCACAACTTATCTGCTGGTCTCGTTGTCCAATCCCAGAATTTCCTGTTCACACCCACTGTAATAGGGGCCAACGCGCGCTTCATCGCGTACCAAGCCGGCTTTTTGATCCCATAATAATCCACCACCGCCCATGAAATCGTTGGCCAGCAATCATTCAGCTGCCAAACAAGAACCCCTCCACATTTTCTCCCCTTGCCTCCTTGCGTCTGCCAGTCTCTTCTCCAGGACTTATACGCCGTGGCCATGGAGTCCGCTTGCAAGATCTGGGTCAGGTGGATGAACCCCTTGATATCGTAGACAAGCCGATAATTCTCGCCAAGATATGTCATCAGCCTCCTTTCGTACCCAATAGCCTTGTTGTGAAAGTCCAGCGTCTTGCTTCCCGGGTACAGCTCCCTGGGGTCGGTGACGAATTTCTGGACTGTCTCAAAGTGAGGGTAGGCCTCCATTCCAAACTCGCTGACGAATCTCCCGCCCATTTCAGGCAAGCACTGAAATGGTTTAGCTTCGCCATGCCAGAGGTTCCACTGGTGAATGTCTCCTACAGTAGGATTTACTTTCAAAGTAGTTGAAGCACCGGTTCCAAACGGGCTGCATGGGTGGTACAAGAGCGCGTTGGGACGGGGCGACTCTTCCCTCACAACTGCGGGCAAAAGCTCTTCATAGATGTACCTTGCTGGGAAAGTGCTCTTCAGCCACGATTCTGGATCGTTGTCTGAACGGTTGTTGTCGAGTTGGTATCGCTCTTGAATTTGATAGTCTTCATTACTGCCGCACCACAGCACAATTGATGGGTGGTTTCGGAGCCGTTGAACGTTTTGTCTTGCTTCCATCTCGATCGATTGCAAGAACTCGGGATATGTTGGGTAGGAGGCGCAGGCAAACATGAAATCTTGCCACACCAGAATTCCCAACTCGTCACAGGCATCATAGAATGCGTCATGCTCGTACACACCTCCCCCCCAAACCCTGATCATGATTTGATTACCGTCAGCAACCGCATTCTGTATCCAATCTCTGTACTGCTTGGGGGTGACCTGCGAGAGGAAGGAATCGGCGGGAATCCAGTTTGATCCTGCAGCAAATACGTCAACGCCATTGACCCGAAAGTAGAACGACTCCCCGTGCCCATCCGGTTCCTGAACCAGCTCCACCTTCCGAAATCCGAGCCTTTGGTTGTGCTCCGCCAGAACTGTCCCGCCTTCTTCATTGAAAATCCTCACCCGAACATCGTATAGATTCGGAGAGCCATACCCCCGCGGCCACCACAGCTTTGCGCCCTCCAACTTGACCATCGATGCCGAATACTCCCACGTCTCGGGGCCCTCCCCTTTTTTCACCAATTTCCCTTGTTCTCCCTTGAAACCCACCATTGTCCTCCCCTCAAACATGACCTCCACCTCCACCCATCCCACGTGTCCAACAATCCCAACCCAAACCCCAACTTCCACCTTTGGCTTCTCCACCCCGTCCGTCAAGCCAACATCATAATTCACCACCACCCCCTCAATCCGGCTCTCATACACCTCCATCTTCACCGGCCTCCAGGGCCCACAGGTCATGAGTATAGGCCCCCAATCCCAACCCCAGTGGTACTGAGCCTTCCTCACCGGGCCCCTGCTGACTTCTGTCTGGTGCACAATAAAATCATGCTCCGAGTGGTCTTTTACCAGCTGCAGCCCCCTCTCTCGGGCATTGTCAAACGTGATCTCCAGAACATTTTGCCCCCCGTCTGGCAGTAAGACATCATTGACATTCACCCTCCAAGAGACAAACATGTTGTCTGTTTGTCTGATCACCTTGCCGTTGAGTGTGATTGTCGCGAACGTGTCCAGCCCTTCAAAGACGAGGTCGATGACGGCATTGGGGTTCTGAGCCGGGGTGGGGAGACTGAGGCGGTAAATCCATGTTTGGTCGGCTACCCAGGAGGTGGTGAGTTCGTTTAGGTCGAGAAATGGGTGAGGGAGGAGGTTGGAGTTGATGAGCTCCGTGTGGATGTCCGAGGGGAGGCGGGGAATGGGGTGCCATTTTGTGGGGGGGTCACCGAGGCGGTGGAATTGCCAGTTGGAGGTGAGGGTGAGTGTGGTGTGCGGTTGGGGGCGCATTTGGCTGGAGGTTGAAAAGGCGAGTTGGATGTGAGGTGGGTTGGTGTTTTGAGGCACCTTAGCTGAGGTTGGATTTGGAGGTACCTTATAAAAGAAGGAGGTTCAGGTTGGTGGTAGACGTGGTGGTGCAAGCTGGTGCCCAATCATAACGACAATGGGCATTTACCCGGCTGGTGTGCAATTGTGGGGATGTGCATTTACAAAGACTAAAATCAATCGAGTTTACGGCGATGGCCATGGCCATGGCGAGCGGTTGTGGTTTTCCAACATTTTGGGACTTGGTTTCCTCTTTCTACTTTTAGCATCTGGGTGTTGGGAAGGGCTCATTCTGCCTAGTTCTTTCCATTCCATGAGGGGGGCTCAGTTGCCCAAGAGGCAACATGTCTTTTTTTCAAAATTTTAAACTCTTTTGTCATCGATTCCTAGGTACCAAACAAACACTCAATAACCATTATCAGCAGAGTTAATAACCCGCCTTCATCAGCCTGCAACAAGATGCCTCCACCACACATTGACCCCAACTTGCAGAAGGGTAAGATTGTGCTCTCTTTTGGATATTGTAGCCGTCACGCTCACCAAATTTCAAGACTTGAACAAGCACTTTCCAGGTACCGACGGTAACTTCGTCATCCGCAAGATCGCCTTGGTTAACGGTGTGATGAGAGCCAAGGTCAGCAATCTATCCATGTTGCCGAGGGTCGAGTGTCATGTCACGTTCTGTGAGGCGGAGAACGCCAACGATGTGATGAAGGCCATGGATCGAGATGCAAGGCTCCTGCACCGCTTGATACCAGACAATATACCGCCGCCCCTTTCCTTTTTGCAATACCACGGGCGTGGCCGGAAAATGTGGTGCGCACTCAGCCAGTGGATGCGAATGTCTGATGCGATACCCCCGCCAGACTTTCTTATCCCGGTTATCAATACACTTCATCGGGGCAGTACACAGTCTCCGGTCGAGAGAGGCAAGTTTGGGTCCAAGCACGTCCGATACGATGGCACAGTAGGCCAATGGGGCACAGGATTACACGACACTTGGGCTGCCTGCTTCAAGGAGGGCCTAAGGCAAACCATTTAGGAGGAAAAGAAGGTCCATGGCTACCTTGACGAGGAGTTCAATGTCGTCTGTGAAGTAATACTGGACGAGGTTGTTGACTGGCTCCTGGGACCTATGCAGGACGTGACTCCAGTTCTCGTTCACGGCAATATATGGGACGACAATGCCAGGATGATTCGAGGTACAACTAGTGCAGTCGCCTTACTGAACCCCACTCCTTTGTGGGCGCCGGCCGAATGTATGTCCCGTCCCTCCTTGTAATGTGAAGTTCCCATGCTGAATGCTCATTTCAGACGAGTGGGCCCCATGGTGGACCAAAACAAACTCAATAATAAACAGAGATTATATCGATAAGCATGTTTCTCATCCGGACTGTGTTATACCCGAGCCCAGGAAGACGTAGAAAACTCGGGGGCTCCTGTACCACGTGTAAGCCAGGTGCTTCATGCCCAGGGAGGGTTTGAGTTTGGCTAATATCTCTGATGAACAAGACACTTCCTGCTGCATAGGTCAGCATATGCAAAGAACGATCTAGGGTTCAGAGACATGTAAGCTGCTGTTTACACATTCTCCGAGAATTTCATTGCTAAATGTTGTTTGTAGGGCTATCGAGGTTATGGAGAAAGTGATTAGAAAATGGCTCGAAGAATGACTCAGCGTCTTTGTCTTGTTGAATTTCAGTAAGGCATCGGGAAGTGATGGGCGTGTCAAGAAGCTGGTAACCAGAACAAAGATTAGAAAACAGATGCTTTGTTTTCAGCAAATAGGTCTACTTCTTTGCCAGTGAAACTGTCGACGTATGAACGATGGCTTTCGGCCCTCTTCGAATCTCCACATACTTCTGTTGCTTGGAGCCCGGCATTCTCTACCTAGGGTCAACAAGCTATTAGGCGACATAAATCATCGCAAAATCAACCATGGACAAAGTTTTGGGAACCTACATGTCCAGCCGTCTCTACTGGAGACACGCCCTCGACCCTAACAACCCAGGAAAGTATCACCACAACGAGATCTACGGCTGGACGAATCTCAATAACCCCAAGCGCAGAGAGGGCGACCCTTGTAAAGAATGCAGAAAGGCTACACCGACACCTTTCAAAGCAACCAAGGACACCGAAGTTGTCGACAGCACGGATCCGGCAAAGGCTAGGGTCGTGCGCACCATTGGTGGCCAAGAGCTGTCACCAGAGTGGCTGCGCTCTACCAGGGTGAAATGTTGCGACTGCGGCACGAATCACACGCATAACCTGAACTATCGAGCATACGAATGCTCCCATGTCGACACCCGCCATGGACCAGACGACGAAGAGAGTTTCAAGGCTAAAAGGAAGCCGTGCACTTGCGAGAAGGTAAATCAGTGGGGGTTCGAGGTTGGTCCGTATTACCCGCGCGAGGATAAATCTGGAGGGGTGTTTAGTAAGGTGAAGAACAAGCTGTTCAAGTAGATTATCAGATGTTCCTATTTTTTCCCCTACTGCCACTGTCGAAGAATGGCTGCTTTCCATTTGTGTTTTGTAGTACTAGTTGTTTGTTTTAGAGTTGGGGCCAAGAATCTGGGGTAACACTACATATATAGAATCGCCCCCTGTTCGGCAGATGATCCCCACCTGTTTGATGACACCTGCTCCACAGGGCTGAGCTTGATGTTCCACAGGATAAACCATTTTGGCATGATGTGAGTTACCTAACTCCCACCAGAGTGTGACATCTGGAATGCTTTCCGTCACGGGCGTACGGGGTGTTGGATATTCGGTCAAAACACCAGAAACGAGAAGTCAAATCAACGCTTGATATAATCTTTAGGTACACTACCAACAGCTGCCTCGCGTATCTGTGTGCTGTCGACTTCCCTGAAATCCATATTACAAATGAACATACTGCCGAAATGTGTCGAGCAGAAAGCCTGGAAACCCTTCCATTTCCCGCATAGAAGTACAGTTTGAGCAAAGCCTGATGAAGAAGAACACCCATTGTCCCAACATGAGAAATTCAGTAAAAGAAAGAACATGACAATCCTGTGTTCAAGAGAAAGCATGTCGACCGTTATGCCATAACGTAAAAGAGATCATCCTTCCTGCCTAAGTGGCCTTTATGGAGTGCCCTCACCTAGTAGCCGTGCAATCAGCACATAAATGAAAATAACCCCCCCTATCACCAGCATCTTGTTGTTGCGAAGCCAGCCTTGCCCTGCTTCTCGCTGCTGGATGACGGCATCCACCACCGCATGAGCCTGATGACCGCTCCCAGAGGCAATACCGAGTTGGGGCCCGCAAGAAGCAGGGTTTGCCTCCACCATCTTCATGCCTGTAGCCGTGTCGATCTTGTTGTCTCGCATCCATGCCCAGTTTTCAGCGTCGATTTCTGGCCATTCCGATTTGAACTTGAGACCGCCATCTCCCGCCTTGATGTTGCCTTTACCAGCCTTGCTGTCGCCTTTTAGATGCGAGCCGCCTCCTGTCGAGTTCCACCACCGAGATCGCGCGGCATACATCCTCCTTTCGGCCTCGGTAGCCGACACCGAGCCAGTGGTCATCTCCTCTGATGTCATGAACGAAAGCAGGCCGATGAGAATGGTCGATACTTCCCAGGCCGGGTTGAATGATCGAGGGTGGAAATCGGAGATGGAAAGACAGAGACGGCTTGACGGTTGAAATCGGCCGGAGGGGGTGTGCATACGGATCGCTGGTGGGGCAAAGGGATAGTTGGGAGGGAAGATCAGTGTTCCCCAGTACTGACCACCGTGGTAGGGGGTGTCCTCGGGACCGGTGATTACATAGTGCCACCTGTGAGAGAAACTGGTTAGTCATTGTTCATGAGTTGCGGGGACGAGGGGCATTTCCTACTCCAGGATGTTGGTTTCCGAGGGGTGGGCTTGGATGTACGGAGGTGGGTTCTCAGAGATGCTCTTGTATTCGCGCGTCAACTGGATAAAACGGACAAGTCAGCCATTTTCTCCCCACGAGTGACAGACATGTGGCCAGGCCAGCAGGACCGAGAGAGACACTTACGCGCTTGTGCGCTGCACGACTGGCCATCTGGAACTAGGAAATGAGGGACGTGGCCGATAGATAGGGCGGTCACGGTGCGCTGGAAGAGAGAGACGGGGTGTAGCCGCTGAAACGATGTCAAACTGAAGTGAGAGGGGCGCGCAGAATGTTGAATGCGCTGGACGATGGCTGGGGACAAGAAAAACGGTCGTGGCAGTGTGGGTGACGAAATCGAGGTTGGCACTTTTGAGAGGCGAGAGCGGGAGGGTTGCGGCTGACAGGCCCACCACGACGACAGCCAGCACAGACGGACGATGGACGACGACGGACGACGGGACCCCAAAGTCAATCAAAGAATCCCTGAGTGGGGCCTGCGCGCGCCCCCACCTTACTTACGTCAGCGATGCACCGAAGCCATCCCACGGACCCCTGTCCAATCCAATCCGGGACTCTGTGAAAGGTTCCAGGTTTCCAGAAACAGAGTGACAGCGACGGGGAGCCTCACAACTGGAGATTGGAGCTCTGATCAGTCCGAGACGCCTTTGGATATGGGGGCTTCTCACGGCTCCGGCAGCAGCGGCGTAAGTCTATGTGATATTAGAGCACGGAGCTCTCTGTAGGACAAACTAACACACCCAATCTCACACAGGCCGCCAGCAATGCCAACACCACAATCCCGGCACAACACCAGGCTTATGATGGCAAATCGAACATGGTACATGACATTTGCTTTCGGCGCTGTTGACTGCTTGTTTTGCTACCCCATAATCACTAACGACACGCCCTCAACTACAGCTCGATGAGCATCTTCTCACCCCTGCTGCTATCAATTCTATTGAAGTTCACGGCGCCTTAAACACACGCCGGTCTATTCTTGATGGCATATTCAAGCCTCTTGTTGAGGGTCCCGAAAACTCAACATCTACCCTCGGCGAGACCCTGGAGCGTGTTGGTGCCGCTACCCGGAAGCTCTCCCGTTTTGGTGCGTCATGCCCTCTCATGGAGACCTCACAATCATGTCTAACATATCCTACACGTAGACATCTTCAAGGAAGACGGCTTCGGGGCATTCATATCCGAGGCCAACCGACCTGATGCCCCCCCCAACAGGACAGAGCTCGACATTGCCATCAACGTCAAGGAGAAGTCCAGACTAGTATTCACCGCCGGCACAGACTTTGGCAACGCAGAGGGTTCCGCCTACACCAACGGTGTATTCCGAAACATCTTCGGCGGTGCCGAGACTCTGTCCATCAACGCCAGCGCCGGCACCCGTACAAGATCAGCCTACAACGCCAACTTCTCCACCCCCTTAAACGGCAATCCAGATGTACGGCTGGCCCTGGACGCCCTCCGCTCATCAACACAGAAGCCCTGGGCATCCCACGACGAACACCTCACAGGGGGCAGCCTCAAGCTCTCGTGGCTGAGCGACAGCAAAGCTACCCATACTGTCATGTACAACGGCGTATGGAGACAGCTGACCGGCCTGGACCCCAAGGCATCCCCCACCGTACGTGCCGACGCAGGCGACTCCCTCAAGTCCTCCATAGGCCACACCTACACCCTCGACCGCCGGGACAACCCCATGCTCCCCCAAAGCGGTTACCTCCTCAAGACCATCTCCGAGCTCGCCGGCTGGGGTCCCCTGAACGGCGATGTGGCCTTTGCCAAAACCGAGCTCGAAACATCCGGCGCCGTCCCATTGCCCCTCCCAGGCTCGCAAGGCAAATCAGGTGTTTCCATCGGCGGCGGTGTCCGTGTTGGTCTTCTCTACCCCCTGGCACGGGGGTACAACCTCGCCGGTCCGGCTTACCCGAGCCGCATCAACGACCGGTTCCAACTCGGTGGCCCTGCTGACGTCCGCGGGTTCAAGCTCGGTGGTCTCGGCCCCCATGACGGGGCCGATTCCGTCGGTGGTGACGTCTTTGCTGCTGGGAGTGTGAACATGATGTTTCCTCTCCCTCGCCTGGGCGCCGACTCACCGTTGAGATTCCAGGTCTTCGCCAATGGTGGCCGGTTGGTGGCGCTTCAGAAGAAGGTTGCCACGGGGGAGAATGGGCGGGTGCTGGCTATGGAGCCGAATAAGGTATTTGACAGTGTGGCATCTGCTGTTGGGGAGCTCGGGAACGGGCTTCCAAGTGTGGCTGCTGGTTTTGGCCTGGTATATGCCCACCCGGTGGCGAGATTTGAGCTCAACTTTAGCCTGCCGCTTGTGCTGAGGAGGGGAGAGGAGGGGAGAAAGGGACTGCAGGTTGGTGTTGGGATCAGCTTCCTATAAAGCCCTGTTTGTAGAGCATCGATGTTGTGGACATCAATTGTTGTATTATTAGTTACCAAAATCAGAATCACAGTCCTAATTCAGAGCACATCATCATCATCAGCAGTCAGTACCCATGAGCGGAAATACCAAGGATGGAACGAGAACGCAAAACAAAGCGAGGCCAAGTAATTGATAATCATGTTGATTCATCCACTTCTATCGTGACGCTTTTTTCCCTTCTAGCTTGTCGTTACTTTCTTCATGTCCATGTACAGTACAATGGGGGGCATTGTGGTAGTATAGACAAGACAAAAAGCAAACCAATCCATGATATGTACAAGAGAGTAACCCCAAAACTGGAAATGCAAAACAAAACAACCCGCTTTGCCATGTGGCTCATCAATGGCTGACTCCCTTCCTAGGTGTGACCCGATACCAAAAGGAGTTCTAATTCTTCTAGACATTATATAAAAATAAAAGAGAAAAACAAAGACAGTGAAAGATGCAAGAAATGTACATTTGGTATCCGAGATTGCTTTGTATGTGTGTTATGTGCGGCTTGTGAGGTGGTGATTATGAGGACAAGATGGTGTAAACTGCGTTGGTGTCTGGCGAGACCAGAAACGAGCAAGGCGAAGCAGAAACAAGTCGCAAAGGTAGGTATCAGAAGCAAAGGCCAATTTTGCCATGATGCAGGTGTAAAGGGAGATCATGATGGGGTGAGGTGAAAGGGCAAAGGTTGAGAAACACAAACTTGCACCACAACAGTCGGGCGCCATCGTTTTCGTCGTCTTCGTTACTTGACTGATGTTTTTTTGTTGGTTTTTGTCGTAGGTCGTGGGAGAAGAAATATTTACTCCTTCTTCTTCTTGTCGCCGAGCTTCTTCTTGGGTACACGGACGAGCCAGTACACGCCGAGAGCAGCGAAGACGTTGAAGATGATGAAGACCCAGAGAATACTGTGCGGGGGAAAGGTTAGCAGACTGCAAATGGCAAAAGTGAAGGGGGGGAGGGGGAGTGGCAATCACATACCCAAAGTTGCGCCATCTGTCAGCATAGTTGGCACCGACCTGAGCAAGGAACACGTTGGTGTCCTTGATGGTGCAGAACGAGCACATGTCGGTGCTGTTGGGGTTGGTGAGATAGCCACCGGCCATCTCCATGTAAGGCCCGAGGTACTCCATGCAAGTTTGGCCGGAGGGAGGCGCAAACTTCTGCAATTCATTGGCGGCGCAGACGACTTCGGTGTTGGCGACGGCAGTTGATAACATGGCGCTGACGAGATAGGTAAAGGGACTGACGCGGTACATGAAGATCCAGAACTTGGGCATGGACTCGGGGGTGGCGAGGACACCGCAGAAGATCAAGCACAAACTGAAGAGCAAGTTGGCAATGTTGCCACCAGCTTCGGCCGTCTCGAAGCCAGCAATGATGAAATCCGTGAAGGTAGACGTGAACAGCATGAAGGCGACAAGGAGCAGGAACATGAGAACACCACGCTCGGCAGTCTGGCCGGCAGCGGCAGCGTTGGCATCAAGACCAACAGGGTAGTACCAGGTGACGAACATCAGAGCAGCCATCAGAGTGTTCCAGGGAAGCTCAACAATGATCTGAGACAACATGAAGACCTTCCAGCCGTACACCTTGGATGGACGCTCGCGGACCTCGTACAAGGAACGCTGAACGACGAAGTGAGGCATGGTCTGCTGCACAAGCTGGCCGAAGACGGTAAGAATGTTGAAGATGGCGAACATCTGGTTCTGGAGGCCCTGAATGGTGTTGGGAGCCTTGAAGAAGACGAAACCGATGAAGAGCGAGACGATGAGACAGAGGACGGCCTTGGAGTAGATGTAGGTGGGAGTGCGCCAGTACTGCTGGAAGACACGATGGGTGACGGCGCGGAGTTGCTCGCCGAAAGGAGCGGCGAACTCGCGATAGCTGCCATCATCGGTAGCAAGGGAATCAGAGTGCTTGGCCTCAGCCTTGAGACGCTGAAGCTCTTCCTGGACAGCAGCATACTCGGGGCTCTCGCGCCAAGCCTGGTGCCAGTCAACGTTGGTAACACTTCCGGGGGCAGCACCAATAACCTCCAACATCCACTCGGCGGGGTTGGCGTCAGCGGGGCAAGGGAAACCACCGTTGCGCTCAAAGTACGAAGTCATGGTCTTGGAGTTCTCGCCGATATCACCAAAGTACACGGTCCTGCCACCCTTGGCCAAGAACAAGAGTCTGTCGAAGCGCTGGAAGAGCATGGCCGAGGGCTGATGGATGGTGCAGAGAATGGCTTGTCCGCTCTTGGTGAGCTTCTCGAGCAGATCCAAAATGGCCCAGGATGTTTGACTGTCGAGACCAGAGGTAGGCTCGTCAACGAAGAGGAGAAGAGGGGGCTTGGCAGCGAGTTCGACACCAATGGTAAGACGCTTGCGCTGTTCGACGTTGAGACCTTCGCCGGGAACACCGATGATGGCATCAGCGTATTCCTCCATTTCCAAAAGCTTGATGACCTCATCGACATAAGCGAGCTTCTCTTCACGGGGAACGTGTGCGGGTTGACGGAGGAGGGCACTGAAGTTCAAGGCCTCACGAACGGTGGTGGTTTGGAGATGAAGATCCTGTTGCTGGACATAGCCGGTCTTGCGCTGGAAGGAAGCGTCTCTGGGAAGGCCATCAACAAGCATCTCACCGGTGATGACACCCATGGAGGTTCGGTCAGCCAAGCAGTCAAGAAGAGTGGTCTTGCCGGCGCCAGAGACGCCCATGAGAGCCGTGAGAGTACCGGGCTTCACCCATCCGTCCACATTGTTCAAGATCTGGCGAGTCTCCTTCTTGACCTTGACCTCGTACGAGACATTGTTCCAATGGAAAACACTAGTCGAACCCTGGATGTTGCCGCTCCCATCAGACTGGTAACCAGCAGCCGCCTTGGCGACAGGTCCGGCGACAGCGACACCACCGGACTCGGCATCCCCCTTGTTCTCCTTGAAGGAAGCGGGCTTGTAACCGCGACGGAAGAGCAACACCTCACCCTTGCTCTTGGCGGCAGAGACAGTCTCGGCGGTAACCATGTAGCAGACGGTGAAGAAGGCGATGAAGGCGAGCAAGATGCCAAAGTTGCGCCACTTGTGCGAGACGTAGTACTTGAAGGCGGAGTTGATGTAGTCGTCGCCGTTGACGACGGATGAGCCAGCGATAGAACCGATGGCGGAGCAAGCGCGGTTCGCCGCACCGATGTTCTCGTAACCAGGGATCGCAAGACTGGGTACGAACTGGGTGCACGCAAAATCGCGGCCGTGGAACTCGTTGACCATGAGGGCTTCAAAGGAATAGGCCAGAGGGTCGATGTAGTTGATCCAGCGGCACCATCCAGGCATGTAATCGACGGGGATGACGAAACCGGTGAAGATGACCAAGGCGAGAATGATGGCGGCGGCGGGGACCATGGCCTGTGAAAGCGTTCTCGTGGAGCTGGCAATTGTCCGGAAGATCATGGACATAACCAGGACGGTGAAGAACGAGAACAGCAGGAAGAAGAAAAAGGCGCCCGCTTCCCGGCGAAGATTCGTCATGAAGTACAGGGTCAGGTTGAATACGAGGGTGTTGGCAATCTTGTAGGGCAGGTCGCACAACATCGAGGCGATGGCTTCCGCAGAAGGATGATAGAGAGCGTAGGCCTTGTGTTTTTCGACAATGGGACGTTGCGAGTAGAGGGTGAGAATTTCGAGAGCACTAGAAAAGGCGTTCATGAGACAGGCGAAGAAGAGGAGGGCGCCACGCTGGTAGAAACTGTCCGTCGTGGGTTGCAGGTTGTAGAAGATACTGGAGATGATCAGGGCCATGATGGTGTTGCCGACCAGAGCACCGACGCTCAAACTAGGATCACCAGTCAGGCGCTTCCACCCTCTCCACAAGCACAGCTGAATCTGCTGCATGTAAGACAGGGTAAAAGGCGACTTGAGACGCTGGCTCTTGGCCTGCTGGGCCTGCTTGGAGGCACGGAAAGCTTCAGCATCGGGGCCGTTGATGGGATGCGACGCCTTGTAGGCTTCAATCTGGGCCTGCAGCGCCTTGTACTCGGAGCTATTCTTCCAGGCGGCAGCAAACTCGTCGGGGGTGCGAGGAGCCTTGCCCTCGAACCCGGGGCGCACAACACGCTCCAGAGGACTTGTCATGGAGGTCAAGAAATCGGGCGTGGTCTGGCGGGAGGGACAATCGAAGCCGAGCCTCTCGAAGTACTGACGAGCCTCGCTGGCCTTTCCGAAGAAGATCTGGCGTCCTTCATAAAGCACAAGGGCCTTGTCGAAAAGGTCGTATGCGCTCTGGGGGGCCTGGTAGATGGAAACGCAGCAAGTGCTCTGGAAGAGGTCGCTGGACATCTTGAGGTTCTTGCAAAACTCGATGGCGTTGGCACTGTCAAGACCTCTTGTGCTGTTGTCCCAGCACTGGAGAGGAGCACCAGAAAGCGCAGCCTCGGCAATGGTGACACGCTTGCGCTCGCCACCAGACACACCACGGATATACTCGTTACCAACACGGGTGTTGACCGTGTGGCTGATGCCGAACATGGCCATAACAACGTCTCTCAGATGCTGGGCAAACATGTTCTTGTCAACTCCTGGAGGAAGCTGGCGTGGAGCACGAGCACGGGCAGCAAATGTGAGGGTGTCGCCAACGGAAAGCTGGGGGAAATGCGTGTCGACCTCAGCAGTGTAGATGGCCTCACCACGATGGTGGGTGTGCATCTCCTTGGCAGTCATACCTGAAGCACCAGTTAGCCATGTGCCGTGTGTTCAACGAGATCCGTGCAGATACCGCATACCTTGGTAGTTGAAGTACGAGCTCTCATCCATGTAGATGCCGTTGTAGTCACCGGCGATGGTCTTGAGGAAGGTACTGCATCCGGAACCAGGAGGACCAAGCACGACAAGCATCTCTCCCTTCTCGACGACGCCATCGAAGTCGCGCAAAATGTCGATGCGGCGACCCTTGTTGCCGGTCAACTTGCGGGCGAGGCCAACAAGCTCAAGCCAGACGTTGGCAACGTCCTTCTGGTAATCGGTGGGCGCGCCGAAGCCAAAGACGTTGAGGTGCTGGAAAGCAACACCGCTGGTCCGGAAAGAGGCGCCCCGGCCGTCCATCATGCTCACAACGGCCTTTGCCCAGGCTTTGCTGCTGAAATTGGGGCCATTGGGGTTGAGGGGCGAGTTCTCCTCCTTGAGGGCGGCTTCGAAAACATTGGTGCCGGGCTCGACACCGTAGTGCGATTGTGAAGTGTACTTGCGCGCCAAAGCAAGAACGGCACTGTGGCGGCGATCCTCCTCAATGGCGTCCTCATCCTCGTCGGCGGCATCGGTGATATGCCCTTTCTCATTGCGAATAGCACCCTCACTGTCGGCCACTTCGGTCAGGGACGTGGCCCTTGTCCTGCTCACATCGTTCTCGTTCCGGCCGGGTGAAGAACCTCCGGCAGTGACAACTTCCTCCCGCTGCTGGTCATTCGTTGTCGTCCGGCCAAGAGGCGCTCCGGTACTTTGCGCCGTGAGGTCGTAGTTCCCGAAGGAACCTGCCCCAGTAAAGGACATGGTCGGGTTCGTCGGCTTCCCCAGGTGCTGGCAGTTGGCGAATGGGGCTGAGATCTGTGTCTATCAATCACTATGTCGCAGAAACACTCTCTCAAGTCTTCGAAGGTTCGTTCAGTTCGAAGAAGAAGAACAACGGCGCAAAAACAGCAGCTGGAATACCAAGAAACTGGCAAAAGTTAAAGAACGAGAGACAAGAAGACGAATAGTCAACGACGCGTCAGAACACAACGACGACGAGCCTAATTCGAATGGACTAGAAAAAAGAGACTTTCCTTGGCCCAGATCGGGGGGCCGCGAATTATAAAAGTGACAAGTCTGGGCAGACGGAGTCTTCGCAGGGCCCGAGCGGAACTAGTCGAGTTCTGGGCAACGGGGTTTGCGCCCACCACGCACTGCGAGAGACTGCGCACCGCCCCGGCATTCCCAGAGCTTCACAGGGAAAGTTCCCGGCAGCTAGCGCGAGCCTTGTGGAGCTGGATCCCCGCCGTGGAATGTCTCTTCATTGGGAACTGGCCATGTGTGTATGATGCCGACACGGCTCACCCCCCTCCCGTAAAACCACTGGTGCCACTCATCATCACCACTCATCATCACCACTCATCATCACCACTCATCACCACGCAGCCGGTTTCGACACTCGACACTTTGATCGGGTTGACGGGCAAACCGTTGGTAGTGTAGGTATCGCCATTGCCCCTTATGGCTCGTTTTCGTTCCCCAGCATCATGATATGTAAAGTTCTTGATCAGGCAACGGGCGAGATCGTGGCCATCGTTAGTGGGTTCCTGATCCATCCCTCGCCGGCATGCGAAATTGCACCGTGGGGTCCGCTACATATGTACATCAGCTTGTTCCTGGGAATCCTGCCCGCCCGCCGTTCCCTCCCCTCCCCTCCCCCACCAACCAACCGTCAGCCAGAACCGAGCAGTGTTTGCCTTATCAATCAGCACATCAACAACAGCAATCACCCTCCAAACCTCATCCAGTCTGTGCTCTGCCAATCTTGTCATGGACGCCGCCTGTGTCTTTTGCGATCTTTGCACTCGAGCCCCTCGCTCCTATTCAGTTGTCTGTCTGCCTGTCTGTCTGTCTGTCTGTCTCTCAAGCACGTGGGGAAACACAGAGGTCAATACCAAGACCATGCATCCTCCAGAAAGGTCTCATCTTTTGGAAGGCCTTGGCGTTTTCCATTCCACCCAATCGAGGCTCAGGGAGACCGGGACTAGGCGGGACGAATTTCTTCTGCGGATCAAACGCCATCCGAAGAAAGTATCCCGACATGCCGGGATTCATGTGGGTCGCTGACCGTCTCAGACCCCTTGGCTCGCACACTTTTCGGGGTCCATCAACAGTCCGATAGCCCGCCGTGCCCTGCCATGACAAGACGTCGCAAAATCCCAAATATCACCATTGCACCAGCCCAACGGCTCCGGGAGGGTTCCGTACCTACCGTTCTTTCAGACGTGTCCGGTCCGGCTCAGCCCTACAAGATCGGACGTCTCGCGGAAGCCGGTATCAAGCATTTTGCTATCGAATGCTCCGCTCCGAATGAAGTGGTGATTCACTTCAGCTTTCATGGCTCTCTCGACCGTTCCGAGGTCACATTACCGATCCCGATTACGAGTACAATACAACCCCTGTTTAATTGTTAGCGCGAGACCTGAAAATCAGCCCCACAGAAAAAAACACACCTTTGCTCAACCACCACCAATTTTTATCAGAAAAAAAGAGTACGCCAAAGCTCTCCTTCTTTATTTTAACTATTTGGTCGTCTTTTTTTCACTGTGGTGGTGTTTTTGGGGCAAAAGTTAGGGGGGTTGAAAAAAGGACGCTAAGACCCCTGCCCCGAACCAAGCTAACAATTAAACAAGGGTTGTATTGTACGAAACCGCGACCGAGGAAGTGATACGTATAGGTGTGTACACTATTCACCAACATGCTCTTTTTGATCTCCACCACCTCAGGGCTCAGAATTGCCACACACCAATCCTGCAGTGATGCCAAACATATGCCGCCATGCCCCGATCGATCACTTGCTGGCAGCCACCTTCCTGAACATCGACTCTACCATCAAAGTTCAAGCACGTAGGAATCGAAGCACCCCATGGGGAAACGGAGTTTAGGATCTTTAAGAGCCCAAAGCGAGACAGACAGCTAGTAAAACATGCGGTCAACGCAGCCTTGTGGGTACTGGATACCTACCTACATGCTGCTCAGGGGTAAATAGGGGTAATAGGACACTGGGAGGAAACACAACACCCAGTGACCCAACGGTGTTGAAGCAATGAACACCTCTGCTCTACGTACTACATAGGGACAAAGACGGTCCCACCCCATCACTACTTATGTCATCTCATGGACGTCATTTCAAAATGTCACATGGTGGATAGTTGTCCCCAATGCCATCATGGACTGAAGCAAACTCCCCATAGATAGTATCGAGCTCTGAAACGAACAGTAGTGCCAACTAGTAATCAATCAACAGGCCTTGACAGGAGCAAAGCACCCCAGCCTGTATGTTCCCTTCATGGAGAGCAGAGCAGATACGACAATATAAATCACGTATTGTCCAACCACCTTACTATGGCCATGGATATCTGAGCAACGCCACAAGATGCTTCGGGAGCTAGAGTAATGACGAAAAGTACCTACTATAATTATTTTTTGTCATTCCTTTCTACCGGGGTAGAATACTCCGTAGGTAGCTCGATGCAAGTATATACGACTCTGCCGGCCGGCACATACCGAGGGATCGGGGTTGGAATGTGGTGACTGCACGCAAACAGCTGCACTCGATAATTAAGAGGGTGAGAGGGGCCGCTTTGCCGCATGGACCACCCAGCTGACTTGGAGAAGGCATGCGGCTTGGCATCGATTCTCCAGCATCACATCCATCCCGTCATCTTGCCATCTCGCGAGTAACATACCCCGGCATCTGGGGGTTGTCCTTTGTGCTTTGAGGGCTGTGTATGTTGCAACCTAAGGTAAACCTCCTGCCATCCATCGCATCCCTCCGCCCAGATAGTTGGCTGCTCAAGGCGCACCCCCCGAGACACACAACAAGGACGTGTCATGTCAGGGTGTGCTACCCCCACTGAATAGATCAACCGACCGCCAAGTTCCGTCCCGCCTCCGCCATATCCGGCCCCAGCAAAGCAGCAGCAGCAGCATCAACAACAATAACAACGACAACAACAGCAGCAGCAGCAGCAGCAGACAACCTCATCTCTGCCCGCGCACTTAGTCACGTTCCCTTGCATTTTGGAAAACTACAACATCACTCTATCTGTACCTCCCTCGCGCCGATCTTGCCCCAACACTCGCCCTGTTACCGCCTGTCGTATGTGCGCAGGTCCCCCCAGATCCTGATTTACCCCATCAGCGTCCGCGCCTATCATTTGGACCTGGCGACGTCACTACCACTTAACCTCCGGAACACGATCCGTCCACAATTCCCCACCACCGAGCTGCTGTCGACCACCTCCAGGTACAATCTCCAGCCAGACGACGACGCTCCCTTCTGCAGACACGCCAGCGGCGAGTGTTACGAGCAGCGTTGCGGGTTTGCGGCAACGGCCAGCGGCGACCAAGACAGCGGCGGCAATACGCATGACGGCCTAAGGCCTCAACCGCTGCAACATGGGGAACGCCAGCACGAAGGAGTCGCGCGGTGGCGATGGAAGCCACCGCAGTCAACACGGCGCCTCCCAGTCGGGTGCCGGTGGTTCTTTATATGCAGACAGATCGTCAGGGCGGCGGAATCGGCTGAGCCGTGGTGATTTGGGAGTCCTTGGTCTGGGTTCGAGCTCCCACACGGAGCATCATCATCATCATGAACGTCGAGAGACCAAACAAGAACGAGAAGCCCGCAGGTTGGAGAGGGAGAGGGTGCAACGGTTGGCGGAAAGAGAGCGGAGCATGAAGGAGGAGAGCGTTGATGGCGGGTTTCTCGTCACCATGGGAACATATGTGGGTATCGAGGACTTTAACAAACAGATTGTTCGACAATTGCAGGTGCGTATCCACGGACATGTCTCCCGGGCCCCCTTTTCCGAGCAACGCTGACCTGCTTTTAGATTGAAAGGAAAATCGCCCCGTTCTGGCGAGGCCTAAACGACCTTGATGAGCAGTGGACAGAACCCCAAATTATTGCCGCAGCACGCGGTCTACCGATTCCTGCTGCTGATGAAGTGCCACCCGATGAGCTCATCCCCCGTCCTCTGTCGCCAAATGATCGTCCAGAAGGTTCCCAGAATCTCAACAGCCTCACGGTGCCGATTGCTGGCCGTACGCAGTCCGCAACGTCGGAACACAGCATGTCTAACCCCGGTTCAGCACTTCCCTCGCCCATCTCAAGCCAGCCCGCCAGAACAAGCTCCCCTTTCAAACCGCGTGGTAAAGCTCTCGCCGCTGTGCTCGGGGGCAACTCCCGAAATGGCTCGACGACTGAAATCGTGCCTCGCGAAATCAACATCTCCAGTGACCCCTTCGTCAACGGGCAACCTATTGAGGTCTTCCTCTACAAGAATGCTACCGAGTGTCCTATCTGTTTCTTGACCTACCCGCCTTATCTTAACCAGACACGGTGTTGTGGCCAGGCTATCTGCAGTGAGTGCTTCGTTCAGATTAAGCGACCTGATCCGCATTTTCCCGAAGGGCATAACGAGAACGACCCCAACCACAACCCCGAAGAGGCGGCCGGCATGTTGGTATCGGAGCCCGCCTGCTGTCCCTATTGCACCCAACCGGATTTTGGGGTAACATACGATCCACCACCTTTCAGGCGGGGCTTGGCATATTCCGTTACGCCCGCAGCTCTGTCATCTATGAGCACAGCCATGTCATCCAGCAGCTCTGTAAACTCGTCCTCTCTGTCGCCTCCCGCGGGGGCTGCTGGCGGGAGCCGCCGAAGGACCCAATCTCTTTCTGCGACCAGCCCTAATGTCATCTTGACAGATCGGATCCGGCCAGAATGGGCGTCCAAACTTCAAGCGGCCCGTGCTCATCAAGCAAGACGGGCTGCTGCTGCCACCGCTTTGCATACTGCGGCATTCATGATGGGGAATACCGAGAACAGGGCATTCCGAAGTCGATTTGGGCGAAGAAATACCGGCGGTTCGGGTTCGACGGGAACGCCTTCGGGCGGTCAGAACAACGGTGAGGGTGACAATGGCGACAGCGGCTCTGCAACGCCTGCGGGCGGGGTGGACTCCTCGGGTCAGCGGGGGAATCGTGGGGGTACCTCCAGCATTGCTGGCCTCCCGCGTATGCGTACTGAAGATCTCGAAGAGATGATGGTCTTGGAGGCTATTCGGTTGTCACTCGCAGAAGAAGAGGAACGGAAAAGGAAAGAGGAGCTGGAGAAGGCCAAGCAGCTGAAAGAAGAGGAGAAGAAGAAGGCAACACAGGCGGACAGGGCCGACGATGATGGTACAGGGAACAACCCAGCCAGTTCTTCTAGCAACCTTTGTGTGGAAGCCGGCGTCGCAAATGCGCTGGCAACGGCTGCAGTCACGTCAAGCTCAGTTGCTGATGAAAACTCCAAGAACAAAGGCAAGGCCGTCGACCGCAATGCACCTATCACTTCGGATGGTACTGCCGCCGTTGCTGCCGAGGTGCCCGCCTCTCGGCCAGTCCTGGCAACTCACCTGCCTGCAGGCCCATCCCATCTCAGGCAGATGAGCAGTGCCTCCTCGATCTCTTCGTCTATCCTTGACAGCCAGCCCAACAGCTTTACGTCGCCGTCCAACGCTCAAGATCCACGCGGTAGTGGTCTCAGTCTCGAAAGCCACTCTGCTACCGAGGACGGCGAGGGCCAAGATAGGGATCGTGATCCTAGCACCAGCACGGAGCCCTTGTTCAACTTCAGGAGCCTGGCGGAAGTGGTCGGGGTTACGTTAGAGGGTGAGAATGCTGGGAGGCGACTGAGCCAAATTGAGTTGGAGGGGAGCAAGAGCTCGGAAAATGAACAGGAGGAGGGGGCGGCTCAGAAGCAAACTGGGGAAGAACTCGAGAGAGAGACACTGCACGTGGAAGTGCCCAGCACTTCGGATCCGTCGCTTCCACCTAAGGTGATGGTTACACCCGACACTCCCGCAGTCGAGATTAGCGAGGATTCCAAGCAACTTGGATACCAGACAACCACTGTGGAGCGCACTCACCAACTCACGCAATAGATTTGCGGTCTGATTCGGTGCTGCCTTCTGCGACCTGAGGCAACCGAAGCAGGCTTGGAGGAGGAAGATGACAACAAGAGATGAAGAGGGGGCGGCGCCGTGCGTGGTTGGATTTCTTTTGTCTATACACACCGTCTTTTTTCCCACCCATCGTCTGCCCTTGATAACCCTTCCCCCCGTCTCCCAACGTCCCTCACACCTTTTCTCGCGTTGCGTCTCGCAGTCAGTGTCAGCGAACTTCCATTCAGATGAAATGGTGTTTTTTTATTTTCGGTTAGTACGGCATCAGAATGGAAGTGGGCATCAGTGATGGAACGGAGTCTGGAGCACTTTTCGTCCAGGATTTACATCTTTTTACAAGCATTGTATTATCAGGTGGCAGGTAGACGAGCAATGACAGGGTCCTTTTTCTAAAGACCAACCATGGTATTGGCCTGTGTGAGGACCAGGCTGATTTTATTTTGCTATTTCTTCGGCTCTGCGTCCACGGCTAACCTGGCGGCCTTGCGTTGCTGGTATGCAATCATGATGGAATCAGATGGTATCCGACCCTGGTCTTCCTCCCGGCGGGTGTTGACATAGCCGGGACCCGGACTATCCCAAGCATAATCCACCCAGCTACCAAGCGCTGGCCACAGTTTCTTTTCTACCAGTTGCACTACCTTGTTCTGTCGTTCTTTGCCATATGCAGGGTCGGTTCTCCCTTCCACGACATGGCCGAGGCTGGACAAAACCCCCTTCCACTCTGCGACTGTTTCTTCAAGCTCGCTGATGGACGATACACCACACACGGTAGCACCCACCTTGGCGGTGTTGCTGCCGGAAGCCGCTGATGGGACCTGCACACCAACGCCAGCAGCAGCTCCTATGCGAGCCCACTCCTGCAAAGACCACCGAATGGCCACCGACTCCAGGCGCTCGCCAGCCGTAGCTGTGATGTCGGACAGATCCTTACACGCTACCCGCAGCTCAGGGGGCGAAGGATGCCACTTCGCCAGCGGAGACGCCTCACTCCTCTCGTCAGGGGGGATACCCCGGTTGGTGAGCAAGCCCATGCCCAGCATGCTTGCATTCAAAACCACCTCGACACCGGCCCTCTTCAACCTCGCCAACGGCGACGAAGACGACTCTTCTGGGCTCGTCTCCCCCGTCACCCAAGGCAGCGCCAACTTGCGATTTTGTACCGTAAAGTGCCCGTAGCTCAGCACCGCGTCCAGCGGCTCCCCTGTCTTGTCCAGAATCATCTCGGCCAAGCTGGCCAGCACATCGGCCGGAAACCCGCTGATGCCCACGTACCTAACCAACCCTTCCTCGTCTCGCAACTTCCGAAGCTCTTTTACTGCCGTCAGGACCTCGTCGGGGGAGACGAACTCGACGTCGTGCATGTAGACCAGGTCGAGGTACTCGGTGTGCAGGCGCTGCAGGCTTCGCAGGATGGAGTACTTGATCCAGGTGGGAGAGTAGTCGAACTCGTCGCCGGCTATCCTCCCTGCTTTGGTGACGAGGAAGATGGACTCGCGCTCGAGGGGGATGGGGAGGGGGTTCGAGGCCGAGGCGGTGGGGTTCATGAGGCTGTCGAGGGCGGTGCCGAGGAGGACTTCGGAGGGGCCGTAGTAGGGGGATGTGTCGAAGGCTTTCACGCCGAGGGAGATGGCGCGGGAGACGATGTCGCGGTAGGGCATGGACAGGGGGTCCGAGACATATTGGTGGTTGAAGGTTGCGGTCCCGAGGAGGAGAGGGGGGAGGGTGGTGGAGATGGGGGGGTGAGGTTTGGAGGGTGCCATGGTTGACGACGGTTGGAGACTGGTGGTGATGACGGAGGTGTCACTGATGGGTCGGGTTGGTGGGTTTGGGTGGTGAGATTGTCGCGGACTGCGGACCGGACTAGACAGGTGGACGTGAGGCTTTGAATTCGTGTGCGGCAGCGAGCGGGTCATGACCGTTGAGAAGGTGGGGTGCGGCAAGTTTAGCCCTTATCCATGGCGGCGCAGGGCGAGCCTGGATGCAAGAGGGGTTGTATATTGCAACATTACGAATTCAAACATGCATCGACTGGATTCTGGGGGATGTTGTCGATGTTGATTTCGAGGGTCTGGTCAGGGGAATCATTGACAAGGAAACATCTTATCAGTGCCGATCTTGGTGCATATGTAATCAACATCGTGGCTTGCCCTCGATCTGCTGCTGATCAATGCCGTCAGACAGAGAAAGAGGGGCATTTTAAGAGGAGACAACCCTGAAGATGCGGGGAAGGCTTAGCGTGGGGGGAACCCTGAATGGGTCGGTGGGTGGCCCAAGCTTCGTGACAAGCCTGGGCGCCTGGGCAAGCAAGACACGAACTCTTAACTGTCTCACTGTTATTAATAAATGAGCAGATCCCAGGATTTTGGGTGAGCACTCGCCAAGCATCATCGGACTGGCTGGCCCAAGAGCCTCGGTTCTGGATGGTTGTTACGGAGTACAAAAAGGTATGTATGCCAGATGCCTGGTCCCTTTCACCAACGTAGTACTGCTGGGCAGAGGAGTAGGGTGAAGCTCCCAACTTTATACAGGTTATTTGATTTATTGATAGGAGAAGAAGCAGACGCTCGGGACCTTGCATCCCGGCAGGAACTCATATATTCGGACATGATGTGAGGTTGCGCCACGATTAGGCTAAAGAGGTTTCGCGGTTCTGCCTCCATGGGCCATATCAGCCTCTCTCACCACCTCGTTTCTTGCTCAATGCTCATCTCCAGCTAACCGGTCATTCTTGCTCCTCCGTCCCGTTCCGCTCGATATTTCACCCCACCCCGCATCGACGGCCATTTCATCTATCTCATAGACCACCTCGCTTTACCCTTCCAATCAACGACCTATGATCGTCCCTGGCCGGAGGGCCCCATGTGTTTTCCAGGTCCTTCCTTGCATCACCAAGCCCCTGTTTGGTTTATTGAGGTGCCATCAAAACACCAAAATGGGAACTTCTTCACCCCGAGCTTCCGGAGCACACGCCAGCAATAGGCCAACCGGAGTCGACCGAAGACTGATGACCGCTTTCTCTCGTAGCAGTGCCAGGAGAGTGATCCCTGGCTGCCTTACGGTGGCTGCTTCCTGGAGCGTAGTACCGGCCCGGATCACCAAGCTCAACCACTCGGAGCCTATATTGCAAATACCTATTGGATGACGTCCTGAGGTGTGAGGAATGTAGCGCCCGGGTGAACGCCCTTGATAGGGGACCCCTTATAAAAACGTCCTCCCCGGATGCCTTGCTTGTAACCCCATCCCTTGCTTTGTCTCGTCTTTTCGTCTTGTGCCGTCGCGACCGTGTTCAATATGCTCTTTTCCGAGGTTGCTGCTCGCGCTGCTGCGTTCTTGGGTCTCGGTAGGGAACATCACAGGCCAAATTTGCCCTTCATGTATACTGACATACCTCTCACTCCTAGCGGCCCCAGCCCGTAGACAGTTCACTTTCGAGCCCGATTCGGTTGCCTATGAGGATCCGGATACCGGCTTGAAATTCTCTTCCTACACCAGTGCTCGCGGCATCACGTGGCGTGTAGCTATCCCGGAGGACATTCCAGAGGGCGACAAGATCTTCGACACCGTACTTCAGGTTGAGGCTCCCATCGATGTTGGCTGGGCTGGGTTCGCCTGGGGCGGCCACATGACCTACAACCCCCTGACCATCGTTTGGCCCAACGGCAACGACGTTGTTCTCTCGTCCAGAATTGCTTAGTTCGTACCCCCTGGTAACCCAACGAGACCGATGTGGCCTTCCATTCTGACATTGATTCGCTACAGTGGCTATTACAGCCCTCCAGAGTACCCCAGCGCCGAGTACAGAGTCGTCAAGACTGGAACCCACGTCAACGCCACACACTTTCAAATCACGGCGGTTTGCACGGGTTGCTCGAGATGGGGTGATGAGGACATTGGCTTCACTGAGCTGGACCCAGAGTATGACAGCACCCTCGCTTTCGCCTATGCCGACTACCCCGTCGACACACCGGAGGATCCTTCATCGACTTTTGGCATCCACGATAGCTTGGGCCACCCCGTCTTCTCTCTCGGCACTCAGGCCAAGAATGCCGACTTTGCGGCCAAGATCGAGAAGCTTTAGGTGCTCGTAGGCGGGATTGGCTGGGAACGATTAGGACGGCCTTCAGCTTAGATGCGGAAACAGACTGAGGCATGTAGACAGTATTTATATAAAAAAAGCATATCCAGTGATCGATTGCCCCCTTGTTCTGACGTGGTCTAGATTTGGTTCTCCCGCTTCATGAGATGATCATCATTTTGGTATCAGACGAACGGGGTCAGACTAGGTAAAAGCTATAACCCTGCATTGGACGGTGGCCATAAAACAGAATGTCTGGGACAGGTGGGTATAATGAAGCAGAAATGATTGGCTGGTTTTCAATAGCGAGTATGTAGTGTCTCACTGCAGTTAAGTGCCGTCACAATAATCCCCAATTAAGGCAAGCATGTCACAACCAACCCACGCGCACGCTTTTGCCATGTGCCATGTGCCGAGCGGGGTGGCATCTCCATTTTCTTAAACAACGACCCTCTGTCTCACAACGACTACATGTGTCCTTATTCAATCCAATCGATATCTGTCCGGACACCAACCGCCCTGTGTTTTCCTTCAAACCACCTCATGTCCCAGTAACTATCACTGAAAATGGGTGGAGCTGGCTTCACAAAAGCCTCACAGCGGCTACATTCGTTTTGTTTGTTTCTTGCACTGGGTTCATTTGTTTGGGGGTAAGTAAGGATATTTTTCAAACTTTACACTACTCCGACTTACACATTGCAATCTAGGTATAATGTCGGCGTCCTCGCCTCGGTGCTCGTCCACCCCGGTTTCAAAGAGACGCTCCATCGACCTGACGCTTCCCTGAGCGGTCTCATAACGGCCATCTACTACCTCGGTACTTTCACCAGCTATATATTCTTCGCACATCCGGCTGCAGATAAGCTCGGCCGGCGCCATGCCGCCTTTGTGGGAATGGGGGTGACATGTGTTGGACAGGCTTTCCAGGTCAGTGCCACGGGATCGGCTGCACAGGCTCTGGGGATGGTGATTGTTGGAAGAATTGTGGCTGGAGTGGGGACCGGGATTATCTCGACCAGTGTTCCGTTGTATCAAAGGTATGTTGTGTGTCAGGGTGGTTAGAAGGGAGGGGCTGAGTAGCTGACTGTCCGACTATCCAAGTGAGATTGCGCCATCCAAGCATCGTGGCAGGTTTGTTGTCATGAATCATATTGGATTCATTGCCGGGCTTGCCTCTGGGTTTTGGTATGTTTACTGCTCTCTCTTCTGACAAAACTAGCCTAACCCAGTTCCAGGGTTGGCTATGGGATGACTTTTTGGGATACTGACCGAGGTCTGCATGTGGCATGGCGCTACTCTCTCTCCGTGTCCTTTGTCCCGGCTTTCTTCTTTCTAGTTGGCCTACCGTTCATGCACGAGTCGTAAGTCATCTATTGGGCGTTATTCGGGCTATCGTGAAACTCAACTTCTTCAACAGACCACGCTGGCTCGTAGAGCATGGAAAGATCGATGAGGCCTTCGCCACGCTTCAGTACTACCGTGAAGGGTACTACACATCCGACGAAATATACGACGAGCTCGACGATATCGAGCGCTCTGTGGCTTCGTTCCGAGTGACTGGTCTTGTTTGGACGTCTCTGTTCACCGACAGGAGTCTTTTTGCCCGCATGTGGCGGTCGGCACTTTTGCAATTCCTGGCACAGATGTGCGGTGCCACGGCTATGAAATACTACCTTCCCATTCTCTTCAGAGCTTTGGGTTTGAGCCATCGGGTGTCTCTGCTGGCTGGGGGAATTGAAAGCACCCTTAAGATTGGGTGCAACGTTTTGGAAATGCTGATCATTGACAGAGTTGGGCGGAGACTGACGCTTGTCATTGGAGCTGTTATCATGGCGTTTTCGTTACTAGTAAGAACTTTACCCTCTGTATTTGCGAGTGTCCAATCGTATTGACCACAGTGCCAGATTAACGGTGCCTTGCCCTTGATTTACCCGAATAATTCCAACACAGCAGCAGATTATACCTGTGTAGTCTTTGTCTTCATCTACTCGTTGGGATACTCGATGGGCTTTGGTCCAGCAGCCTGGGTTTATGGTTCCGAGGTAAAGCGTTTGCTCTCCCGTTCACTAAAACATGGCCCGGGCTAACCGCACCAGATCTTCCCAACCGCCTTCCGAGCACGAGGTCTCAGCTTTGCCGCCTCGTGCGGCGCCATAGGCTCCATCATCGTCACCCAGATATGGCCTATTGGAATCGCCGCTCTTGGCTCCAAAATCTACTTCTTCTTTATGGTCGTCAACATTGTATCAGTTCCAATCATCTACATTTTCTTTCCGGAAACGAAAGGGCGAGCGCTGGAGGATATGGACGCGCTATTTGGGGGAGAAAACCCAGGTGCCTCGACAGAGCACCTGCTCGCTGATCGAGAGGACGATCACGATGATGGCCAGAGCTTTCAAGGAGAAGAGGAAGCCCGATTGACACGGGCTTTTTGAGGGATTAAGGACCTTAAATCACACTCGGAATTGGATTCAAGTTTGAACTTGTGTGTTTTGACTATTGCGTCTATGTACAATTGTTCTCAAATTTGAACGCTAATATGAACAGAGAATGATGATCTGTTTGTTCAGGAAGGCCCAATCAAACTCCCCGCCAGATTCTTATTGCATTTTTTACAAGTACGAAGCCTCGACCAGGAAGGCAACGGTGAACTTGGTGTGACGGAGGATGGCGGGCCACATGATGGTGGAGAGGGCATCATTGGCGGTGTGGATATAAGGGGTGGCAGTCTTCATGACCTCATCGCAGACATAGGCGGCAGCTGTTGTAGTTTGGTTAGTCCTGATGCAATACACTGGAAAAGGGGGAAAGGAGGCTAAAAAGGGGAGGGGGGGGGGCATACGAAAACCGTTGGAGCGGGCAGAAGCGTGGTCGGAGCACCCGTAGCCGCACTTATCAGCGGTGGTAGTGCCAGTGTAAGCGGTAGCAACCACTCGGACGTACGCAGTCAGAGCGCTGTCGACGTAGTCGGTGTAGATAGAAATCTTCCCACTGGGGGAGTAGCCAGCCATGTCCTGGTTGACAACAGCGAGGACGTTCTTGCCAGTGGACTTGTAGTTGGCAAAGACAGCAGCAGAGCCAAGGAGACCACCCTCCTCACCACCATAGAAATGGAACTCAAGAGTGTCCTTGCCCTTGAACCTGTTGTTTGCCAGGACACGGAGGGCCTCCATGAGGACAACAACACCGGAGGCGTTGTCGTCAGCGCCGGGAGCACGTGCGGTAGTCGAGCCGGCGGTGGAGTCATAGTGGGCAGAAACAATGACGAGGTCGGTGGAGTTACCAGGGATCTTGACGATGATGGAGGGCTGGTTGAAGGAGTGGGTGAACCTGGTGACGGTGATGGCTGGGTTGACGGCGGCAAGGCTGACAAGGGTGTTGTAGAGCCAGGTACCGGCTTGGGTGCCGTAGGTAGCCCGGTAGTAACGGTTGTGGTAGTTTGTCAAGGTGGTCATCCAGCTTTGGGGCTGGGTCGTGGAGACGAGGTTGATGAGGGGATTGGCCTGGGCCTGCTTGCTCACAGCAGTAGGGTAGGTGACGGCCCGGGCCTGGAAAACATCCTCATCTTCATCGGCAGAGAGGGCCCTGAGGACTTGGGAATCCTGGAGGAATCGGTCAGTCATTCCCTGCTCGGGTTTCGAAAGGGGGATAAGTGCCGTGTCACTCACTGTAATATCCGTGATATCAACGAAACCGATCTCGTGAGCCGCGTACTGAACAATCTTCTCCTCCTCGGAGATCCACTTAGGGGCGCCCTTGGGGGAAGTCTTGATCAGACGAAGACCGGCCTTTCTATTGGCGGCGTCCTGGGGGGATGGCATGGCAGCAACAGAGCAGATGGAAGTGGCCAAGAGGGCCAGGAGTGCTTGAGTCTTCATGTTGGCTCTTGGTGATGCTGTCTCTGGGCGGATGGAAGACCAAGAGGGGATCAGGACTGGGAGTACTCAAGACTGGGGGGAGAGGGGGGATTCGGTAGTTCATGTCCCGCTGGATTCATTTTAATACTTCACGGCCACCTCGTTACTCATGGCCAGCTGGGGTGCATTGACGCCATCCAGTAGTTTGGACCCCATGGTGAGACCCCATCCACCATGCGGACGATGGGTAGCTTCTCCAGATTGACCATCTGGTAAAGGTAGGTAGTTGCTTGGACTGAAACCTCAACAGCCGGTTATGCCGCACGGGATGGACTTCCTGATTGAGGAGCTTGAAGTCGCCGCGCGGCGGTTCGGACCCCTGTATCGGGCAGGTATCACATTGTGTTATCGCGTTGGCCTCGGCCGCTGGGCGATCAGTCGTTGCTTGGAGCTGCCAGAACGGGTATAGTGTCATGGCCGCCCCCCTTTGGCATTGGCGATTTCACCTTTGACACCCCCACTCCACCACAGACACTTCCATTTTGGACCAAATGTTTGATTTGAGGTCCGTCTGCCGAAGGCCGCTGAGGCCCTTCTTGACAATTTGATGGTCTGAGTGGATGGACAGAGGCGGCACTGAAAAGGCCTCATCTCCTCATCTCGTGTGGGGGGTTGTGTGTCTGCCAATACCATCAACACGAAACGGAGTGCAACTCGCAAGTAGTCGGAGGGGCACGCGAGTTTGTAAACAGCCCGTCGTTGTTGCACCATCTAACGGGCCCCCCTAACTTTGATAGGGAGGTCCATGCAAGCTGAGAGCATCTAGTGGTGATTACCCTGCTTCTGCCCGCAGCGCCACAGCTTCTCGAAGGAGGGGAAAGCAAGATACAAGATATGGGTTGGCCGTGCCAAATGGCAATCGCAGATATTCTCTCGTAATATTCCAGATTCTGGTCATGTAGAACAAGACCGATGGTCACATGCAGTCAGGGAGGGAAGGTCCGGACTCTAGATCTCGATAGACCGGCCGGCCCTGATAAGGGTAGGACAAGCCCCTCGGGATGATGCGCATGTGTGGCTATGTCGGATGCGTGGGTGCGTGGGTGCGTGGGTGCGTGGTTGGTTCACCGCCCAACTACCGACGGGAACAAGCCTGTGGTCCGATAAGCTTTTCTTCTTAATCTATTCTTGCATAATGGAATTGTTCTAGCGTTGGTTCTACCGAGTATCAGCAAAGCTGTATGTATCTTCGGACAGGCCTAGGCCTGTGCGCTTCTTTTTCAATCCCTTTTCAGCCTTTGATTAAATCTCAGCACCACTGCAGTCTACTGGAATAATTCCACAGCATCGAAAATCTGGAATTGTTTGGTTAACCTCGGTATTCCACCCGTCGAAAGCAACGCGTGCACACTTACAAAGTTGGGGCTCAAGAAGGTTGTCCCACTGCTGCCACTGATGGAGCTGATGGTGATGGTGTTAGTCCCAGCAACTAGTCTACCAGCCGGGATGGCCACCGTGTAGACTTCACCGTGGCCTCGATATGCACCGCGAGTCACACCGCGGCTATCAATCTTGGCCGGAGCACTGGGGGCTGGCCCAGCCCACCCATTCACATTGATTTGTGGGCGACTTCCCGCGAAACTGAGTGTCGTGGCGATCCTCAGTGTGGCAGCCCCTGGTGCGCTCCCCAAGTTGAATCGAATCGTCACGGGATTATTGACTGACTGGAAAACCGCCATGGGGAAGTCGCTGAGGGGCGAGCTGCCGACCGTGTATGTCAAAGGACCCCAGCTGCTCATGCGGCTGTCGGAGGGATGCATGCGAAGGAACTTGTCGGCGTTGCGGAACCCAGTTGGCTGACCATCGTATTGGCCGATTTGCCAGAGGGTATTGCGGGAGGTGTTGAAGGTTCCGGCGATATTCTGCGATCTGGTCTGTCCGGCTGTGACAGTGACGCTGGAGGTCGCAATCTTGAATTCGGTCTGGTAGAGCACCATCGTGTAGGTGCCCGGTTTCATCAAAGGAGAAGTGAAAGCGCCATTGGACGAGGTCCTGGCCCAGTACTGCGCGGCGCTGTTGAACCAGTGTACCACGCCTTCCATGCCGTTCTGTACGCCAGAGGCTGTGCCTGTGACCCTCCCACGACCTGAAGCAGGAATCCATCCTGTCACACCAACCTCACCGAACCACGAGACGTCCACGTTTCTAACACTCGGGATACCGGAGCGTGAGAACTGCATGATGTAAGGGCCATGAAGCCCCATGCGGTAGGGCTCTGTCTGCACATGACCGCTGTTCATGTAGTTGTACAAGTTGGTCGAGGCACCGGCATTGTTCGAATTGATGTCTCGGAAGAAAGGGCCACCCGAAGACGACTCTTGCTGCGGTGTCATTATGCAGACGTGCATCAGATCACTGCCACCAAACACGCAGTGAGAATCCTCGTCGATGAACCTCGTCGACGAGTAGAATTTCGACCGGGTTTGCCCGTCGACCACGAAGACGTCAGAGCCCTCAACCGTGGAAGTGGAGCGCTGGGTGTTGGACACTGCGCCGTAGGGGTGTTCACCGGGAAGTTTGTCGGGGAGGAGACGAGCAATCCACCGCAACTCGCCGATCGAAGGTTGGGCGGTGATATAGGTGGCCAAGAACATGCTACTATCGCCTTCGCGGACCACGATGTAGTGGGTCAAAGTCGACGTCACGCAAGTGACTTTGATGTACTTGTTCGATCCGTTGATCTGGCTGATCGAGACGGTCGCTGAGCCGAGGCCAGAGTTGATGTGCGTGAACTGACTTCCATATTGGAGTTCGGTGCCTCTGTACTTGATCGATCTGACGTCGCAGTTAGACTGGCTCACGGAGAAGACGAGTGGATTGGCAGAGCCGGCGTCGATGATGTAAGTTCCCCCAGAAGAAGTGTAGCCAAAGGCAGCATAGACCCCCGAAACAAAAGATAACAGCGAGAACACAGCGAGCTGAAAGACCGATTTGAGCCCCATCTTGGAAACCTGGAGGACTCTGTGCCCGTATAGACAGGTTGTAAAGGTCGGGCTAAGGGCGAGGTGATGTCCCCATCTCCAGACAAGCGGTATGGAATGCTTAGTCTATATCCATCAAACAGAAGCCATCACCCCTAGGGAGGGTCACCCTGCGATCTCGGTTTCTGCATGGCATGCCGTTCTGCCAAGCCGGCTGGCCGTCCGTTCATGATGCCTTATTGGCGGAATGACAATGCTTGTTCCCGCCGCTGTTCGTAGAATCCGGGGCATGAGGCGTCCAGGCCCACAACCAACGGGAGGAAAGCAACAGAAGGTTGTATTTGACGGAGCGACGCTGCTCATCGGGGCATTTACCGTGTTTTGGGACAACGCCAAGACGGTGGCTTTGATGCCGCGTCGGTTTCGAGTTCCGGGGCCTAGCCCTGTGATCGGGGTATGACGGGATTGTTTGACCGCTGCTGATTAATTCTGTGGAAGAGTCGATGTAGTACCAAAGCATCACGCCCCTATGTATCGGGAATGTCAAAACAGCCAGCACGCTGTGCACCGGTCCAAGTGATCTGGAAATCTACTGTCAGCTGTGGCCTAGTGAGCATCCAATTGCTATTGCATGTAGAGGTGTGCCTGGGTAATGCTGGACACCACATGACTATCATAGGTGACCCGGTCGATGGTTTTGGATGGATCAACTCGCGGAGGGAGGGAATCGGCATGTGTATTAGAATGTCCTTGTCAAGCCCTACACCACAGGTACTGAGCTTGAAGTGCTGTTCGGGAAAGTTTCTTGTTGATTGACGCCCAAAATCACCCATGATGCCCTGCTGCATGACCCCCAACCAAAGCAAATGTGATATCCGCAGAACCAGCCTTCAGCGCCGTGTATTTTGGGGAAAGCAATAATCATGCATGATCTCGTTCTACCGAACGCCCATCCTTGACATTCCACCCCTCCTTTTGTCGCCGCAGGATACGACAACGATCTTGCCCATCAGGCAGACCAGGTGTAGCTCAAAGCCGCTGCCATGTTCCCATCCCCCAACTTCGGAATGCCTCCAACTTATCTGAGGCGGCGGGCCTCACGCTCGGACTCGAGGAGGACCAGGATATCGTCCTCACGGACTGCAGAACAGGCAGAAACGTTAGCTGCCAACCCTCACCCAGACAGGGAAGCCAGAGGCTGCGGATCTGAACATACCAGGACCCTTGACGTTGCGGATGATGGAACGAGTGGTATCGTCCATGAACTCAACGCGAACCTGGGTGACACCACCACGGGAGCCTGGTTTCCACCAAAATCATCAGTATGCTGTCTAATCGGCCACACAGAGCGGAGGGGTCGAAATCGAAAATCGGTCTCGGAGGGCGGGGTTTTTTCGCATACCGGTTCTGCCCAAAACGCGGGTGACCTTGACGAGCTTGACGGGAGCCTTGGAGGAATCCATTTTTGCGACTGATTGATGAGTGACGCGTGGAAAATCGGTCGCCGGATCGTGTGCAGAAGGTGGTTAGCGGTTTGCGAAATTTCCGGAGATTCAGTTGTGCGGAGCCAAAAATCGCAGGGTTGCCAGGATTTTATTATTTCCGCTCCGGCCAGCTGCTGTGCGTGTTTGGTCTTTATTTGTGGGGAAAAGACCTAGATAAATGTGGGGCTTGAGGTGAATGCGCCATGGCCCCGCCGACAAGGCTTCCCGTCTTCATTTTGCTAGTGGCTAACTGTCTTCGGGTGGCACATCCACCGGACATTTTCCAGTCTGCTGGGTCATCGAAGGCGCAAGGTACCTATTGATGGGTACCGCAACCCAGGTCAATCTTGAATTTTACACCATTTCAGGTTGTGTCCTACATAGATAGCCCTTTTTTGCTGGAACTTCGGCAGATGGCTTTTCCAACCAACGCATCACCGCACCCTTGTGACCAATAGCAGAAGACGATGCCCGCTCGTTGCCAGGATCTTCGTGGTTTTGTAGCCGGCAGGAGGAACGCCAATTGAAGCAAAAACAAAGCTGCTCTTCAAAGGGCCGTCGAGCAAACATTCAGCAATCAGTTCTCTTTGGTCCTTTTTTTCCCCAACTCGCATCGCTCCAAGACTCTGGGTCATCGAACCATCGTGGGGATTATCAGTCTTGGCAGTCAACTGGTCGCAAGGCCAATCCAATATTGGCTGGGGGTGGAGATGGCACGCTGTAATTGAGTGGGCCTGTTGGGCATGGCCCCTTTTTCGGGGGTTGAGCCAGACCAACTCCCTGCTCTCCTTGACCGCATACATACTTGATTGGCTGTTCTCTTGACTGAAGTGAAGCAGATCAGGTTCCATCCGTCTTCACCGGCTCCCGAATCATACAACCTGCAGAGTGTCACATCATGGGCTATTTAAAGACCAAGTTCAAGCGCCTGCTCGAGAAGATCGAGGACAGGATCGAAGGCGAAAAGGAGCCCGAGACCAACGATGACCGAAAAGTCTTTGCCCACTACATGGTACGCAAGCCCGCAGCCCGCTTCCCCTAACTAGTATCGTCTAACATTTGGGTCCAGGTTGGCCTGACATGTCACCAAACTGTCGAGCAATGGGTCCACGATATCAAAACTGCCAAGGAGGCGGGCATCGATGGATTTGCTCTCAACATTGGTCCTTCCGACCCGTGGACAGAGACCCAACTTGCTCATGCCTATCACGAGGCTGAGGAGTTGGGTGATTTTGTCATGTTTATTTCCTTCGAGTATGTTACCCAAGTCTCAGCCCCCCTTTCTTGCTACGCAGGCATGCACAATGGTAAACAAAACCAAAATGGCGGTGTACAGTGACTGACATTTCTTCATTGCAGCATGGCGTGCGGAGAGTGGTCGGTCGAACAGGTTGTCGACCTCATAAACCGCTTCAAGGATTCAAGCGCACAGTTCATTGTGGATGGGCGACCTTTGGTTTCAACGTTTGAGGGTCCTGGGTGGGCTGAGAACTGGACCTCGGTTCGGGAGCAGACAGGCGACATCTTTCTTGTTCCTGACTGGTCTAGCCTTGGCCCATATGGAATCTCTGAGAAGCTGGATGCCATTGATGGAGCTTGTGAGTCGTGCTGTGCCCGGTCTGTGTCTCTCATGCGTACTAATTCAGTTTCAGTTTCGTGGGATGCCTGGCCCAAAGCTGGTCAAAATCAAATGAACATCAACGAAGATCTCTTGTACTGCGACAACCTCAAGGGCAAGAAATACATGATGGGCGTTAGTCCATACTTCTATACGAGTGAGTCGTGTGTTTCCAATGCAGTTGTGTCATGGTAACTAATCAAACAGACTTGCCGCAATGGAACAAGAACTGGTACTGCTCCAGCGAGAGTTTGTGGCATGATCGATGGCAGCAAGTACTTGATGTCCTGCCTGACTTTGTTCAGATCATCACATGTAAGTCCCGCCCAAGTGCTGAGACAGGCCCTCGCTAACTTTTGTTTCCAAAGGGAATGACTTTGGAGAGTCGAGTTACATCTGCGATACTGTGCCGGCACAAGTGGTAGAAGGCGCAGAAGAATATGTCAACGGATACTCGCACTCGGCCTTCCGAGCCGTGCTGCCGTACTTTATCGCCGCATTCAAGTCTGGGTCTCGTCTTGTTGATTTTCCAGAAGACGCAGTCATTGCCTGGTACCGAACAACCCCAGCAAGTGTTGGAGAGGGCTGTGGTATGTCTGAAACCACCTAGTTGGCAAGATTTCATAACTGACTTTGTGCAGGCACAACCTGGGGGCAAGGCGGTGAGATTCCGGCCTCTCAGGGGGCAAGAGACGTCGTCTCGGTCATGGCGCTGGTCAAGGTGCCAACCAACGTCACCGTCGCGATCGGCAGTCGTTGGAAGAGTGTGGGCACCAGAATTGACAGTCCCCTTTCCTATTTCGAGATTCCGTTTGACGGCAGTGCTACTGGGCCTGTCACGATTGCCATGAATGGGAAGACGGTTGAGGGGCCGCCGATAACGAACGAATGCCACGACGGCAAGGTGAGTCCGGCTGCCAGCCTTAGAGGCATGCTTACTTTGCCACACGATGCTGATTATATCCTGCAGATGCATTTCAACTCGGTTGTGATTCGGCTTTGAGGAGCGGTGGGTAATTATCAGTATGGTGAACTTGGAGTTTGGATTGTTTGAAAATCAACCTGGTATTTCAGTTTCGCGATGGCAGTCTTGGGGAAAATAGCATTTGGTAGAAGAAATACATACATACACTGCATTATGCGTTGACACATATACTTCTACCTGTATACTTCGTTGAGCCAAACGGCTTACTGCTCTGCTGCTCTCGGCATGTGGGCCTGGGCCCCGCTTGCAGATCGGGATCCTCGGGAATCCTTGGCGTCCCCTGTCTGTGCGCAGGTCAACGACGTCACAGCTCTGCTTTTGTCCTGCATCTCCTGTCTTCAACACCCTAAATGCGCGTCCATGTCGCCAGCCAACCACCAAGGAAGAGCATTGCTTTTTCGGTTGTAAACGAAGATGATATGACCATGCTTCTGGCGAACAGCTCGATACCATCAGTCTGTTTCCGCTCGGCGGCCCTGTGACGACATGAGTTTGCTTCTCACCCTTGGCCGCCTTTCCCGCCGCGCCGAGGCATCAAGATGCGCCGGCTGTCCTGTTACTCTTCTGCGCGGTTTCACACACCCACCACAGCTATCTACTCGTAGATTTGCTTCGCATGTACAACCCTCTTTACGCCCGGGACAATACCGCCACCGGTCATGGCGACAACCTCCCCGCTCTCCAAGACTGGCTTCAGCTGGCGCCGGCGGCTTGGCCGCTGCGGCCTTTGTCGAACTGTCAGAGAAGGACAATGATGGCCCACGAGATACTGGGGAAAAGCGGATGCTGGAGGTCTCTCGTGACGAAATCAAGAAGAAGGTCTCGGACAGCGACACCGGACTGGCCCGGATACGGCACCAGATCGTGCTATTCCTTGACATCTACATATGGGAGCCAATATGCACTGGCGTCCGTTTCTTACAACTAGTTACTATATTTGTTCCAGTCATTTTGACTGTACCTGCCATTTGGATTGGCAACCGACAGCCCGATCGCGATAACGAGCGGACAGGTACGCTGTGGTGGTACGAGTTTCTGGTGCAGGCTATGGAATGGGCAGGCCCAGCCTTCATCAAGGTGTGTGAGACCCCTAGTTGTTGTTTTATCTCTTCCTGGAGTTCGAAGTCTGGGATCGATCACTGACAGTCCTTGCATAGCTTGGGCAATGGGCTGCCTCCAGATCCGATGTCTTCCCCGACGAACTGTGTGCGATCATGTCGAAGCTCCACGCTGACGCGCCCGCCCATTCTTTCCATGCTACCAAACGGATTGTCCGAGCCGCTTTCGGAGGACGTGACTTCGAGGATATATTTGAAGAGTTTGACGACAAGCCTCTCGGTGTCGGTGCAATTGCGCAGGTGTATAGGGCCAAGCTGAAGCCTGACCTTGCTGCCCCTGTCGACGTGGACGAAGACGACACTCCTGAAGACCTCCGCCGGCACGTCTACAGAAATGTAGAAAGCGTTCTCAAGTCGTCTCCAAAACGCGTTCCTTCGTCTTATGTGGCCGTCAAGGTCCTACATCCCGGAGTTGAGCGCACCGTCCGACGGGACCTTCGCATCATGTGGTTCTTCGCCACCATCTTGAACTCGATACCCACCATTGAGTGGCTCTCACTTCCTGACGAGGTGGACCAGTTTGGGGAGATGATGAAACTGCAATTAGATCTACGCATCGAGGCTGCCAATCTCTCCAGATTCCGCAAGAACTTCAAGGAGAGGACAACAGCCTCTTTCCCCTTTCCATATACCGAATTCTGCACCAGAAATGTGCTGATCGAGGAGTTTGCGCACGGCATCCCCTTGGCCGATTTCATGGCGAATGGCGGCGGGGTTTTCCAACAGGACATTGCCTCGGAGGGCCTCGACGCTTTTCTGCGGATGCTGCTCTTGGACAACTTTGTCCACGCCGACCTGCACCCTGGCAACATCATGGTACGCTTTTACGAAACGGAGCGACCGAGTCTACGTTTGCGCCAGGCGCACGATAGCCATGAGCTGCACTCGGATGGGGACGCAACAGAGCACGTCTTGTCTCGCCTGCGTCCGTTCCGGAACGACAAGGAGCAATGGACGGCAGAACTGAACAAGATAGACAGAGAGGGCTTCCGACCCCAGCTGATCTTCATCGACACCGGCCTGGTGACGGAGCTCAACGAGACAAACCGGCAGAACTTTCTCGACCTGTTCCGTGCCGTTGCCGAGTTTGATGGCTACAAAGCTGGCCACTTGATGTGTGAGCGGTGCCGACAACCAGATGCCGTTTTGGACAAGGAAGTGTTTGCGCTGAAGATGCAGCACTTGGTCCTCGGAGTGAAGAGCCGCACGTTGGCCCTCGGAAATGTCAAGATTGGGGACATCCTACAAGAGGTCCTGAACATGGTGCGGCAGCATCACGTCCGCCTGGAAGGAGACTTTGTCAATGTCGTCATCAGCATATTGCTGCTCGAGGGCATTGGTCGCAGCCTCAACCCCGACGTCGACCTGCTCAGCAGCTCTCTTCCCATTCTGAGACAACTTGGCGCCCAGAGCGGGAAGGACATGATGAAGAAGGGCGACTTCTCCATGTTGATGGTTTGGGTGGGCCTGGAGACAAGAAGGTTCATGCAGGCCAGCATCGAAGATGTGAGTTTCGTTCCACCACTCGGTCAGTGTGACGTGCTAACCTCCGGGGTTCAAAGGTTGAGCGTTGTGTCAAGTACGATCTCTTGTCACCCAATGTGTAAAATAGACTTGCTTATTAGACAGTGCCTACGGTATACACTGGTACCTACTGTAAATATATGTGGATTGTGGGTCTTAAATGCTCTCTGTAATGGTGACACTGTGGTTGGTGGACCTATCGAGCGCTATGCTTGGGACGATCCCGTCGCCTGTGTGTGGGGTGGCGGCAAGTGGGAGAGGAGGGGCTTGGCAGCGCGGGACAGAAAGAGAGAAAGCTAAAATGCGCGTCATCCTTGCCGGCTTTTTTCTCTTTCGCAGCCAGGCCGAAAATTAATTGGGGCCGGTTTTTTTTCCCTTATCTCTTCATCTTAGAGATCTAATCAGCGTTTGCATCCGAGACTCCCTCGTACGATCTTCAGCCAGGGCAGTAGATCCCCCCCTAGAACAACACACCTATCTAGCAAGCAGTGATCATGGGTTGGTTTTGGGCTGATGCTACACCGGCCGCTTCGGCGGTTTCGAAGCCTCTCAATCATCCTCAGAGCACCGGCGATGCTGCCCCTCCAGTAAGTAACTCATGGGACTCTTTCTTCTTGTTTGAGCCCGCAGCCCCGTATCTAACTGTATTTTGAGCCTGGATGTCCTATGCACAACAAGAAGACAATCGATGCCTTCGCCTCCGCTGCTCCCGCTCCCGCACCAGCACCGCCCGCTTCTGGATGTCCCGTCCCGCACAGTAACCCTTCCGCAGACGCGGCGTTATCCTCATGCCCGGTGCCACACGGCGGTGCTCCCGACGCCGCGGCTGATAGCCAGCCGTCGTTGCTCTCGAAACTGAACCCGCTGAACTACATGTTTCACTCCCTCTCCCAGGAGAGAGCCCCGAACCAGACCCACGCACTCCCGACATCCAGAGACGAATCATCCATTCCCAAGGGCAGCGGAGACGGTAACTGGGAGTACCCTTCCCCTCAGCAAATGTACAATGCTTTGCTGCGCAAGGGTTACACAGACACCGACGTGACAGCCGTCGAGAGCATGGTGGCGGTTCACAACTTCCTGAACGAGGGTGCGTGGGGAGAGATTGTGGAGTGGGAGCGCCGGTTTGGCAAGGGCTTGTTGCGTGGCTGGGAGGTCAGCAAGCGCGGGGAGGAGAATGCCGACATTGAATTGAGACGCTTGGAGGCTCAGGAGGGCGGACGGGAACAGCCCACCCTGATCAGATTCCAAGGGAGACCCAAAGAGATGACCCCCAAGGCGGCCATCTTACAGATGCTGGGGCGGGTTTATCCTTCCAAGTTCGGGTATGTCTGGTGCTTTTTGCTTCATCTGCTTTGAAGTCTCGCGTGAGGTTGACTAACATTCGTCGTCTCCTCCCAGAACCGAACCTCCATTTGATCGTCACGATTGGTTCGTATCGCGCGACGTAAATGGGCAAAAGAAGGAGGTGAGGTATGTCATTGACTTTTACTCGGGGCCACCGGAGCCCACGGGCGAACCTGTCTTCTATCTAGATGTTCGGCCTGCCGTGACCCCAACGGCAGCCGTGGAACGCTTGATGCGTTGGGGCGGCGACGTCTGGTGGAAGGCCTCCGGGTCCGAGGTGAGAGAAGAGAAGAAGAACGCGCGGTCGTGATGCAACGGCCACACTATTGGATAAGGTGTCTGGCCAGAGGTTGGCAGGTCAGCATGGGGCGTCACAGTGGGCGGCGCAACGGGGCAACGGGGCAACGGAACAGGGTTTGTCTATCGGCCTTTTCCCAATGAGGTTTGCATTGTTTCTACTCCCTTCGCTCGCATGTACAAAATATTCATCTTTTGTTGTTGTATGATAAATAATCACGCCGCGTCATAAACAAATATACTCTTTTGACTACAGGTTCCATTCTCGAAGTTCACAAATACCTACCGCAAGCATCATCGACACAGGGTGGGAGTGAAAGCCACGGGGCTTTTTTCTATTGAAGAACAGAGTCATCAAGACGAAGTAATCTAGTCTTACAAAACCCAACAACCAAAACGCCAATAACAACCACAGCCTCTAAAACAGTCAACACCACCGCCATATCATACTGATGTAGTCATCGTCGTCATCAAGCTACAGCCACGCCACGACACACTCCCTTTGGAGTACAATGTCCTCAGCCAGCAGCCAAAATGCTCCTCCTGCATAGTCTTCAGGGCGTGCAGGAAGGAACTTGCTCTGGCAACGAGGCCCTCTCCGTGGACTATTTGTCGTGCACACTCTCCTCCTTTTCCTGGCACGCAACATCTCCATCACACGCAGCCTTCTTCCCGCAGGCAGGCTTGGTGGGCTCGTCAGCGTCGCCTGTGCTGCTACGGCGAGAGTCATCGGTGGCAACGCTGAGGTTGCGATCTTGATTCACGCCTGCGACCGACGAGGCCTGGCACTCAGTACCGGCAGGGACGTCGACAGTCAGGGGACAGCTGGAGCCGGAGACATCGTCTGCCTTCCGGACCTTGTCGCCATCGGTGCAGGCCGAGGAGGGGTTCTGGTGGGCAGACTGGCCCATGTTGCTGGTTGGCTCTTGGCGGTGAAGACTTGAGTAATCGAGGACTGCGGGTGTGACAGTCTCCTTCTGCCGAGGGCAAGAGACTGCGAGAGTGGCAGGGGAATGAGGGTAGGGATGCAGAATGTGAAGAGGTCAAGGACAAATGTACCAAATCGAGAAGTCAGTGTGAATTGTGTAAGTTGTGTGAGCTGTTGATTGTCGGCTGAGGATGGTTGACCAAAAATGTGAAAGTCTGTTTGGGAGAATATGAGAGGAGAACAGGAGTTTGGGGACTGGAGAAATGGGTGTTTTAAATAGACACATTGGCACTCGCTGCCCTCCTTCCTAGTGTTCGAGTAGAAGTGTGTCATGACGTGTATCGTCGTCCCCTTCGTCCTTTCTCCTCTTGGATCATCATTGTTTATGGAAACTGCGTCCCGTCTTGCAGGGTCAAGATGTTCAGGATGTCCCAAAAGGGGATATTGCTGGTGTAAGCCAGTTGCCAAGATATCCCAGCTGGTTGGCAGTTGTGGGTCTTTTAGCGCGAAAGCGGTGAGCTGCTCAATTGAATTATTTTTGGGCCAGACAAAGACGAGCGAGAGGGTGCTCTCTGCGCATCGCAAACTGAGCAGCACTCCCATCCTTTTTTGTCAACCGCCGACGTTCGACGACCTCCCAGTACTCGGGCTCTGGGAATTAAATTTGACGGCCATGACGGTCATCGGCGGCTCACAATCACCTCCAACTGAGCCCACTCTCGACCAAGCGCCGCCTTATGCGCGGTTACACGTTACGCCGCTAGACGCCGACCTGCTGAAAGTAATCCTGTCGTCAGCTCTCCTCCCAAAGGCGCGCAACATCTCCTACCACACCCTCGAGACCTTTCCCGAAAAGCGCTACGGGTATCTGGAACTGCCAACCGAAGACGCCGACAAACTCAAGAAGAAGCTCAACGGTGCGACTCTGCGGGGTGTCAAGATTCGCATCGAACGCGCAAAACCCTCTAGGATTCCAGCACCCCTCGGTGACGAGGCAATGGCCAAGGAAAAGAAGGACAAGAGGGTCAAGGACGGTGCGCGCACAGAAAAGGACAAGTCCAAGAAGAGAAAGCGTGACAAGGACGAAATCAGTGGCATCATTTTAGACAACGACAGGAAGGTCAAGAGGGGATGGACCACTGCCGACGAGCCCAAGGAAAAGAGGTCGAAGAAGGACAAGAAGGACAGTAAGGACAAGAAGAAGAAACAGGAGCGGTCAAAGTACACGGATCATGCCGAATGCTTGGTCAAGACGGTCCTGCCTGCGAATGCCGTCCCATCGGCCGAGGACGACACCAGATCTAAGAGGAAGAAGAAGGGCAAGTCTCGTGAAGTAGTTGTTCACGAGTTCGAGAAGACCACGAAATTCCCAACTTTTCTCAAGACGACAGTATCATCCGGCCCTTCAAAAACCCCTCTGGAGTTTGCTGAGGGTAAGGGATGGGTGGACGAAGATGGCAATGTGGTCGAGGCCGTGGCGGTAACCATGCCCCCTCCAGCTTTCAAGATATCAGCCCCTACGAAGCCGGAGCCCAGTGAGAGTAACAGCGAGTCGAGCAGCGGGGATAGTAGCGGTGGTGACGAGTCGGGCAGTGACAGCGAGTCTGACAGCCTCTCTTCGCCCACAAAAGTGGCCTCCACCCCTAACAACAGAGCGCCACCAAGGCCTAGCCCAACACCACAACAGAACACTTCACCTATACCATCAACACTCAGCCCGGAGCTTTTGAGACCTAAATCATCAGGTTCGGCCAAAAACCTGGCTATCAAAATCCCTCCTGCCACCCCGAACGAACCCAAGATAATCCACCCCCTCGAAGCCCTGTACAAGCGTTCTCAGCAGACCGATGGTGAGACAGCCGAGGGCGCAATTGAATCCAAGGGCTTCAGCTTCTTTGGCGGCGGCGATGTGGATAATGACAATGAGGATGCCGGTGCAGCTGCCGATGGGCTCCAGATCCCAATGACTCCTTTCACACGCCAAGACTTTGAAATTCGGGGCATCCGCAGCGCAGCTCCTACTCCAGACACGGCACACCCAACAGGCGGGCGATTCAAACCATGGGATGACCATGATGAGGATATGGAGGACGAAGATGATCGCGAAGACCATCTCCCAGAAAGCAACGAGCAGCCAAGTGCATCCAGAGTCCAAGCAGGTGTAGCTGAGGGTGACAAGCCTGCCAGCGACTTTCAGAAGTGGTTCTGGGAAAATCGTGGTGACCTCAACAGGTCTTGGAAGAAGAGGAGAAAGACAGCTGGCAAAGAGAAAAGGTATAGAGAGAACAGGGCTCGGATGGCGCGAGCCATTTGATTCTTCTATCCCAGCATCTCAGATGGCCCATAGCAAGCGTTTTTAATAATCACAAAGTTAAGAAATGTATCAACAATTGAGGCACTTCGGCCTGCTTTACATTATGCTACATTTCCTCCCACCATGGCCCAATCCCAGTCCCAAGTGATCAAACAAAAAAATACAACACCATGGTTACATGGTATCGTCCCCTCTCATACAAAATATCTGTCAGCCTCCCATGCTTAAGCCAATCCTTCTTCTTATCCTTCTTCTTGTCCTTCTTTTTGTCCTTCTTCTCTCTCTCCTCACTCCCCACGAGAACAGGTCAGCGCTGTGATGGCTACTGGGAGGGAGCTTCAAAAGGGCTAATACGTCTGTGGCGCCGCTGAATACATCTCGTACGAGATGCTGTGCTGGGTGTCGGGACGACAACCCAAGCCCCCGGTTCCCTCACCAGAGCTTCCCACAGGCTTCCCAGGCTCGGACAAGGAGGATCCGAGAAGCGACTGGCGTGACAGAGATTTGACCACCTCCTTGCCCTTGTCGTTGCCCTTGTCCTCGCGCTTGCCAGCGCCGACACCCGTCCCCTCTCCTCCGGCCGCAACCACGCCCCCCGGCGCCTTTCCACCGATCCAAACTTCGTCCTCCTCGATCTTGTTGACGGCTTGGCCGTCACGCCACCAGAGAAACCCAAAGCCAAGCAACACCAGAAGGAAGAGCCCCAAGCTTCCCCACAACCAAACCCACACGCCCGTTTCCACCCTCTTCTCTCCTATCCCCTGGCAGACAGCGAAGCCAATGCTCATAAAGAGATTGGCAAAGAGGACCAACGCCGCGATCCCACACACAGCCAATCGGCTCCAGTTCTGGCGCATGGCGCCCCTCCAGAGGAGCCTGGTTGCCTTTGGCAAATCCCAGGTGTGCCCCTGGAGGCCGGTGATGGCGCCGGGGCGGCGGAAGGTGGGACCCTCACGGAAGTCCTGGCCAGTCGCCAACTCCCTGCTCCCACTGGGGGGGTCATCAAGGGTGATGGAGACAAAGTCTCCATCGAGGGCGAAGGAGCTCGAGGCAGCACCGCGAGCTGGGACGGCGGCAGCAGCGCCGGAAGCAAGACGGGCCGCCTGCGCGCGACTGGCCAGGAACTTCTCAAACGGGCTTGGCACACGGCTGCTGCCACCAGCAGCGTTGCCAGACGCTTGGAGGGTTTGAAAATCTATGGCTGGTCAGTAGGGTTTTGGGCCTTGGGTTTCAAGCGGTCAACTTGCAAGTTATAGGGTGAGTGGTGTGACCTCCAATCGCCCTTCCAATGGTATTATTATCTCCATTGTTCTCGTCGTTTTCGTTGTCTCTGTCGTGGCCCATGTTTGTCATTTCAAACTCCGCTGGCTCGCGGCGGCTTTGACGTTCTGCCTCTTGGCTTGTCATTCTTCTGATTGAGGCTGCTGAACTTTGAGTTAGCTCCAGTTACTTGAGGTGCTTTACAGGAGGCATAAAATGAAAGCCGAATTCGACTGTACTCACAAATCCTTTGAGGATCGGGTAACTTTCTCGGCTGTCACCGCTTGGTGTTGGTTGCTTGGGTGGCTTGCTCTTGGTTGTTCTCGTTCGCTTGCTCCGGGAGCTCAAGTGCTCGAGACCGGAGTCAAAATGGTTCGCGGGCGGGAGAGTATCAAGACCTTGAACAGAGCTGGGATGTTCTTAGAAGCTTGAAAGACGAGCAGAAGTAGAAGGACCTGTTTATGGACGCTCTCTCTTGCAATTCTTGTTCCTTGTGATGTGCTCAAGCTCAGGGTACATCAATGCTTGAGTATTAGGATTGTACCAGTTGGATGACTTGAAAAGACAGGCGAACGTTGAAGAGGCCGGTGGTCCAAATTCAAAATTTCAAAGCCACTCGGAACCTAGGAAAATGTCGAGGCTTGAATATAAACCTAGATCTGTTGCTGGACTTGAGAGGCGCGAGGAGCATCGAAGAGCGGTCGATGAAATATTGAGATCTGAAGCGGCGACTTGAAAGATGGGCGAACTTTAGAGGGGCCTGTGGTTGAAACTCGCTATTCCTAAGCCACATTGAACCTAGGTAGGAGAATAACAAGGCTTGAACATGGATTTAGATCCGGTGTTGAACTTGAGAGAGAAGGGGAAGAGTTGGAAGAGCCGGCGGTAGAACTGTGAGAAATCCAAAGCTGCGACTTGAAAAGGCGGACTGCTTCAGTCGGATGACCTGAATACAAGCAAACTCGAAGGCGTCAGTGGTTTGAACTAGAAAATCACAGCCGCAATGCATCTGGGAGAAAGACAAGGCTTGAATATCGACCTGAATCAGTTGGTGAAGTTGAGGGGTGAGAAAAAGCCGGAAGCGACGGTGACAAGAACCTGAGGAATTTAAAGCTGCGACTTGAAATACGAACTGCTTCCTGTAAGCACTGCGGAGGGCTACAATGTGAGAGTTATTTGAAGCACTCTGGAGAATATAGGCACAGGTCTGAAAGTGGGGTTTATTGATACGCGGCTACGGTGTATAGGGCTTGATGATACGCGGCTATAGAGTCTGTGAGCTTGACATGCATTTACCAATCAAGGGGCAGCTTCAAGGCAAGTAGATCAAGTGACATGAATCTCCCAATGGCTCAGCGAGCAGGTCATGACACAAAGAATGAAGGGGGTTAAAAATTGAGAACCGACAAAGAGGCATCATAGCAAAAGGTAAGGCAGAGATCATTTCCCAAAAGACTCCTTGCAAACAACGACGACTATGCGAAGTAGCCTATGCTGATGGCGGTAATATAGTCTGTGTTTGAGGATCTCAATGCCGTTCAACGGATTTTCGAGAGCTCCCTTTCCCGCCACTCAAGTTTTGCAGCCGCCATGGTTTGAAATAGAGGATCATAGTTCTTTTGGGAAGCACAAGTCAGCTCACAAAAAAGTGCGAATTATCATCAGCCAAGTAGAATAAATCGATCATGGTAGGAATGATTTGATTAGCAGGTACTTCCTTGAGGGTAATCCATCCCTGCCAAGACCAACCCCTGACTCAGGGGCTGTGTTTACACAACAAATAACCGTGACAATAGCTTTGCGGAACAAACGCAAGTTTCAACGTGCCTGTTTTTGAGAAGCCCTGCAAATCACCTTGTGGTATCTGGTATTTGATTCTTTATCTTTCATGACCGTGGGACCTGGGTACATCCTGGACAAAATAACCGCTACTGCAAGTCTTGGCCTTTTCACTCAAGGCTTATCGAGGCTCATTAACTATATTTTCAAGTGTGGTTCAGGATGCTCTCTTGGATTAACTTACTTTGCAGTGCCAGCACTTATATTTTACCCACAAGGTGCGTGGGTTTTGCAAAGTATAAATACAACCGGACCCCGGCATTCATGCCTACAACATAGGTTCTTGTGTCAGTTACTAGAAATTTGAGACAGACTCTACCCACTTGCACAGTGCGCCGGCGATTGTCCATCATCATGCCAGACTACTCCAGGTCCAGAGCTGGGTGAGGCTGTTGGTGTTCTATCACATCAAAGAATAAGAGAGAGTGTTTTTCGCCGGCACCGATGGCATCGGAAAAAGATGACTATGAGGCACAGGATGACAACTTGTTGTGGTTTACCCGCTGGGAGAACCTAACTTTTTTTTATCTCTACCTGAAATTTGAGGGCCCAGTCGGTGAATTCATCCTTTTGGCCATCCCATGGTTTAACAAGCAGCTCCGAGGCGGCGAATGCGTCAAAGAAACATTGATCCATTAGACGGTCAATCTCGACCGGATCGAGCTCGTAGAAAGCCATGGCAAGGTTCCCAAATCTGTCTGGTATTCCCTTGAGAAGCGCCAAAACTTCATCAAGGCGAGCAGGGACATTTGAGTCCGATGTTGGAGGAGTGTGCGGCAAAGGCTTGAGCCTCCTCTTAGCGGCGGCTTGATAAAGTAACGAAGTCAGGCGTAGCCGCCTGAGACACGATTCCAAACGTTCTCTGATCTTGTCCGGGTCATCTCGTGGAATATAAGATTGGGAGTTCATCAGGTCGTCCAACATGGCCTGGGTGCTGGCATTTGCAGAGAGGGAAGTGGATCCCAAGTCGTTTGTGACCTGCGCAACACCATCTTCGCCCTCGTCGTCATCGTCTTCGTCTTCGTCCTCATCATCCCCTGTTTCCTCGCTCCACTCCTTCAGCTCCTCCATAACATCCTTTAGTGTTTCGCGTAGTTGGTCGACCTTGTAGACCAAGTTTCCTCCGAATCCCCGCTTGCAGAATGCCATCAGATCGTCGCATGCAGCCCATAGAAGACCAGTAGCGGCAATGCTGCCCTTGCCGCCGGCCGCACCAGCCGATGCACTCTTCTTGGCATCTTTCAAGATCTTCCCGTCCTTGGGAATCAGGGACAACAGCTCATGGAGCTCCTTGAGCACGCGGGCTACCCTCCAGGCCAAGTCCTTCTGAATGACCCGTGTGTATCGTTTGGCTGTGCACTCTTGAGCAGACGCTGCCAGGCCAGGAAGGGGTCCAGCTATAAGCTCTCGTACAACTTTGGTGATGGCCGTTGGGGTGAAGGGCTCATTGATGATAAGGAGGGAAATCTTGGTGGCGTGTGCTCTGATTAGGGTAGCCGAATCGTGTGCCAGGGAAAGTGCATCGAGAGGACCAGTGGCTGATGACTGCTGAGATGTTGGGAAGGGTGCGGTGCTTGTATCCTGGGAGCTGAGGCCCGAAACAACCACTTCGAGTTGGTCGATGAGGGTGAGCGCATTCGACACAACGGTAGTGAGTGTTTCCACAGCTTCGCTGGGAGACGGCATGGTGCTGGATGTGGTGCCGCACAGGGAACCCGGTTCTTCTAGATCAGACTAAGACTGCTGGTTGGGAATTCGGTTGGAGCTATGATTACTGGGGTGGTGATGACGATGGCGGGGCAGTGCTCAGCTTTGAGCAGCTGGAGTTTTTGTGCCCATAATATCTCTTTTTTGGTGGGGCTATCTTGGGGGTCTTGGGCACACTTTCCGGCCGGCAGGCAAGCTGTCCCCCAAGGTTCTCTTTTCACGTGACCAGCCACCCCCCTGACACCTGCCAGGTGTCTCAAGTCCAACAGGAAGTTGGCAAGCTGTCCTGTGAGAGAGCTTCGACCAGGGCAGTCTTGAACTGGAAATCTGGTGAGACTCTTGAGATTACAGCATCCTCCCCTGGGGCAGAAAGGTAGCAGCAAGTCCCCGTTACCCAGCTTCTGAACAATGCGCAGGACAGGCGCACTGGCGCTTTTGGGCGCCATTGCTCACGGCAGTCTCGCTGCATCAGAGAGCTTGCCGCGGGGCGTTGGACCCGAGTGTAAGTTTCCCCTTCCTGACACTCCCATGAGCTATGTCCAGGTGTTGCTGCTAACAGCCTGTCTTGTACCGCCCTAGTTGCCAAATTCTTCGAAAGCAAAACTACATTTGCATGCATCGGCAATCCCTCCATCACCCTCAAGGCGTCCCAGGTCAATGACAATTCGTGCGACTGCCCCGATGGCTCAGACGAACCTGGAACTGCCGCCTGCGCAAACATTGATCCCCTATCCCCGGAACAGCCACTCCCGGGCTCCGTAACCGGCACCACAAACACAACCGCCGCCCTTCCCGGCTTCTGGTGCGTCAATGCCGGGCACATTGGAAACTACCTCCCCTTCATGTATGTCAACGATGGCATCTGTGACTACGAGCTCTGCTGCGATGGCAGCGATGAATACGCCCATGCTGGCGGTGTTCGGTGCGAAAACCGATGTGATACCATTGGGAAGGAGTATCGCCGTCTGGAGGAACAACGGAGGCAGAACAAAGAGCGATCGGCCAAGAAGAGGCGCACGTTGGTGAAGGAATCCCGTGAGCTGCGCCGACGGGTCGAGGTCAAGATTGCGAATCTCAAGACAGAGGTGCGAGACCTCGATGCTAAAAAGGCAGAACTGCAGGCAAAATTCGAGGAGGTGGAGCGCTCAGAAAGAGGAAAGGTCGTCAAGAGCGAGGGTCAGGGTGGCAAGCTTGGCGTGCTCGTTGGTCTGGCCAAAAGCCGGGTCAATGAGCTGCGAAATACGTTGGACAAGGTAATGGATCAGCGAGATGATCTCCAAGACAAGGTCGATCAACTGGAGGACATCCTCACTAAGCTCAAGGAGGAGTACAACCCCAACTTCAACGACGAGGGCGTCAAAGCTGCGGTCAAGGCCTGGGAGGACTACGCTGCGGGACAACCCAGCGAGCCCAAGGGAGACCTGGCCGACTCTGATATCATGGAGGTCCTGAAGGAGGACAGTGAAATATCTGGAATCAACTGGGCCGAGTTCGAGACTGGTGAGGCAAGCGATGTTGACGTCGGTAAGTTGACTGGCCTGCATTCTCACTCCCTCAGGCACGGACAGCCCAGCTAACAATTGGTAGTGTACAACTGGGAGGCCTATCTTCCCGCACAAGTCCGCGACTATGTTCATCAGAAGCTAAACCTCCTCCGGGCCTGGGCCATCGAGAACGGTATCCTTGCCGACAACCCTACCAGTGGCGGAGAGTCTCGCTTGGTCACAGCTGCGAGGGAAGCCCTCGACTCTGCCAAGAATGCCCATGCGGTGAAGCTGGGCCAGCTGGAGGAGGAGCAGCGGGAGCTGGAAAAGGATTATGGCCCCGATGATGTCTTCCGTGCTCTGAAGGGCAAGTGCATCAGCGGCGAGGCTGGCGAATATGACTACGAGCTCTGCTGGTTCGACAAGACCACCCAGAAGAGCAAAAAGGGCCATGGAAACACCAACATGGGTAACTTTGTGCGCGTGGACAAGGTGTTTGTTGACGAGGAAGAGAGGCTTGATGGCAAGGGGTTGGGCAAGGGTCAGCGGTTGGTCCTGCGGTATGAGAATGGCCAAGGTTGTTGGAACGGGCCCAACAGAAGAACCGACGTCTATCTTGGCTGTGCTGAGACAGACGAGGTTTGGCGCACGGTGGAGGCCGAGAAGTGTGTGTATAAGATGGAGGTTGGATCCCCAGCTGCCTGCGAAGACGTTCAGGAGCCCGGTGTGCCTACCAAGGACGAGCTATAGAATAGGGGAAGACGGCGTGGGACATGATCAGGCGTGTATAGTGAAATCGTATTTATTTGGGTATATTACGTATAGCGACACTTGCAAAGCACAGTGGAAGGTGTGAGTGATTAAGATCTTGTGGCATCTGTCGCCCCGTGGACGTCAGTTCCCCGCGGCAGCTAGTTTTCTCCGCTTGTTCCGTTCCTCTTGTTCGGCAAGCACCTTGGCAGTGAGTGACGCTGTCATGGCGTTGTTGATGCCACTCACCCGGCTAGAAGTGTCTGATTTGGGCGCTGCCTTTGTTTTGGGGTCCTCTTTTCCTTTCCCGGAGCCAATCCCGTTAGCCTCGTCGGCCTTGCGTTTCTTTTTGCTGGATGATTTATCCTTTTTTAAACTGTGCGTCAAGCCCTTTGCTTTGAGGGCTTCGTTTCTTGTCGCCAGTCTTTCCAGATCGGACTTTTCAGTTGGCAGGATAGGAATGATGTCTTCGGAGCGAAACGGCTCGCTACACTCGGGACAGACTTCTTCCTGTATCTGCTTGATGGCCGTTTCGGCAAAGACATGGCCACATGGAACAAGATATACTGATCTGGTGGACGCCCCCAATTCCTTTAGCGTCACCGGGCAAGCCCAGATTCCCTTTTCCTTTGCCCCGGGCGGCGTGTATCGTTTGACGTTGAGTTTAACAATATCTCGGAGAGATTTGATACCAGTAGATGCGAAAGTAACCTCCAGGGACTCGCCGTTCGCCGACTCTGTGGCTTTGGTGTCATCGATATCGCCCGGCATCAGTCCCTTCAGAATAGACTCGTAATTGTACAAGCGACCTCGCCAGTCGGACACGGCGTTTTCGAGATCCAAAAGCTCCGAGGTGATGGGATCATGAGTCCAAGCGTGGTTGAGGCTCTCATGGGCGGTTGCTTTGAGTTCGCTCACTGTTGGTGTGCGCGCAGCATCCTTGACCAGCTCGCGCCTCTTGGGGATGGAGCCGCCGTCGTTTCCCATGGTCGAAGAGAGAAAGAATGTCAGTAAGGGCGCAGGGGTAATGGTTTGTTTGCTGCGGTGACAACCGAAGGTGAGGGAGGATTGAGGTGTGGCGGGAAGTGGTAGGTTAAGGTACACCAAGACTAAGAAACCCCCCAGCGCGCCGCCAAAACGGGCACTAGCATGTATTCGCCCTAGTGACAGCGTTGCAAGAGTGGGGCCCAGTGCAACTCAACTGCGCTGCCGACCGACGACACCCACTCACCCACCCACTCACCTACTCCTCCATCCGACCTACGGTAGGTAAGCTTCTTGGTTTGGGTCAAGCATTGAAAGGGTGCAGCAGGTGATGCAGCCTCTCCTGCGACGCCATCTCAGTACCTTACTTATTCACTTTACCTTCCAGGTTACCTTTCGGTCAGCCACCCAGCTTTGTCTCACGCCCTGTCTACATTTATTCCACCCAACGCGCGTCCCACCTCAGTCCCGACGAAGCTCCCTCCGATACCTAGCCTAACCTAGGTGTACGCCGTCCCCGCCAGCGTCTTTCTCCTCTGCCGGCCCGCCTGCCTTCCACGACCATTTTCACGGTTTCTCGTTTGGAAGCGGACTCGCAGCCCAAAAACTAGGCCTTCTTGCGGCTCTCCTCAACGACCGACTATGGGTTGTCGGCGATCGACGTAGCGCTTGCTCGACGAGGCCATCCAATACCTTTAGGAGGAGAACGGCGGGAACCGCCAGAGCTGGACAGCATGTCCGCCATCAAAGACCAGACATCCACCTCGCTGGACCAGCACATCAAGGAGATTAGGAATCGGTGCGTTTTTGTGCTGCTTGTCAAGGCTTTCGTCCTGCCTCTTGCTAACGTTTGGCTCAAATTCCAGAAATTATGACGAAGCCCAAAGGAAACGGGCGGCGCGCCAAATCAGAGACCTGGTCAACGCCGCCAAGCAGGGTGAGGCCATCTCCAAGCCTGGGTTACAATGGTGGCTTTGGGTGCTAACGAGACATCAGAGATGGGTGCCGAACAGTTCCAGCGCTTCTTCGATAATGTCAACCAGCGAACGAATCTATTGATACAAGGCGCCGATACATACGACCGTCTTGGCGGAATTTATATCCTGGATGCACTGGTCGACTTTGATGGCATAGAACCAGCCTTGAAGTACACCCGCTTCCAGAACTACATTGGCAGCATCTTGCGCGGTCGCGATACCACCTCTATGCAGCCAGCCGCTGTCGTCCTCGGAAAGCTTTGCAAACCAGGCGGTTCCTTGATCTCCGAACTGGTCGATTCCGAAGTTCAAACGGCACTTGAGTGGCTACAGTCTGACCGAATCGAGGAGAGGCGGTATTCGGCAGTCTTGGTGCTTCGCGAGCTGGCCAGGAACGCGCCCACCCTGATGTACAATTATGTGGGCTATGTCTTCGAGCAGATATGGATTGGACTTCGCGACTCCCGTCTCCTGATCCGCGAGACTGCCAGCGAGACCGTTAGCGCCTGTTTCAAAATCATCCGTGAGCGAGACCAGGAGCTGAAGAAGGACTGGATGGACAAGATGCTGAGCGAGGCGATCAAGGGCCTCAAGATCAACACGGTCGAATATATCCATGCCTCGCTCCTTGTGCTCAAGGAGCTGCTTGAGCAGGGCGGTATGTACATGCAGGCGCACTATCAAGAGGCCTGTGAGATTGTCTTCCGCCACAAAGATGCGCGCGACGCCGCCATCCGCAAAACGGTTGTTCTCTTGATCCCGGACCTGGCCAACTACGCGCCAACGGAGTTCTCGACGAGCTATTTGCACATGTTTATGGTCTATCTTGGGGGCATGTTGAAGAAGGACAAGGACCGCAACGACGCCTTTCTTGCCATTGGCAACATCGCCAATTCGGTCAAGAGTGCAATCACACCCTATTTGGACGGCGTCCTGATCCATATTCGCGAAGGCCTCAGCGTTCAGTCCCGGAAACGAAGCTCGGTCGATCCTGTTTTTGACTGCATCAGTCGGTTGGCCGTGGCCGTGGGTCAAACCATGAGCAAATACATGGAGGCGCTTCTCGATCCCATCTTTGCCTGTGAGCTCACGCCAAAATTGACGCAGGCGCTTGTCGACATGGCTTTTTATATCCCACCAGTCAAAGCCACTATCCAAGAGCGTCTGCTGGACATGCTGAGCAAAGTTCTGTGCGGCGAGCCCTTCAAGCCTCTGGGTGCGCCTCATCCGAACTCGCTGGCCTCCATACCGCATATTCCCAAAGATCCAAAAGATCCCCTTGCGCACCAGCGGACAAAGGACGAGGTCAAGTTGGCTCTCAACACCCTCGGCAGCTTTGATTTCCAAGGTCACGTTCTGAATGAGTTTGTCCGTGACGTCGCCATCAAATATGTCGAGGACGACGACCCGGAAACACGCGAGGCCGCAGCCCTCACCTGCTGCCAGCTCTATGTCCGCGATCCTATCGTCAACCAGACAAGCTACCATGCTCTCCAAGTAGTCGCCGATGTCATCGAGAGACTCCTGACCGTGGGTGTTTCCGATCCGGAGCCCAAAATACGACAGACGGTGTTGGCAGCCCTTGACGAGCGGTTTGATCAGCATCTTGCCAAAGCTGAGAATATCCGCACCTTGTTCTTCGCGTTGCACGATGAGCAGTTTGCCGTCAGGGAGGTGGCCGTGTCCATCATAGGCCGGTTGGCTCGCCACAACCCCGCCTATGTCATCCCGCAGCTGAGGAAGACCATCATTCAGATGTTGACAGAGCTCGAGTACACAGATGTGGCCAGGAGCAAGGAGGAAAGCTCAAAGCTGCTGAGCCTTCTCACGCAGCACGCTCAGGAGCTGGTCAAGCCATATGTCAACTCCATCACCCAAGTACTCCTGCCTAAAGCTCGTGATCCGGTCCCGTCCGTTGCTGCTACTGTTCTCCAAGCACTCGGAGAACTGTGCACCGTTGGTGGGGAGGAGATGCTTAGCTACAAGAAGGATCTCATGCCCATCATCATCGACGCATTGCAGGATCAAAGCGCGCCAGTCAAACGGGAAGCTGCCCTTCATACCCTCGGTCAGCTGGCCAGCAACACCGGCTATGTCATCAAGCCCTACCTCGAGTATCCCCAACTTCTTGAGATTCTGCAGTCTATCATTCGGGGCGAGCCTCAACGGGGGCTTTTGCGACAGGAAACCATTAAGGTGATGGGCATCCTGGGAGCACTCGACCCCTACAAGTATCAGGTACAGCGCAACTGTTCTTTTGTCCCCCTTCGCCACGCCCATTTCAGCGCGTTGTCATCTGCCACCCCAACCATGGAAGACTCGGATGATTCGGACGACGAGAACGACAACGTCGCCCTTTTTCTCGGACCGTACTCTCCTCCTGAAGTGGTTGAGAAGCAGAAGCGCAAAGCAATGTCGAAAAACAAGGCTAAAACTCCAGAACAGCAGGTCGAAGATCGCGCGCCGCGGACGCAGAAGCAAACCGAAGCTACCCAACTAACTGATGTGTCACTCATGATGGGCGGACTAACCCCTTCACAGGAGGATTACTACCCAACCGTTGTTATTAATGCCCTTCTCCAGATTCTCAAAGACCAGTCGTTGGTGCAGTGGCACGGAAACGTGGTGGATGCCATCATGAGCATCTTCATCACTCTTGGGCTCAAGTGTGTCCAGTTTCTCGACCGTGTGGTGCCCGCCTTTATTGCCGTGATCCGGGCGTCGAGCCAGACTCGGCTCGACTTTTATTTCAACCACCTAAGCAGGCTTGTTGGAATTGTGCGCCAGCATATTCGTGTCTATCTCCCAGACATCATCGAGGTTCTACAGGAGTATTGGGACACGACATACTCGCTACAGACCACCATCATGTCGTTGATTGAATCCATTGCTCGCTCCCTGGAGGGCGAGTTCAAGGTCTACCTTGCCAGTCTGCTCCCGATGATGCTCGGCTTGCTGGAAAAGGACACCACGACTAAGCGGCAGCCGACAGAAAAGATATTTCATGCCTTCCTGGTGTTTGGCTCGAGCGCAGAGGAGTACATGCACCTCATCATTCCCGTGCTGGTACGGCTTTTCGATAACTCAGCCCAGCCAATGTTTCTGCGCAAGTCTGCCATCGAAACGATCGGCAAGCTTTCGAGCATGGTGAATCTCAACGACTATGCGTCCAAAATCATCCACCCGCTTACCCGGGTTCTTGCCAGTCACGAACCGAGTCTTAGGGTGGCTGCTCTTGATACGCTATGTGCCCTCATGCTGCAGCTGGGACGAGACTATCTACACTTTGAGCACACAGTCCACAAGACCATCTCAACATACGGCCTCCAGCACTCCAACTATGACAAGGCCGTCGAAAAGCTCAAGAAAGGCGAAACCTTGCCGCCCAACCTCGCGCCACGCTTCGAGGACAATGCTGTCGAACTTCACGCCTCTGAAAACAGCCCCCCCAAGAAGTTGGATCTCAACCCCATGCATTTGCGACAAGCCTGGGAAACAAAGGGCAAGTCTACCAAGGACGACTGGCACGAGTGGTTCCGCAAGTTCAGCACGACGTTGCTTTCCGAGTCTCCGAATCATTCACTTCGAGCTTGCGCCAGTTTGGCAAGCAATTACCAACCATTGGCAAGGGAGCTCTTCAACTCCGCCTTTGTCTCGTGCTGGAGCGAGCTGTACGAGCAATTTCAGGTAGGTCGAGAAGATCGGAACAGCTGTGTGGCGAACGGTTTGACTGACACTCTTTTGCAGGAGGAGCTGATCACCAACATCGAAAACACAATCAAGTCTGAGAATGTCCCTCCTGATCTCCTGGGCCTGTTGCTCAACCTTGCCGAGTTCATGGAACATGATGACAAGGCTCTCCCAATCGACATTCGAACCCTGGGACGTGAGGCGGCAAGATGCCACGCCTACGCCAAAGCCCTCCATTACAAGGAACTCGAATTTCTTCAGGATCACAACAGCCACGCGGTTGAAGCCCTGATCGTGATCAATAATCAGCTGCAACAGTCGGATGCGGCCATCGGTATCTTGACCAAGGTTAAGGCATACAAGGACGGGATCACGCTGCGGGAAAGCTGGTTCGAGAAGCTGGAGCGCTGGGACGAGGCGCTCAACTTCTACTGCCAGCGCGAACGTGAGCTCCCGCCGGACCAACCCACGCCCGTCGACATCGTCATGGGCAAGATGCGTTGCTACCACGCGCTCGGTGAGTGGGATTCGTTGGCCTCGCTGGCCGGCAAGACATGGTCAAACTCGGCACCAGAGGTTCAACGCATGATCGCAGGCCTGGCCACCACGGCTGCCTGGGGGCTCGGCAAATGGGACTCCATGGATAACTACCTGCAGTCCATGAAGCGTTTCTCACCAGACCGTGCCTTCTTCGGCGCCATCCTAGCACTGCACCGCAACCAGTTCCGAGAGGCCCTGGGCTGCATCGACCAGGCTCGGGAGGGTCTCGATACCGAGCTGAGCGCCCTCGTCAGCGAATCCTACAACAGGGCGTATCAGGTCGTCGTGCGCGTTCAGATGCTTGCCGAACTTGAAGAATTGATCATCTACAAGCAATGCGATGCTGAAAAGCAAGCCAGTTTGAGGGCAACCTGGGAGACACGTCTCAAGGGGTGCCAGCGAAATGTTGAGGTGTGGCAGCGCATGCTGCGACTCAGGTCGCTCGTGCTCACCCCGCCAGAGAACATGCACATGTGGACTAAGTTTGCCAACTTGTGCCGCAAGTCTGGACGCATGGGGTTGGCCGAGAAGTCACTCAGACAGCTTATTGGGTCAGACGTGCCGCTGGACACGGTGATTCCTCACTGGCACGATCGCCCCATGGACCCCGATGCCGAGAGGCTTGCGTCTCCAGTTCTCTATGCGGTGCTCAAATACCAATGGGAGGTCGGGCTGCAGCCGGCGATGCGGAACACCGACCGATCCATCGCCGAGAGAACGCTATATTGCCTTCGCAAGTTCACCGACGAGACTGCCCACCGAGTAGAGAGCGCAAGGCACCAACTGGCCGCCTCAGCTCAAGCTGGCAGCAATGCAATCGACGGCCTACACCAGGGCTCTACCTTTTCCGAGTTCGATGAGGCGGCATTACTCAACCCAGACGTGCAGCGGCACTGGACAGAACAGACGGTATTGCTTGCCAAGTGCTACCTCCGTCAGGGCGATTGGATGATCGCCTTGAACAAGGACGACTGGCAGTACACACGTCGCAAAGACATTCTCTCTTGCTACTACAAGGCCACCTACTACCACCGTCACTGGTACAAGGCCTGGCACGCCTGGGCCTTGGCAAACTTCGAAGTGGTGCAGGCGCTTGGATCTCGCAAGGACCTGGACAGTGGCGTCATCATCCAGTACGCCGTGCCCGCCGTGCATGGCTTTTTCGAGTCGATTTCGCTTTCTTCGGGAAGCTCCCTGCAAGACACGCTGCGTCTGCTCACTCTCTGGCTTACATACGGCGGCAACCCGGATGTTGCCAATACCGTGACAGAGGGCTTCAGTCGCGTCAGCGTCGATACCTGGCTCGAAGTTATCCCACAGCTGATTGCCCGCATTAACCAACCTAACAAGAAGGTGCAGGCGTCAATCCATGCTCTGCTATCTGATGTCGGTCGCGCCCACCCCCAGGCGCTAGTCTATCCCTTGACGGTCGCCATGAAGTCTCGGCAAAGCACGCGGAGATCCAAGACTGCTAGTCTCATCATGGAGACGATGCGTCAACACAGTTTCAAGCTTGTTGAGCAGGCGGAGACGGTAAGCCGCGAACTTATCAGGACCGCGGTCCTCTGGCACGAGCTCTGGCACGAGGGTCTGGAAGAGGCTTCCCGACTCTATTTTGGCGACCACAATATCAAGGGAATGTTTGATGCCCTTGAGCCCCTCCATGACCTGCTTGAAAAGGGACCTCAGACCCTCCGGGAGGTTTCGTTCACACAAACCTTTGGCCGTGATTTGGGCGAGGCCCGCGAGTGGTGCCGGCAGTACCGTGAGACTCAGGATGTCAACGATCTGAATCAGGCATGGGACTTGTACTATCAGGTTTTCCGTCGCATCAGTCGACAGCTTCCGCAGATGACCTCGCTCGAGCTGACCTACTGCTCGCCAGACCTGCTCCAGGCTAGGGACCTTGAGCTTGCGGTGCCGGGAACCTATCGCAGCGGTCAAGAGATTGTCCGGATCATGTCGTTTGATGGCACATTCACAGTCATCAGCAGCAAGCAACGTCCAAGAAAACTTGACATTGTAGGAAGTGACGGTAAGACGTACACTTTCTTGCTCAAAGGTCATGAGGACATTAGGCAGGACGAGCGTGTCATGCAACTCTTCGGTCTCTGCAACACGCTCTTGGCGAACGACTCGGAATGCTACAAGCGCCATCTCAACATCCAACGCTACCCGGCAATCCCATTGTCACAGAACTCGGGTCTTCTCGGCTGGGTCCCAGACAGCGACACGATCCACCAGCTTATCCGTGATTATCGGGAGTCAAGAAAGATTCTCCTTAACATCGAGCATCGGATCATGCTTCAGATGGCGCCCGACTACGACAACCTCACGCTCATGCAGAAGGTCGAAGTGTTTGGGTACGCCCTTGATAACACAACGGGTCAGGATCTGTACCGGGTCTTATGGCTGAAGAGCAAGAGCTCCGAGGCCTGGCTAGACAGGCGAACTAATTACACGCGTTCCCTCGGCGTCATGTCGATGGTCGGGTACATCCTGGGCTTGGGCGACCGGCATCCGAGCAACTTGATGCTGGACCGCATCACAGGAAAGATCATTCACATTGACTTTGGCGACTGCTTCGAGGTGGCGATGAAGCGCGAGAAGTATCCGGAGCGGGTGCCTTTTAGGCTTACCCGCATGCTTACTTATGCCATGGAGGTTAGCAATATCGAGGGCAGCTTCCGGCTTACGTGCGAGCATGTGATGAGAGTCTTGCGTGATAACAAGGAGAGCGTTATGGCTGTTCTTGAAGCAGTAAGTTGTAGTACCCTGTGGTCTCACACCGTATCATGTTCTAACTCCCAAAACTCTAGTTCATTCACGACCCTCTGCTCACGTGGCGTCTTACGAACCCGGCCAGTCCCGCTGGACCACATTTCAACTCGGAGAGAGAGCAAGCTATCGCCGGGCCCCAGGCAGCACGGGTGCGACGGCCTTCGATACTGGAAGCTCCCATGGCCCCGACTGAGTTCCTGGCAGCTCAAGCCGGCCCCGAAGGCTTAGCGGGAGCTCGTGGCCGTGCGCGCACCAATTCATCAGCCGCACCACTCCCAAGCATAACAAATGGTGGCGGCCATGGGCCCATCGAGATAGCGGAGGTGCAGAATGCGCGGGCCGTTGAGGTGCTCGACCGGGTAAACCAGAAGCTCACGGGTCGTGATTTCAAGCCGAATGAAGAGCTCCTTGTCAAAGACCAGGTTAACAAGCTGATCATTGAGGCTACCAAGCTCGAGAATCTCTGCCAGCACTATATAGGGTGGTGCAGCTTCTGGTGAGGTTTAGAGACGGTCGGTCCTCGCAGTGGCATTGTCGGTGGAGGGGTTTAAACATCAATTGGTTTTGGGCAGGTTTTAGCCTTTATGTATGAGATTCTGTTCATGTTGAGAAGGTAGTTCGTTACTTTGGTCATTATTTCAGCTCTAGGGACGTATTCGGTTTGGTTTTGGCTTGATCATTACTGGCCTCGGAGGGCCACGATACATGGGGGATTATGCATGTGTAGTACATACACAGCTGTATCGACAGGACCTGCTTGGCGTTGCTGGCTAGTTGGACGGAAAAAACAAAGCCTGCAATGGTTCACCAAATGACACATGTGCCGTGAAGTTTCGTATACATTCAGGGGCTTCCCCTCTCAACACGATATTAGCCGCTTTCCAAATACACTGATCATTTCTTGAAGCGAAACGCATCCCTTTTTCTGTCGTTCCATAAGCCTAAGCATCGTAAGGTGATCGTGTATTGGGGGTCTGAGCACGCTTCTGCAGAAGGACAGCACCCCTTCTACTTTACTATACTATTTGCGCCCTAAAGCCGACAGACTCGGCCTCCACACTCTGTCATGGTGTGAATGTATCGAACCTTCCCGTTTTCGAGGCGGAACTCATGGCTATCGGCCGCGTTCATCATATGCTCCCAGACACAGAGGATGTTGACAGATCCCATTGACTCATCAATAACATAGCGGCGGCGAGTGTTGGGCGCTTGGCTGCTGTTTGTTGGAATCCCTTGCCTGCATGTGTCCTCGTCACCTCTGCCCGTATAAGCGCCGCCTTCCAACCTCGCACATGGCGCCCCCCAAGGAACGAGGCTCGAGGCTTTGGCATCATCCCACATCGACATGTAGGCATCACCCGCAGCCTTGATCTTCTCCCTACTATCCCTTTTTCCCTCGGGTATGATATCCCACTTCTCCTGAAGGGCATATTTGAGCGTGTTTTGGGCGTTAAAGAGCCATGACCCCGTCGTGGAGGCGACGCTATCGACAAGGGTAACTTTGCCATCAGCACCGTGGCGGATTTGAGTCCCAATCACATAGGGCTCCGGATTGTTGGCTGCGATGAGCTCAGTGAAGGTGGCACAGGCGACGAGGTCGTAAATCGTACGTCGGTGGTCAATGCCCAATGCCTTTGTGAGAACTGACTTTGTCGCATCGATACGCTTGTTGTTCTCCTCGTACTCCCAGCCACTGGCCACAAACCTTTGCAGGGGGGCCAGACTGCCGGCTTTCTGACTTGTAACATAGGCTTCTGCTGCCTCTGCTAGAACAGCCCGGTCACATTCTACAGCAGCTGGTGAAAGAGGAACACTTGCTGCCAGTCGAACTGTGGCAACGAGGACAGCCCAGGTGTTGATGCGGCTCGCGGAAAAAAGCATTGTTATCTGTTGTTAATGTAACAGAACAAGAAGCAGTACTTGGAGTTGAGATCGTCAAGTCGACAGTGTGACTTCAAGAGTTGCTAACTTACCCAGCATTTGGTTTTAAGGGGGTAGGACATTCTTATCAAGAAATTGTGATTCGTTTGTAGGTAGTGTTATGGAGTAAGTGCCGTGAGGAAAGAGGGGGTGGTGCTGGAAAGTGCAATATCCAATTGAGGCAGAAAAGGGCTTAGGTCTGAGATCAAGCGGGGAGCCGCTGCTCGGAACTCAGAATTACACCCACTGCCGGTGTAGATAATGATGAGCGGATGCTATGGAAAGGGGAAAATATAACGAGGTTTGATCCTGGAAATAATTAAAAAGGCGAAAGGGTAAATTATTAAGCTTTAATATATTAGATAGAAAGGGAGGTAGTAGATAGTTTGCAAGAAGACTATAAATACAGAAAAGGCTTATAATACGGATAATAAAAAACCTAGAAAATAATCACAATGGGCTAAGGACATGAAATATATAAAATAATGACTTAACCTATCTCAATAATATATTTATAGAAACTAAATTTCAAATAATGTATAAAAAGCCTTAAATAAAGAATATTAAATAGAGGGATACTTTAGGGAGGTATTAGTAAAAGCTTACGGGAGCATTACTTAGGTAAGAGAGTTGGGGTTATAGCCGTAATTTCTAGTCTTAGAGCTTAGACCAGCTTGACTGTTGAATGTACCCTTTGCCCCACAGGCCCACACCCCCCTAAACCGGCCAATCAAAGCCCACCAAATACAACAGCGACAGCTGGTCTGAGTCCATTTTATTGTTTTTCGCTAAGCGTGGCCCAGGAATATAGGCCTTTTTACCAGTACTAGGCTTACCTAGGCGCAAGTGGTATTGGAAAAAAGGCCTGGAAAAGACGGTTAATTTAACACCGGTTGCACTTACGTGGGCCTTATATTAACTGGGTGGTGGTGGATTAACTGGGTAGTGTTAGAAAAAGTAATGTGGTAGGTACAAGCCTTCCTCACCACCCACACTTACCACCTACCTTTTCCACGACTATTGGGCCTACGTAGGTGCAATTGATACTGGAAGGAAGCCCTGGAAAAGACGGTCTTTTTGACACCGGTTGCACCTAGGTAGGACGTCTGGGTAGTGTGGTATATATATAGGAAGCCGAGTATCAAGTAAAAAATATATATAAACTAACCTTCCCACACATATACTACAGCACCTAGTTATCCAATTTAAGTGCACCTAGTGTCAGAATAACCGTCTTTTTCAGGCCTTTCTTCTAATATCAATTACAATTACGTAGGCCCAATAGCCGTGGAAAAAGTAGTATAGAAAAGTAAGCCTTCCTCACCACTTACATCCACCACATCACCTTTTCCACCACCACCCAGTCAATATAAGGCCCACAAAGGTACAACCAATGTCAAAATAACCGTCTTTTCCAAGCCATCCTCAAGGTGTATTTTTACTTAGGTATAGCCTATTTTAGTGGAAAGGTAGTATAGAAAGGTAAGCCTTCCTCACCACTTATACCCACCACATCACCTTTTATACTACTATTCCACCAATATAAGGCCTATTTTAATAGTAAAATATAGTTGAAAAAGGCCTTTAAAAGACGACCTTCAGCATACTTTTTTTATTGAATTTGGCCCAGAAATAAAAAATATAGTATAGGTAATCCTTTTTTTATGGAATTTTTCTATTATATAAAATAGCTACCCGTTAATTCATTTAAAAATAAACCCCACATTATAAAAAAGAAAAGTAAGTACATTTAAAAAGCTCTCTTTTATACTATATTCAATTAATTTTTCATATATTTTTAAAAAATCCTAATAGCGAGATATTTAAGTAAGTATGGTGCGAAAAATAAGTAAGTTTACTTTATTAGTTTATTATTATAACTGATTTATTAATTTTATAGGGAATATTATATTACTTTAAAGTTAAATAAATAACTGACCTTTTAAATATAGGATTCTAATTATTTAAAAAAGGTTAGTAATTATTAATAACTTTCTACTTTTTATTTTATTATTACTTCAATACCGGAAATCTAAACTAACTTATATAATTAGAAAAGAATATTATAATACTTTTATAATTATTAAGTTTAAGATACTTTATTAATAGAGGTAAAGGCTATTTTAAATAAGCGGTTAAAAGTAAATTAAAAGTAAAGGATATTAAAAATAGGCTTTTTATAATAAGTATCGGGTAAAAGAATAATTAAAATAGTTAATAGTAATAGTAAATTAAAAGCTAGTTAACTATAATAAATAATTTTAAAGTCTGTAAAAAGACTGGGGGAATTAACTTTAATCACTACTTACTAGTAGCTATCCGAAAACCTCAAACCTAATAATCCGACTTTATATTTAATACGTTATTTTAATTATACCGATTAAATTTAACAAAGCTACCTATTAAACTATAAAGGCTAAATAATAAATCCAATATAATACTAAAATTATTATATAATTAAATATAACTTTTAATAAATATAATACTTCTAATATAAATTTATAACGTTATAGTACTTTTACTTACGCTATTTTTAACTTTAAGTAATATAAGACCTAAACCCTTTAAATTAGTAATAACGATAGTAACAATAGAATAAAGCGTATATCACTCTTTTAATTTAAAACTATGTTTAATTATATTATTATTAAATTAACGTTTAAAGATATTTTTAAAAATATCGTAAATAACTTTAAAAATAAAATAAAGATAATAATTAAATAATATAGTAAATATATAGGACTTACGTTTCTTTAAAAACCTTTTATTAAAAAAGAAAAGACTTTTACTTTTTATAAATTAATAATATATAAATACTTTATTTAATATATTAATATTTATTTTAAGAGTGTTGGTTTAAAGGTACTTAAAAAGTATCTTTCTAAAAAAAATTATTTATTAACGTAATAGCCTTACGTTGGATTTTCTTATAAGTTAAAAACTAAATATTACCGAATTACTTATAGAGTTTTATAATTATATATTTATTATTTAGCTATACTTTTAATTATTAAAAATAGGAAATAACTATATAGTTAAACCTTTAAATGTTTTATTATTATTAAATTCAATAATTTCTATAATAATAACTTTATAGTTAAAGTTATAAGTAAAGGTCCGGATCTTCCTCTTTCTTTTTTAAATCCTCCTCCTTTTCTTTCGGAACCTCCTTTCTTTTTCTTTCTTTTAATACGGTATTTAATAATTACCTTTATAAGTAAAACTGTATTATTAAAATAAATAGGTTTACCTTACTATTTTATTACTATAATTAATTTATTCATTTTATAGTAAAATATTTATTTATTATATTACGTTATAATCGAAAGAAGAACCGGCCTTTTATCGAATTATTTTATAAAAATAATATTTTTATTTTTTCAAAGGATAGAGTAATTATTTAACGCTTTTTTTTCCTCGAGTATTAAATAATTTAGTAACTTAAAAACTTTTAAGTAATAGTAAAAGTAAAAATAAAAGCAGTTAATTAATTAAATAAAAAAAACTTTAAGGCCGTTTATTATTTCAAATAAATATTTTATTAAATCGATAAAGATTATTAAATTAAAAGTAAAAAATATTAGCGATAGGCTTTTTATAATAAGTATTAAGTAAAAGAATAGTTAAAATGGTTAATAGTAGTAGCGAATTAAGGGTTAGTTAGCTATAATAATTGATTTTAAGTCTGTGAAAAGACTAGGGGGATTGACTTTAGTCACTGCTTACTAGTGGCTATCCGAAAACCTCAAACCTAATAATATTTATTTTAAAGTTATTTAATATAAAATAAAATTAAATTATATTATATTATTATTTACTTTTTAAAAAATTATATAATTATTTAATATTATAAAGAATATAATGGGGCAGTTTAAAGTTTTATATAATGAGACTTTATATTTTATAATTAAAGTAAAGAAAAATATTATAAATTAAAATATATAATTAAAAAGCTTTTTAATTTAATACTTTAACTTTACTATAAAATATATAAATTAAAAATCATAAATTACTTAATTTAGTATAAGGTTAGAAATTAACGTTAAATTAATTAAAAAAGTTAATATTATTATTAAAGAAAAATATTAATAATTTAATATTGTAATTTATAATATTACTTTAATTTAAAAAAAGTTGAAATTTTAAAGTAAAAGTATAAATAAATTAAAAATAAAGTTAATTTAATAATTTATAAAAAGGCTTTATTTAAGAAAAATAAAACCCTTTAATAAAGAACAACTAAATAAGTTAAAAACGTTATTTAATTAATATAAAAGGAGGTTATTTTAATTTAAAAGGAACTTTATAGATTTTACGAGATTATTAAAGAAAAATTGCTTTATACTTATAAGGCCTTTATTAATAACCGACCCTTTAAATTTCGATCGTTGTCCTTTAAATTACTAAATATTCACTTTTGTAACGGCATCTGCAATCCTGGAGCCTGCAGCTGTTATGGCAGGTGGTGGCCACTGCCGTGCCCCACCTTGCCGGGTGCTCCACCTTCCTATAAAGTATTTGGCTTTAATTACAGGTCTATACCTTTTAAATCTTACAATCTACTTTTTTATATAAAGGTTTACCTAATAGTACTCTTGTACTAGCCTTAAGTACCTTGCTGTAATAAAAGTAGGTTTACTTTAAGGCCTCCTAAATACTTTAATTTTACTTATTAAATTCAGCCTTATTAAAGTTATTCCTAATGGAGTTTTTACTTATTGTAAGTAACTTATGGTAGTTTAAAGTAATTAAAAGGCTTAGATTTACTTACGTTTATTATTAATAAGTGCGTCGGCCAGTACCGCGTTTTTTTATTATTTTATATAGAGGTTATTTAAATATAGTGTTACGGCAGGGCACCTAAGGCTGGCACGGGGGCACTATTGGATAGACCTTTATATAAAAAAGTAGGTTGTAGGATCTATAAGGTGTAGACTTATAAGCTAAGGCTAAATACTTTACAGGAAGGTGGGGCACCCTGGAAGGTGGGGCACCCGGCAAGGTAGGGCACGTATACGTATACCCGGCAAAGTAAGGCACGTACCGGCAGTGGCTACTTACTATAATAGCTGCAAGCTCCAGGACTGCAAATACCGTTGTTAGAGGCTAAATGTAGGTACTGGCAGTCGGTTCGGGCAGGTGACAGGTAAGTGGCTGGTTCAGGGGCTTAGGGTATAAGAAAGGATTTTTGGCCTACGGATCTTAGTTTTAGTTAGGGCTCAGTATACACACACTACCGACGATAGCTTCGCAGGCGCCTGGTTTGCACTGCGCTTACGTAATAGATACTCTTGCCTATTTACCTAGTTAACTACTTCTAGTGATATTTATCCCTTTAATATACTAAGCCCTGTATTTAACGGGGAGGCGACCGGGTAAAGTATTACGTTATAGGAATTTACGTGGCGGATATATAGAGTTTATAGCCGATTAATGATTATATTAAATAATAATTATACCTATTAACGGCTTAATAGAGTATAGTAGTGTAGTAGACGCGTAGAGTTTGCGGCTAATTAATAACCTGATTAACGACTATATTAAGTAACGGCTTTATAGCGACTTATTTAATAAGCGGACCGAGTAGTATTATAAGGCGATTACTATACCGATTAATAATTACCCCGAATAACGACTATACTAAGTAACGGTTTAATTAAGTGCGGTAATATAGTAGGTATATAAGGTTAACGGTTAATTAATAACCTTTATTAAATAACGATTATACTAAACGGCGTAAAAGGACGGTTTATATTATAGGTATATAAAGGGTATAACGGTAGTTACTTAATAGGCTAGCGATATTTAAGTAATTTAAAAAACAAAGGAGTTATACTTTATAGAGCTAAATATATACTTACTTTTAAATTATTATATTATATTAGCGAGGAGTAGTAATTTAGAAAGGATAAGAAGCGTAGGATTAATAACTTTTTAAGGAAGTATAAAATTAATAACCTTTTAGAGGCGTAATAACTTAATAAATTAATAGCTACTATAAGTTTAAAAGACTTCGGGATATACTTTATAGTAGTACTATAGCTTTAATTATTTTATTATAAATATATATAATAAAGGCGTAACGGTTATATTTATTTTACTATTAAGTAATAAGTATTTAATATCGTTAATAAGTAGTATTTAAGGAAAAGACTATTATTAAGGTATATCCGGTATTATTATAAGTTTTATTCCGGTTTAAAGAAAGGGTTTATTATTATTATAGTTATTAATATTAAGGAAGCGCTATAAATATAAAGCATTACCGAAGGTTTTACTCCGGAGGAATATATTATTATGGAAAAGTCTATAACTATAGGAAAAATTCTATTGCTATTAAGAGAGAAAAGTTTATTACCGTTAAGAGAGTTTATTACTATTAGAGGAGTTTATTATTACGGAAGTGCTATAAGTACGAAGCGTTAACGAGGGTTTTATTATTAGAAGTTTATTACTATAGGAAGGTCGGTTGCTTTAAAACGGTTAGTTACTATTAAGGAAGCGCCGTAAGTATAAAACGTTAATAAAGGTTTTATTATTAAAAGCTTATTACTATAAAAAAGTCTATTATTATAAAAAGGTCTATTATTATAAAAGGTTTATTATTATAAAAAGGGTTTATTATTATTAAAAGAGTTTATTATTATTAAAGAAGTTTATTATTATAGGAGCGTTATAAGTGTAAAGTATTAATAAAAGTTTTATTATTAAAAGCCAGTTACTATAAAAGGTTCTATTACCGATAGAAAAGTCTATCGTTATAGAAGCGTTATAAATATAAAGCGTTAATAAAAGTCTTATTATTAAAAGCTAGTTACTATAAAATAATTAAGTACGAAATATTAATAAAGGTTTTATTATTAAAAGTTTATTACTATAGAAAGGTTTATTATTTAAAAAAGGTCTATTATTATAGAAGGGTTTATTATTATAGAGAGGTTTATTATTTAAGAAAGGTTTATTACTATAGAAAGGCTTATTATTAAGGAAAGGAAGTGCTATAAATATAAAGTATTATTAAAGGTTTTATTATTAAAGAGCTTATTATAGAAAGGTCTATTATTATAGAGAGGTTTATTATTATAGAGAGGTTTATTACTATAGAATATTAAAATATTAAAGCGAGGTTTTAATCGGGGAGTTAAGTTAAAGAAAGTTAATAACGGAAATAGGTATTAGTTAATAAAGTTACTTTTAAAGTAACGGTTAAAATAAATATAGGTTTATACCTTTAAAGTATATAAACTATTATAAATCTCCTTTATTTATAGGATTTCGGTCTGGGAAGACCTAATTTAAAAGGGGAGGGATAAGTATCTATTATATAAGTATATCGTAAAATTAGCGGGTTTAAAGTACTTTATAAAAACCGCGACGTTATTATTATTAAAGTTAAAAGTTTAAACTGTAGATTTAAATTTAAAAGTTTAAACTATAAAGGTGTTATAAATATAATATTTTTATTATTTAAGGTTAAAAGTTTAAACTATAAGTTAGATTTAAAAGTATTAAACTATAGATTTGGATTTAAAAGTTTAAGCTACGAGTATACTTTAGAAACGTTATTTTATAATACTTTTATTATTTAAATTTAAGGGTTTTAAACCGTAAATTAAATTTATAAGTTTTAAACTATAGATTTAAATTTAAAAGTTCTAAGTTATAAATTTAGATTTAAAAGTTTAAGCCGTAAATTAAAATTTAACGGTTTAAGCTATAAAGGTATTATAAACGTAATGGTTTTACTATTTAAATTTAAAAGTTTAAACTATAAAAGCGTTGTAAATATAACGGTTTTATTATTTAAATTCGAAAGTTTTAAACTATAGGTTAAATTTAAAAGTTTAAATTATAAATTTAAATTTAAAAGTTCCGAACCGTAGATTTAAATTTAAGAGTTTAAGTTATAGATTTAGATTTAAGAGCTTAAGCTATAGAAGTATTACGAAAGCGATGTTTTTTACTATTTAGATTTAAGAGTCTAAATTATAAGGGCGTTTCAGAAGCGATAGGTTTACGATAGCTTTATTTAGGTTAGGATCTAGGGATTAGGTCCTGTAAAGGGGAAGGCTCTATTAAAGGTTAAATATAGGTATTGGCAGTCGGTTCGGGTAAGTAATAGGTAAGTGGCCGGTTTAAGGGCTTAAGGTATAAAAAAGGATTTTTGGCCTACGGATCTTAGTTTTAGTTAAGGCTTAGTGTATATATACCACCGACAATAGCTTCGCAGGCGCCTGGTTTATACTGCGCTTACGTAATAGATACTCTTGCCCACTCGCCCGGTTAACTACTTCCAGTAATATCTATCCCCCTAACAACCGTTATAACCCCCGGAGGAATATAGATTTCGTCCTCGAAATTATAATACTAACAGTTTTACTAATAAATCGCTAATAATCTTATTCCTTAAATTCCGCTTTCTATATTCTATATATATTACTTTTCCGGGGTAAGTCTATAAATAATATAAAGGCTGTAGGCGTATATTTTTTCTAGGGTTAGGTAAATAGGTATAGGGTTATTGGTTAGGTATTATAGGTACGGGGTTATTAGTTAAGTACTACAGGCGCGGGGTTATTAGTTAGGTATTGCGGGGTAAGCGGTAGAACCGGAGGCGGTAGTAACGTTATAGGTAAGCTAAGCTAATAGTTAATTAAATTATCGACGTTATTAGCGACGAAATTAAAGCTATTTATAATATTAATATTAAAGGTCTTGCCTTTAATACGGTATTAATTTAATTGTTATTTAAAGGTTTAAAAGGCTTATAAAACAATAGTAGGATCATTAAAATAAAATGTTAAAATAAGGTGTAGTTGCTTTAGTAAAGTTAATAACGGAAGTCGGTTAACGTAAGTCGGGTAATATAAGTTGATTAACGTAAGTTAAATAATATAAGTGGCGATTAATTAACTGAAGTAATAGCATTATTATAAAGAAGCTAAATTAATAATAGATCGTTAGTAACAAAATTAAAGTTATTTATAACGCTAAAATTGAAAGTTTTACCTTTAATTTAGTATTAATTTAATTACTATTTAAAGGCCTAAAAGGTTTATAATACGATAGTAAGATTATTAAAATCGGGTATAGTAGTAGTTATTATAGTAAAGTTAATAATATAAGTTAAATGACGTAAGCGGCGATTAATTAATTAAAAAGGTTTAAGTAGGAAATTTAGGAAAAGTAGGAATTTAGTTTAATAGTTAAGAAAGGTTGGATTTTTAATTGTTTTAAATAAATTTAGTAGGTTAAGTAAATTTAATAAGGAAAAAAGAACTTATTACTATAACGGTAAATTATTAACGAATTTATTTATAAGTAAATCAAATAATTAAAAGTAATTTATAAGTAATATTATTAAAGCTATATTTAAATAACCTTTATATAAAGTAACGAAAAAACGTAATACCGGCCGATACGCCTGTCGATAGTAACGTAAGTAAATTTAAGCTTTCCGGTTGCTTTAAACTACCGTAAATTACTTATAATTAAATAGAAATTCTATTAGAAATAGCTTTAATAAAGCTAAATCCGGTAAGTAAAATTAAAGTATTTAAAGGGCTTTAAAGCAAACCTACTTTTATTATGGTAAGGTATTTAAGGCTAAGATAGAGGTACTGTTAGGTAGACTTTTATATAAAAAAGTAGGTTGTAGGATTTATAAGGTATAGACTTGTAAGTTAAGGCTAAATACTTTATAGGAAGGTAGGGTACTCTGGAAGGTAGGGCACCCAGTAAGGTGGGGCACGTGCACGTGTACCCGGCAAGGACCGGCAGTGGCTACCTGCCATGACGGCTGTAGGCTCCAGGACTGCAGATGCCGTTATATATAGCTTCGGTAACATTACTTATAAATTACTTTTAATTATTAAATTTACCTATTAATAAATTTACTAACGATTTACCGTTACAGTAATAGGTCCTTACCTTTATTAAATTTATTAAATTTACTAAATCTATTTAAAATAACTAAATCCTACTTTTTCCGGATATTAAATTAAATTCTATTTTTTAAACTCCTTCAAGCCTTTCTAACTAATTAATCGCTACTTATATTATCTAATTTACGTTATTAACTTCGTTATAGCAACTACCTTTAATTTTAGCGATCCTACTATTATTTTATAAATTTTCCAGGCCTTTAAATAGCGATTAAATTAATATTATTCAGCCGAAAGTAAAACTTTCGATTTTAACGTTATAAATAACTTTGATTTCGTCGTTAATAATTTTAATAATTTATTATTAGCTTAGTTTACTTATAACGATGCTACTACTTTAATTAATTAATCGCCGCTTACGTTATCCGACTTACGTTAACTAACTTCCGTTATTAACTTTACTAAAGTAACTATACTTTATTTTAATACTTTATTTTAATACTTTATTTTAATACTTTATTTTAATACTTTATTTTAATAATCTTACTATTATTTTATAAACTTTCTAGGCTTTTAAATAATAATTAAATTAATATTATATTAAAGGCAAGACCTTTAATAATAACGTTATAAATAATTTTAATTTTATTATTAATAACGTTAATAATTTAAATAATTAATTTAAATAATTAACTATTAATTTAATTTACTTATAATACTATTATCGCCTCTAATTTTACTACTTACCTTACAATACTTAACCGATAACCTTACGGTACTTAACTTATAACCCCGTACTTATTTACTTAACCCCGAAAAAATATATATACATAATTTTTATATTACTTATAGACTTACTTTAAAAAGGTAATATATATAGGATATAGGAAGCGGAATTTAAGGAATAAGATTATTAGCGATTTACTAATAAAACTATTAGTATTACGACTTCGAAGACGAAGTTTATATTCCTCCGGAGGTTATAACGGTATTTATAGTCCTAAAGCCTATAGCCGTTATAGTAAGTAGTGGCCATTACCATGCCTTACCTTGCCGGATACCCTACTTTCCAGGGTGCCTTACTTTCCTATAAAGTATTTAGCCTTAGTTATAAGTCTATACCTTGTAAATCCTACAACCTACTTTTTTATATAAAGGTCTACCTAATAGTGCCCCTGTACTAGCCCTAAGTGCCCTGCCGTAACAACTTTTATAAAAATACTTTATTATTTTAAACTTTTTATTAATTGAAATTAAATTATACTTTTAAATTGATAGACTTACTTTATTTTTATAATAATAGAAATAAAGATAAAGTCGAGTTTAAAATATAATACTATTTAATAAAAAATAAGTTAAAAGTTAATAGTAATTATTATTTTATTAAAGTTAATTATATAGTTTATATTTTTTATCGTTAATTAATAAGGTTTTAATAAATTTAATACTTTATATATATAATAAATACTTTAATGTTGAAATGGAAGTTTTGTAGGCTTATAAGATAGGCTTAGATAGCTATAGGCGTAGTATACTGTCAGCGAGTAAAGCTTTATCTGTAGTATATAATAGTAAGTTATATTAAAGAAAGGTTAATGATAGAGGCGATACCTTATAATATATAGAAGGTAATTACTATAATAAAGGCTTATAAAGGTACTAAAGAGTATAGTAAATTAATATATTAAATTAACTTGAAGGTTAAAAAATATCATAGCAAGTAGCTTTAAAAGTAAGTATTTTATAGGCTTACGGTTTTAATTTACTCCCCGAAAAACTTACTTAAACCTAACTATCGGAACACTTATTAATATACTAATTTTAAACCGTTATAAAGTACTAGCGTTAATTTTAAACTATTATAAAGCGTTAATTACGTTACTAAGTGCTATTAAGTATTAAAAGCTTTAACGTTATAAAGCTTTAACGTTAATTATATAGTTTAAATCAACATTAACCGTATAGTTAAAACTAACGTTATAAAGCTTATAATATTCTAAAGTTTTAATATAAGTTAAAGGTCCGATTTTCTTTATAATTACTATACATTTAAAAAGCTTTAAAAGCGCTACTAAATTTTAAACTTATTAATTATAATTTAAAACCCTATAGTTTATAAGCCTTAATATATTATAAAGTCTATAAATAAATACTATATTATAATACCCTTTTTATAACTATAATATATAATACTATTAATCAGGCTTAAAAAGGTTTAATAATAAAAGGAACTTATTAAATAATATTAAAGAAAGAGCTTTAATAAAGCCGTTAATAAGTGTATCCTTTATAGAAAGGTAGGTTATAATAATAACTTTAATAAAAAGAGTTTTTTTAACTTTAAAAAAGTAAATTAATATATATTTAATTTATCGATTATATTTATTACTATACTTTATAATAATAATACCTTTATTATTATAAAATAGGAAAGTAAGCCTTATAATAAGTTTAATAATTTTACCGAAAAGCTCTTTAAACTATATAGCTTTTTAAAAGGCTTAAATAATATTAATATATTTAACTTTAAAAATATTAAAGGATATTATAAATACCTTTTTAAATTTTTGATTAATAAACTTACCGTTTATTATGAATAATTAATTATAAATAGACTTTTATTACTAAAGTCTTTAAAGGTTAAAATATTATAAAAACTATAGTTTATAATATAATTAAAGTTATAAAATAAATAGAAAAGTAATAATTTTATTATTTTTAAATAAATATCGGTAAACTTTTTTAAATATTTAAAAAACTATTAAATAATAAAAACTACTTTAAATTTTATTTAAACTATTATATATATATTAATACCTATAAATTATTAATATAGGAAGGTATTATTAAAATTATAAAGTATTTTAAATTTATTATTATTTCTTATAATCCTAAGGTTTAATAAAAAAAAAATATTAATATTCATTCCGAAATACTTAACTACCTTTATAATATAAGTTTATTAATAAATTTAAAGGCGTTTTCTAGTTTTATTATAAATAATTT
>JAULSY010000138.1:0-80016 GCA_030512305.1 Cercophora samala
TAACTTTATTTTTTAAATACCGCTTTACCGCTTACTTTAATATACCGATAAAAAAAACGGGAATTTAATTTTAAATAAATTATATATTCTTTACTTTATAAAAGTCCTTTATAGTATAATTTAATACCTTTATTACTTTTTTTAAAAGTATTAAAATAATAGAATTCGGAATTATATTTTAATAAATTAAAGTTTTAATAAAAACAGTTATTACGTTAGCCTAGCTTTTCTTTATTAGTATTAATAGTAATAAGGAGAATAGAATAAACGGATTTAAGCCGGTATTATTTATTAAAGAAAGTATTAAGTATAATATTATTAACGGTATTATTAGTAGATTTAAAAAGAAGGGAAGGAAATTAAATATATTATATAATATTTAATATTTAAATATATTAAGAAACTAAGGGAAATTATAATTCTATATAGCGCCTCTATTAACTTTAAAGTTATTAAAGTTATTATTATTAACGTTATTAATATAAAGAACTATTTAATTAATAATTAAAACTTTAAGTTTCTTTCTTTTATATTATTATTCGTTTAATTATAATTCTCTTCCTATAATAATTTCTTTTCCTTTTAATAATTTAGCGAGAGCCTTTTTAAAAATAATAAAAAAGGAGGTTATAGTAATTACTTTTTTCTTTATAATTACTAAAGCTTAGTCTTTTATCTTTAATAACTATACTTTATAATACTTTTTATCTTTTAAAAATATATAATAGAAAATAAAAAAGTTTTATTTTTTAAAGTTAAAATATTTATAATTTATCCTATAATACTATAATTTTATTAACTTTTTAAACCTTAAATACTTTAAAGTATTTTCGGTTTCTTTTTCCTTTTATTTATTAATAATATAATATTCGGCTATTTCCTAAAGTATAGTATTTTAAAAATATTTCCGAAGCTTTTTCTCTTTCTCTTTTTTTTTTTTATCTTTCTTTTCTTTAATAAATTATAAAGGCTTTAAAATAGTAATTAATAAATTAAAAAAATACTTTACCGTTATAAAGGTATTAATCTTTAAAAATATAAGTATTAAAAGTAAAGTATTAATAAAAAAACTTCCTTTTTATAAATTAAACTATAATATTAAAGAGACTTAATATTATTTAGCTTTTATTTAAAGAAAATTATCGATAATTTTATCGGTATAAAGTCTTTCGAAAAGTACTTAAATATTACTATTAAAAGCCTTTATTTAATAAGTAAAAAGCTTTTTAAATTTTTTTCTTTTTAATATAAATAAATAAATAATATTAGTTTTAATATATTTAATAAATCTATTAAATCTAACGGTTTTTATTAATTTAATTATTTCGAAATTTAAACCTTCTTTTAATTTATAGATTTTAATTATTAAATAAATAGTTAAATATAAGTATTTATTTTTATTTAATTTTACTTTTTTTAAGGCTAAACGGTTTAATAATAATAAAGGAGGTTATTTAAATTAATAAAAAAAGGTAGTATTAAACTATTTAATAACGATTATAATTTTAATTTAAATTAATTTAAATATAGTTTTTAAAGGGGGGGTCGGTTTTAAGGATAATAAAGGTATAAATATCGGAGATATTAAAACTTATATAAATATAGAAAATAATATTTAGGAATCTTTAACTTTAATTTTATCGGTATTAAAATTATTGTTTAAAGAAAATAACTTTAAAGATATTACTAGTATAGTTTTCTATTTAAAGGTTACTTTAATATTTTTAACTTTTACTTTTAATTAAAATCCCGAGGTTATAATAATACCAGTAGTCTTTATCTTTTTAATAAAAAGCTTTTCTTTAATCGGCTTAAAACTATTATTAAAATTTTAATAATTATCGCCTTTTTAATTAAGGGAAATAGAAGTTAAAGACTTTAACCGGGACCGGAATTAAATAATAGTAAAGGACTTAATATAGTTTTAAAGTAATTTATTAACGGTTTCCTTAATACTATTAATATTATTATTAATATTAAAGGTATTAAAGGTATTAAAAGTATTAAAAGTATTAAGAGGTTTAAGTTTAATATAAATATTAAATAATAATATTAAAGTATTAAGAATAGCCGTATATTTAATAGACTTACTTTAAATAATAACTCCAGAAAGAGATTTAAACTTTAGGATAATATAAGTATTATTAAAGGAGTTAATTAATAAAGTATCGTTAATATTAAAGACCCCGGTATTAACTTTAAATTATTTAACCGGTATTTTTTTCTTTATAGGTTTTAAAAATATAGAAATAATATAAATAATATTAATATAGGAAAATTATATTATAGAACCCCGGTATTAAGGTCTAAGTAGGATTTTATATACAGTATAGCCGGTATATTTAAATATAGATTTTAAAGGCTTTTAATAAATAACCGGTATAGCTATATAGACCTAGTTAGGGGCATTTAAAGGTATTAAAAATCATTCCTTTAAAGCTATTTTAGGTATAGTTGTAGATAGAAAATAACGGTGGTTGATTTTTTCTACTAGACCTTACGGGGTTAGGGGGTGTGTGGTGGCTGGTGCCAGACATCTAAAAAGTGGAAACGGAACTCCCGTTTGCAGCTCACAATGCTCGGCAAGTGCTTGCAGGTAACTATTATGTAAGCTAGCCCCAACTGCCGAACAACAAGCTTCTTCTGCATGCCACCACGCAAGTGGCTGTCGATCATTTCTGCCCTCTTCAACCTCACCTCATCCTTCCTTCCCTTCCCTTCCCTCACTTCCTCACTGCCCTATAACCGCTGTCATGAGGGATGGATTGATTCCCTTGCATTGAAAGAAACCACAACATAAAACACACAAAACGGCCCGTCGGACTGTTTCTGTGCCGCAGCGGCAGACGGCTCGTCCCATCTACCCGCCTACCTTACCTCACTTGGCTTACTGTGTCCTGTGCTCGGATGTCATCAACGGTCCCAACTCTATTCTCGTTATTACTATAGCAACACTTTTGCTGTTTACGGGGCAAGCTGTCTGTTCTCACGGTCTGGCCAGCAGGAGAAGCTATCGTTGCCAGGGCAGTCGGCACACTTCACAGTCACGAGATGTTGAATATCAAGAGAGTCTTTTATCTAGCTTTCCTAACCATCCCATACAGTACTCCTGCCTCACCTCCCATATACCAATACCTTTTCCCACCGAGCATCCCCCTTTCCTTGAGAACCCTTTCCCCTGCCACCGTCTAGCCAACCAGCAGCTTGTATTTTTACCTCTCCTCTCTTATTGAAATCTTTTCTTCTGGTCTTTTTCTTTGTATGTGTGTCCAACATGAAAATAAAACCCTGGTATCAAACTCCATACATACCTACATCCTACTCCAAACCATTACCCCCCTTTCGTGTGCTACCTACCCTATCCCCCAAATGCCCAATGTAAATGACAAAAAAGTCAAACATGAAACTGATACTCTGTATCCAAAAAGAAACGAACCTGATATCCCATGGTATAATACCCTCTCCTCTTGTCCCCCCCCCTTTTACCTACCAGAAGCCATTACCTACCTACCTTTCCTACCGTATGCACCATCAACAGAAACCCTAAATAGGCCTCCCCTCCCCCAAACTACTAACCTCACTCCTATCCCCAATTCCCCCAGCCCTTAGTGTCCCCCCAGTAACAGTATCACTACTCCCACTACTCCTCGGACTAACCTCCTCCTCCCCCCCCGCTTCCTTCTTCTGCCCCCCGTCCCTCTCCCGATCCCTCACACTCCCAACCGCCCTCCCAATCTGCCCCCCTTGCCCCCCCTGCTGCAAAGCGGTACTCCCACTCCAACTCCCCCAACTCCCCCTCTCCTTTCCTACCACCGCAGCAGCAGCAGCAGCAGCAGCAACCCCACTCCCCCTCTGGTGATGATACAACGTTCCCCCCAACCCCCTTTGTCTCCCACCCCCACCCTCACTAGAGTAATTACTCGACGAGTTCGACGCCAGCGACCAATGCTGTCCCCCCCCCACCCCCTTTGCAGGCGTCGCCGGGAGCGCTCTCGTAGGCGGCGGGCTCAAAGGCGGCGAAACCAATGAATTCGTCGATGTACTCGGCGCGTTGATACTACCAGCGGTAATCAAATCTGGTATCTCCAACGGTCCGTCGTGTGGTCTCTTTGGGCGCGCGGGTGAGCCAGGAACACTTTTATCATTCCCAAACGAGGGGAAGAAATGGCTGTTGTTTGTTGCGGTCATGGAAGACGCTGCGCTGCCTCTGCTGTCGGTCGCGAAGAGGGGTGGGGCTGGGATGGGGGGGAGGCCGCCTGTGTAACCCCCCGGAGTCCTCTCGTGTCTAGGGACTAGCTTGGAGGTGGTGGGGGTGCAGATGGGGCTGGAGGGGAAGACGCCGGCGGTGGGGTGTTGCGGGGTGAGGGGGGTTAGAGGGGGGGAGCCGGAGCGGGTGCCTGGGCGGAGGATGGATGGTAGGAGGGAAGGGATGAATTTCCTCTCGCGGAGGCGGAGGGGAGGGGTGATGCCCTGGTTGTTGGAGGTTGTTCCCATGAGGGAGCTGGCGGGGGAGATGAGGGGGGTTGGGTTGCCGCCCCATTTGCGGTTGAGGCCTAGGCGGGAGCGGAGGCTGCGGTGAGGTGATTTGCCGCGTCTACGCTTGCGGAGGCAGAGCAAGAGGGCCGAGAGGAGCATGAGGAGGGCGATGGTGGTGCAGACTGCGATGGCGATTTTGGCTGGGTTGGAGAGGCCGTTGGAGGTTGTGGTTGAGGAGGCGGCGGCGGGGGCCGAGGTTGGGGTGGAAGTTTCTGATGCTGCTGGGTGTGTTGCTGAGAAGATTGATGATGTTGAAGTTGTTGTCAATAATGTTGATGTCGTCATGGAGGATATTGACACCACAGGAAGTGTGTTGAAGGGAATCGATCGGGTCGATAGGCTCGATCCTATTCCCATCATAGGCGGTAATTGGGTTCCAGACGAAGAGGTCGGTGTTGGTTCTGCCGCGAATGTAAATATGTCTGCCGTCGTCGGGGTGGTTGTGGACGAAGATACGGCAGCCGTCTCTTGGCTCTCTGGTGCCATCAAGGTGAAGGCCAGCGGAGGATGAGAGAAGTCAGACTCTTGCAAAACAGAGGTCGTACCTTGTATCGTGCTCACAGAACCTAATCCCACACCCACACTCGCAATTGTCGCAGACGCCGACGTTGTCAGCGCTGTCAAGCTCTCCCATGCCAACGACGACGTCCCCTGCAGCCTCGTAAACGAACTATCCGTACACGATCCAGCACCATCCCCATCAGTGCTGCATTTGAAGTCCTCCGCCGGCGGCCCAGGATCAATAATCGGTTTAAACCCATTACTACAAAACATCTCGTCAGCAAATGCCAGCCCAAACCATCTCAACAAAAGAAGGAGGCCTCACTTGTCACAGGTGGTAATGATCGAATCAACATTCGCTGTTGTACCACACAAATCTTAGCCCAACTCGTCCGAGACAAAAACGAAAAGAAATCAGACCACCTCGCCTCCGCTCTCCATGTTACTCACGATCTTGCCCCAGTCCCTTGCTCTGATCTATCGCTACCCCGCAAAACGTCGAGTCGCACCAGTAAAGGGACCAAAACCGGTATTCAGCAATCTCGAGATCGTGGCTTGTCGAGTTGAGATTGCCGCACACGTCCGCCCACCCCGACGCCTCGCTCCATCCCGGGGTGATCGACTGCAGAAACTGCGTCTTGCAGTTGGATATGCACTCGCTCCTGTCCTCGTTCCACGCTCCCTTTTGGATGTCCGCCTTGTTGATATGACACTCGCAGCCGCTGTGCTGTCCCTCCTCGTTGTGCTGGTCGGCCACCCCTTCCCAGGTCCCTACTCTTGATCCTTCTTCCATCTCGAGTCAAGTGTCGAATGTGTGTAGTAGTCTATGATCAAAACTCCATGCAAGCCTCCAAATAAAAGCCTTGTTCCCCTAAAGAAAGGGATTGATCTGTTGTGCTCTTCTGAAGCCCTATACAAACGAAAAGGAAAGTCGGAGGCAAACAGTCTCAAACCACCTGTCTGCCTCCGAAAAAGCAAAAATGCCCAAAGCAAGGCAGGCAGGCAAGCCGTGTGTGTGTGTCCGTTTGATAAATGATGTAAAAGTCGTGATGTGACAGGTCGAAAATCGGAGTAGTGATCAAAACGAAACAAACATCTGGAAAAAAGTGAGAGAAAACGGAAAAGGGGCCAGGAAAAAGGCGGGCACGGGCGCAAAACAGAAAGCACTCCCAGTCTATATATCCCATTGTCCTCCCCAGCTCCCTCATCAGAAATTGAGGAGCCCCATCCTGTGTCCCCCGTTTTCCTCACAATGGGGCAACTAGGCCCGTGACTGCTGAGCCATGGCAACACAGCGTTGCCCAGAGGTACGATAGATGAGCAGAGATCAGACGGCTGGCCCCATTTCTGAACGGGAGGACGGGCGGCACCACCACCACCACCTCCTCCTCCTGTGTGTGTGTGCTGGTTCCAGACAGTGGGGCCCCCCTAGGTAGACGGACGGGGTTTGCGAGACGCGGATCAAGAAAGAGAGCGAGGTACACACATACTGAGATACCTTGGCAACAAATTGGACTTGCCGTTACACGACCGCTGCACCATCCCGCCGCCCGACGAGAATAGTCTCGTATGAAGACCGGGATGCAGGACAAAAAATCTCACATAGTCGAAGACTGACGAATCTGCAACCACCCGTACGCCCCCCCTTGTGCGCCACTCACGCTTCTCTCTCTTCCAATGGAGTAGCTGGCCCCCTTCCCCACGCAACCCCCGTCCACCTCACCATCTCAGCTCTCCTCGATCAAAAAAGGCCATGTGGATTACCGTGTAGGCTTGCATAAAACAATCCAGGTACCGCTCGCCCTCCTGCAGCCTTCTCATCACTCCTTCTCCAGCCCCTTGTCCCCATTCTCTCTCTCTCCCCTCCACCCCGTCCGCGCCGTCTGTCCCCGTCCACACACACGGACACACCCCACCCAACGGAGGTAAAATCTTGGTAATCTCAACGCGGGTACCGTCGATCCCAGATTCGCGAAAGCCTGATTGCGTGAGAAAAAAAAATGAAACGGCGAATGGCGTGTGATGGAACACTCCCATAGCCCCCCACCCCCGTCCCCTTCCCGTCCGTTGTCGTAGGTTCATCTCGTTCATCTTGTTCATCTCATTCCCATCTCGATGACCCAACCATCCCCCTCCAGCTCAACATCACCTCATCATCGTCCAAAACCCCAGAAGCCTGGGAACTTTGACGAAACCCCCCCCCCCTCGTGTTATCCTCCCCAGCGTTGAACAAACCCGCCTCTCCCAATTTCAGCCCACAGTCTCACAACCGCTCCCCTATTAACTGCCACCATCTGCCCAAGCCTTCTTTTCTCTCTCCTCTCACCAGAATGTAACCACCACAACCTGCATTTTGTCCTCCTCGGTGTAATCCCCCCCTTTCCATACCAAAAACCTGCCCACTCACACATCCCACGTAGTGTACAAGCAAAATTACATTTTTTGCTCCTCCCCTCCAATGACCGCCTCTCGTACGCGAATAGGGTAAATACACACCTTGCACAGATTTTCCGGTCGTGAGACCATCCCACCCGCGCCAAAGAGGGTCAAGGTCAGGTCAGGTCAGGTCACGGCACCAGACAGTAGGTGAGAGAACCTGTCGTGTGTTGATGCAGTAACATATGCTAGGGGGTTCCTGTACCCTCACAATGTTTGCTAAAAAAGCTCAAGGCCTGTGGACTTGGACTTTGTTTGCCTGCTTCTAACCCCCCCACCCCACAGGTTGGGCTCTCGAGAGAAAGAATAATTGGGTTTCACCGTCATTTTGGCAAACTCGACTTGCAGAAAAAAGAATGTCGTGTGTTTTTTACCCGTCAATATCCTGCGTCATCGAGGAGAGCAAAACATCATGGGTTTTGTCCCAGCTTGAAGCATCCACACATCCTGTGACCATCGCGGCTGAAAGCCACCACCACGGTTGTCACCCTCTCGTGGCAGAGGAGGCTGAAAAAGCCCCTAGAGAAATACCACACCGTATCGCCACTGTGACCATCCCCAGCCATAGAAGCCCCGATCAAATATTCTCGAAAGAAAAAAACCCAGCCGCAGGACTCGCAGACGAATAGTTGGCGGCTTGAGACAGCGTATTCCATGCTTCCACCCGATAACTGCACCAAGTCGAATCACCAACAAACTCTTGTTTCCCATTACTTGCGGCTGATAGAGAAAGTAAAGACAACTGCCGGAATTGATAACCTTGTCTCCTCTGCTGACGCGGCCTTCATACATACAACCCAGACACGTTATGTACGGTTCTACCCACCCCTCGGAAACTCCCTGCTAGTCGAGTCGAATCATCGTCATTTTTGACAGTCATGTATGCGATCCGGACCTGCATCTTGAAGACAGAGGTCTATTCTTAGCAAATTCCTGCCTGTCTTGCTTCGATCGGGTCGGAAACAAGGGGCAGCTTTGTCCAGCCCTACTAGAAGCAGCCACTTCCCCCCCTACCTCCCTTCCTGCACATGGCGAAAAAGCCCAGGTCGCCGACCTGAAGTAAAGGTGTCGACGCCACCCGCATTTTCTTCAAGACAAGACCAGCTCTCCATCGCGCCGCCAAGCCAATAGCCCTCGGTTTGACAGAACCTCGTGTCCGAAGTGTGGTGGTGGTGGTGGTGGTGGTGGTGAGCGTGCGGGCTGATAGCCGAAGAGCTGGGACATCTCTATACTCGTGGCGGCAAGAGTTCTTTTTGACAATCCCCATGGCCGATGGAGTGCCATTCCCTCGTGTTGGGTCGATGGCGTTTCAGAGGTTGTACCGAGTGGTGCTCCCATGTTCAAGGCTTCGAATCGAGTCAGCCCTCAACGGTGATATTGCGACGTTGACGGTGCCGAAATGTTCAGTAGTGTCCTTGGCGAGGTATTCAATCGTCTTTTTCAGCTTTTACCTAATTCTAACGTCGGTGCAGCTCTCTGGCCGGAAAGCCTCGCCGTCCATGATGCCATGCACGTAAGCCTCGCCGATGAATTCAACCGTTCCGTCGCTGCGTGGTCGAAGAACGACAGGCACCCTGCCCCCGCTCAGAATGTAAATCTGGTCATTTGCTTCTGTGTTGCGGGGAAGCAGGCAAAGGTATCCTTTGGCTGTGGCTCCCATCCTGCGTTCCTTCACCTGTGTTAAATACGGAAGGAAGCTGCCATAGCTTTGCCACGTCTTCCTGGAATATCCAAGCGAGCTTGCCGTCTTGAACAGTTTTGAGGCCTTCCTGTCAGCCTTCATGGCCACAAGCTTCCTGATTGTGGACAGAGTGGCAAGCCAGTCATGGAAAGCCTTTTCCGTCTCCTCTCGTCCACCTGGCATAAGTGTGCCGGTGCAAAGTGTTTGACAGAATATTGACATGGCATCTGCTGAGATTGGGTCAGGATTTGTCGGATGGATGTCCTTCGTAAAGTTCTCCCACTGAACATAGACGGTCAAATAGGGGACGCTCGCGACAAAGGTCTTCCAAGCAACATCGAAAAATTCCACCATCAACTCCCCAAATCCTGTCTCTCCTGTCTCCTCCATTTCGTATGATACACCCTCGATGATGTCGAATTGGCGTTGTATGGGGGCCAAACTTGAAACAACGTCGATGACATGTCCTTGACCAACCATGACATTCCCATCCTCTTCACACCAAGACACAAGCGGTGATCCCTTGGAAGCATGTGTTTTCCGAGGCTGTCCAAGTGCGTCGTATACTAATGGGACAGCGATTGCGGATTGTACGCTCCAATCTGGTACCCACGAAGGACCCCTGGGTGCTGTTGGCAGTTCGGCTCGGATGCAAAGACCCAGGACGTCAAAATTTCCGGAAACAGTAAGGATTCGAACAGCGGCGTCTCGATATACTTGGCTGACTGTAGACCGGTAGTCCGGTACTATACCAACATCCTTTAGCCGACCATCGGAAAAGCCCAATACACCAAAGATTTTGTCGCGGAGATCGGTAGCGTCGCGCGCTCGTGTATGGATCAAATATCCAAGAAGCTCATCGGCAGGGTTTGAGCTTGGTGCTGCTGACAAGTCCCGAATGCGTTGGACGTCTTCAAACACTGCCGTCACTGGTGGGATACCGACCCCAAGAACATTGACCGTCCAAGCTGTCAAATCGAGGTCCAAGCCATGCTGAATGGCGTCACGGAAGAGGTCCCAATCCATTTGATGCAGCCCATTCACCATCACAGCTCGTTTGGCGACAATGATCTCCTGGGCAGTCCATACCCTCTTCCACCATTTGTTCTCGAACAAGGCATACTCAACATTCATATCAGCCCTCAGCTTCTTATAAAGGTCACCCTTGTGTGGCTCAACCTTCTTGCCCATCTTCTTCATCTCGGCCGCCTCGTCTCCAAGCATCTTGAGAACAGCAAATGCCTTCTTTGTGTCTCTTTGGGGAATGTCATCCGCTTTTGACCAATGTGCCTTGCCGAGCCAGACGACGCATTGTGACGCATTGCGATAAATTTGACCCATCATGTTGATTTGACCCGGCTTCTCGTCGTAATCTTGCTGGTTGATGCAGATAGCGTCGATCCAAAGTGTTCTTGGCTCATCAGCCAGCCTCAAGTTTAGCAGGGCACTTCTGAGATTCAGGCCGATTTGCAGAGTGCCACCGTTAACCTGGATGGGTGTCGTCGGCGAGACATCACCCCACACGTAGGAGAGGGCTTCATAGTGGTCCACCGCGGCGGCCAACTCGGTAACATACAGGTCGCATTTGATGTCATCTTGGCGAGAGCCGGGCAGCAAACGGAGAAGCCGGATGTTGGTGGTAGAGTCTGGCAGTGGCATGTACTGATAAGGCTCTGTTATCACCGCATTTTCTTCGCGATCCTGGATTTCAATCAGTATGGTAGGGGGAGACTTTGGGCTGTGAATGATCTGACGAACTGGAATGGGTTCTTCTTCAGGCACCGGCCTATCCTCTGGAATTTGGGCGTAGTATCCTTCGTAGTATGCTTCTGAGAGGGCGGGTTTCACAGCGTCCTTGACACTCTGCCAAGCACTGGCAATCGCGTATCTTGACATGATGGAGAGTGAAGATGATGAGGAACAAAAGAGAAGGTGAGCTCTCAAGGTGAAGTAAGAAGTGCTCAGTAAGCCCCAAGCCCACCAATGCAACTTGGTAATTAAGTGGGCTGGCCTGATTGGCAGCTGCTGCCTAATTGCATGGATTGATGTTTTCTGAACTGGAGGAAGGAGCAAACACAGGTATAGCCCAACAAGTGCTCATGATGAGACACAGGAAGGCACGATGGTTGCATGTTCTCAGTCACACCGCTCTCTTCAATACTCATTCTCATCCATCAAGATACCTATGTAGCTTCCGCCCTTTTCACCTAAGCACCCCGACTTTCAACCACTTTATGAACCAAAGTCTTTTGTCTCTGTGTTTTTTCTCTTGCAATGCCACCATGAGCCCCAATGGCATCGGATGTCTTGTATAAGCCTTCACTAAATTGCAGGGATCACCACAGCCTTCAAACATGGCCATACGGAGTATGTACTCATAGAGGGTGCGCCATATCGAATGACCTCCCCGATTCTCACGGGCCTCAAATCCAGCATCACCATCAAACAAAATTGGAGTCGCGAATCATGATGGAGATTCGGGGCAGGTCACAAATACGGAATTGGTTTTCCCAACCGAAACATTGACGTCGGATGCCCGTTGGCCTCGGCTCGGCCCCACCTACCCGCCATCCCCGCCTTTCACACCGAGCGTTACCGTTATACATGCCTACCACCCGTCTCATTAAAAGGCCCTCTCATCTTTGTTGAATTGATGAGAAGTTCATCTCATAAATCCCCATATCCTGAATAGTAAATAATCGCTCCCAAACCATCACAATGTCAGACCAAGCCAAGCGCCGCCTCGAGGCCACAGCCAACCACCTCTCCGGCAGCTCCAGTCTCCCTCCCATCATCAAAGTAGCCCCTGAATCCACCACCCCCAGAGCCGCTGGCAAAGTCGTCATCATCACAGGTAAGAATTCACATATCACCACCTTCACACATATCAACAGCAAATCTAACAAACCCACAGGCGCCAACTCACTCCTCGGCATCGGCCGCGCTTCAGCCCACCAATTCGCCCAAAACGGCGCCAAGGCCGTGTATATCTGCGACTTTGACTCCTCCAACCTCGCCGCCCACAAAGCAGAGCTCAACACCCTCTACCCCTCAGTCGACATCCACACCCGCCAATTCGACGCGGCCAACGAGCCCGACATTGTGGAAGTCATCACCCACGCCCTCAACAGCTATGGCAGACTAGACGTCTTCTTCGCCAACGCGGGCACCATCGGCCCCAACACCGTCTTCACCAACGTCGACCCGTCGGGCTTCATGGAAACCATGCGCATCAACTCCCTCTCTGTCTTCCTCGCCGCCAAGCACGCCGCCCCAGCCATGCAAAAGACTTGTGCTGCGAAGCCCACCCCAGGGGGCAGCATCATCGCCACTGCCTCGGTGGCGGGGCTGAGGTCGAATGCGGGTGATACGAGCTACTCGGCGTCCAAGGCGGCGGTGGTGTCGATGGCGCAGACGATTTCTTACCAGCTGGCGGGGACGGGGGTGAGGATCAATGCGCTTTGCCCGGGGCTGATCGAGACGGGGATGACGTCGGTGGTGTTTGAGGCTGCGAGGCAGAGGGGGACGCAGAAGAAGATTGGGCAGCTGAACCCGCTCAAGAGGGGGGGACACGCGGATGAGATTGCGAGGGTGGCGCTGTTTTTGGGGAGCGATGAGAGCAGTTATGTGAATGGGCAGGCGTGGGCCGTGGATGGGGGGTTGAGTGCGGGGCATCCTTTTGTGCCGGGGAGGTTGGGTTAAAGTTGTGTTGTTGTTATGATGTGGGTGGGAGGTGTTAGGTGAGGTTTTGAGAAGAAAAAAGGGGGGGTAAATGTGTGTGAGATTGAAGTTGATGAGCATGTGGGTTGGCCATGTTATGATCGTGTAATTCATGAATGATCGAAGGTTAGCGATGGATCTTGGTGAAAATTTATCACTGAAAATAGGAAAGAAGTGCGATATATTTGGATTTGTTGTTAACTTGACAAGTTCTGTAAGGGCTCCCATTAGGCACCGAGGCATAAGCCTTTCTACCTACGGTAGCTGTAATTGGTGAAGGACATAAAAGTCTGTAGCTGCCTGCCAATTCCATATTTACGCAAGTTATTGCTCTGGAGTCGTGTGGCGTACCTTGGGGTGATGGTCAAGAAGTGCGCGAGCTGTTGAGAGGGTCCTGAGCAAGGGAGAGTGTGAGGGAGCCATTGTGAGCATCGAGTTGATGTGAACCTAGAGTGGTGGGTAGTGAGGGTGAGTGCCTCAGCGAGCGTCATGCTTGAAAATAGGTTAATTAACCTGGGCTCTGGGCAGGTAGATGAGAGTGAGTGAGATGTATAGAATCACGTGACAGACACGTGACTGTGTGTTTGATGGGGGTTGGGGCTCGGCAGCAGGATGGCTACTCCGTAGAACGCTACCTGAAGCGGGCTGGGACGTGTGCTAGTTGAAAACCATGGATCCCCTATTTTGCTCGGTGTTACTTAATGCAAGGCTTCATTTATTTCGTGTGATCACGAGAGCGCCTCCCCTATTAGCCCCCCCAGATTGGTTCATTTGGCGAACCAGCTGCGAACTGCGGCGTGGGATTTGTTGGTTGTTTTTGTGGTTTCGAGAGAGCTGGGCGGTTGACATCCCGGGTGGGCTCCAGCGTGGGATGTGCATCCACCTGGGGTGCATTAGGGGGCTTGCATTGCCGAGTTTGACGTCCACAACAACACAAAATCCTACCGTCAAGCCTCGTTTTCTTTTTTTTTCTACTGGTAAACGCGCGAACTTGTAAAATACGAGGTCAGTCTTTCTGTTGTTTGGCCTCTTGAAATAGGAAGTGGGAATAGCATCAAGAAAAGCGTGTTTACTTGTCTGCCAATCACAGAGCAACACAAGTGTGATGATTTGCGTGGGGTGTTTTTCTCGGTGTCTCCAAGATGAGTGAGTGCACGGACGCCCCGTCAACCCCAGAAAAATACAAATTTAGCTGGAGGGGCCTATGACGTCTTTTGTGCAAGGCCGACGCGGAACGACACACTGCTCTTACACGCGAGATATTTCCAATTCCATCCTCTCGCTTGGGGGGGAATGTCCTTTGTCCCGAAGAGACGGGTGAGTTTTGGGGAGGGGGGCTGAAAAATATCCGCGGTTACAACAAGACCAGTCACCAGTGTGCTATTCATGATGTAGAAATCGTATGTTTCTTTGTGGGCAGCTCTACCAATGAACTGGATTTTTCCCATCTCTTGAGAGACTTGGCTGCATAGACAGAAAAGACTCGACGGGCAAACCACGATTTGGGGGGGGGATGGATAATGTTTCACCCAAATCGGATCCATCCGGGTAACGAGCCTAGATCGATCTTTTATTGACCGCCTCGCTTCTGCAGTTGGTACATATTGATTGATCAGGGAGGGAGATGTGTCGTGTGAGCGAGCATGCAGCGATCTGGCTTCTCCGCAGGGTGCAGGGTTGGGTCACAGATGAGGCGGGTACACTACACTACGCTGGATCAGGCCTCAACAAACTGATCACCGACTTGTCAAGTAATTAAACGTGGCACAGATGAACGAGAAGAACAAGAGGAAGAGGAAGATGGTGACTTTTGTGCTATGCTGTGCGCTATGCACGCGACTCGATGCCAAGAAGCGGAGAAGCTGGGTGAGTGTGGGGGAAACGAGACGGTTCAACCGTCTGGGGTGGTATCTGTGATGTGTAATCAAGGGAAATATCACCAAATCTCAAAGAAGGGGAAGGAGTGTGACCTGGGGGAATTGCATGGGGTACGCTGACGACGCCGTGGGAGGGGGGAAGATGTCATTGTGCGAGGTACAGAGTAGGAATTAATCGGAATATCAAACTGGAAGTTCCAAGTTTCAAAGTTTTGCTTGCTACAGTACCTCAGTACCCTCTTTTGGTTCTCATCAACGTTAAACTCCGACGTAGCTCCGTATCCCGTACCGACAGGGATTTAGAGTGCCTTGCGAGGTTCTCACTGCAGGGACTCTTCCAGCTCTTTTTGGCTGTTGGTGGCGAGGAAACGTCGACTTTTTTGGTCAGAGAGAGAAGAGAGAGAGAGAGTTGGGAAAAGAAGGACGGACTTTGTCTTTCTCCGTGACCCTAACCCAGTTTGAGCTCGTCCCGCGGCCGGACAGCTGGACGCCTCGCGCATTGGCATGCCATTGACACTGTGCAGCCACCCCACTGTCTTGGTGGACCACCCACCCATCAACCACCAGGTCCCCCATATCCCCATCTTTCTTTCACTGTTTTACCTTCGACAGCCCACAAACCAAATCGCTGCGAGCTGCCACAGCGACAGCACCCTCGCCCTGCTTTTTGCTCTGCGCCAGGCAAGGCAGTCCCCTCTTTTCCCCCTTCTTCTTTTTCCCCAAAAGAACCTTCTCAATTCACTGTCACGATGGGGAAACCGTAATCACCAGCAACGCCCTCCACCCAAGAGGCGCCTAGGATCTTTTTCTGATCCTGCCCACCTCACCGAGCCACCCACTCTTAATTATTACTCAACCATCCCGCTCTACCTCGCGACTCCCGGCCCCCCGACTCCCGGCATTCAACTTACACTTGGTCCTCCTAAAATCTCAAAAAGCAAAAAGAGTCCCGGCCTCCTTGACCGACCACCTTGGCCGACGATCCACCTTTCGCCTGCGTCTCTCACGGCTTCCTCCGACCGTCCCGTTAGACCACACCCCGGCGACCGCCATCTACTGCTCCACCGCCCACTTCCTGGTCTGATCGGATCCGACATTTCCCAATCTGCCCCATCCCGACTCCCAACTTAACCCTCACCGATTCTACCTCCTGTCATGGGTGCTGAGACTGCCATAAAGACTCTCGGTCTCATCGCCATGTCGGAGGGAGGCAAAGTTGTCATGTCCAAGAGGAGCGCCCGCCCATACATCGAAGACGAAATGGAGAAGCAAACACAAGACTACCAGGCCAACGGGGACGAGAGGAGAAGCATGGCGTCGACATCCACCACCTACAGCAGTCAATCCAGCCTCGAGTCATCACCGTCTCTCCATGCCGCCGACCCAGAGAGAGATGTGGAACAGCTTCAGCTTTCAAGTCAGAAACACCGCACATTCACCAACGGACCCCGCGATGCCTTTCACCCACCAAACAACGATCTCGAATCTGGCTCAATATCAGCTCATGAGCTGGACAGGATACTGCCAACTGAGGGCCGGCCCTCCAATTTTGGTATCGTGGTTCCAGGTGTCTACCGAAGCAGTTTCCCACAGTCGGAGGACTACAGCTTTATCGAGGGTTTGAAGCTGAAGACGATTGTGTAAGCCACACACCCACTTTGCTCTCCATTTTCAAGGAAGCCGACGCTAACATGAAACACAGCACCCTTGTACAAAAAGAGTTCCCACAAGGCTATGACAAGTTCATCGAGAGAAACGGCATCAAGCATTGCGTCTTCGACATGAAGGGCACCAAGAAGCAGGCCATCCCCATTGCCACCATGAAGTCGATTCTCCGGCTGGTTCTGGACCGCAAGAACCACCCATTACTGATCCACTGCAACCACGGCAAGGTATGATTTCAGCCCAGATGATATTCCATCATTCCAAGCAGCTGTCTGACAGTTTGATAGCATCGCACTGGGTGTGTCGTTGGTGTGGTACGCAAACTCTCTGGTTGGGAGCTTGGCAACGTGCTTAGCGAGTACAAGAAGTACGCCGAGCCGAAGGTCCGAGACTGTGACGTAAATTACATCACCGGTTTCGAGCCGGCCGACATTTCGAATCTTTTTCGAGAGGTGACTCTGCCATTTCGGACCCGAAATTTCGTCCGAGCCACCTTCTTCGCCTTCATCATCACCGTCATCTGGCTGTTTTCGGGCACCAAGCTGATATCAACAACACCTCGGCAAGCCAAGGCATTGGAGGAGTAGGCTTGCAGGAGTCTGGTATTATTTCATTCACAACCCCCTTACCTTTGATATACTGCATCAGTATTTGGGATGGATGGCATAGTGGCATAGAACTCCCTGAAGATCATGGGGGAAAAGGGAGCGGAGACTGATCAAGTGCTGAAGTGGTCTCCCCGGCGTTTTTTATTAGTTGGTTTTTTGGCGGCTAGTATCTTTTTATTCCCTAGTAGCCATCCTTTTTCTGTTTTCTTTTGTCTTTCTGGGTACATTTCTTTTTTTGTTCTTGTCTTTGAGTGAACCCGTTTATTGAGGGGGACTATGCTACACTAGTTGTATAGTATATTTTACATGTACAGAACAGACACGGGGGGACATTGCTCGCCCGGGTATGTCGTGCTGGCTGTTATGCTGCAAAGCGTGGTGGCTGGGCAGGGCTGCCGTGCTTCTTTTGCTGGGCAACTGGTGGGAGAGCGTCGATAGAAAATGTACAATTTTGACAAGACAAAACAAGTCTTGGTCTCTTTTTTCCCCTTTGCCTGTGAACTCCACAAACACCGGTAGCATATCTAAGCCTGGTTCAAGATTCCTTGCCGTGTTTTCCTTCCCGCGCCCCCACGTTTTTCCAGTCTTTCCACTCCAGCTCTTGTACTTCGTAGTGAGACCCCCAATTCCCAACGTGGGACAAGAAGGCGAGATACACTTCCATTGGGATGGGTTTATGATGACACATCTTTTCGTCATCAAGGGTATTTCCAAACATGCGTTTTCCCGGCCGGTGCGAAAAAGGGGGGGGGGTTTATCAATCATCATAGACCCCCCACCGATTCACCTCCCTGCGCTCCTCCTCCTCGGCCTTGCGGTCCCCGGTGGCGTAGACGTAGGCGCCGCAGAGGGTGTTGACGGCGGCGATGCCCATGGCCAGGCCGCGGACGCCGCCGCGGAGGGACAGGAACTTTTGGCGGAGGGTGTGGCCGCCGGGGGGGGAGCGGCGGGAGGCGAGGAGGAGGTAGATGCCGGACCAGGCTGCGGTCGTGCCGGCGCCGTCGATCTTGAAGCCGGCGAGGGTGAGGTAGGAGGAGAAGGCGAGGAGGGGGGAGAAGAGGAAGGGGAGGGGCTGGAAGGGGCGGAGGTGGAGGGAGAGGGCTAGGGAGGAGAGGGTCATGGGGGGGATGGAGGATGCTATATGAGGAGGGGGGGGGGGGGTTAGCAATTAGCATGAGGGGTGGTGAGTCGGGATGTTGGGTTGTTGTGGTTTATGAGGAGAAGAGAGAGGTGAGGGGGGGTGGTATTTTGGAATTATTAGGGGGATGGGGAGGGGGATGGGGATGTACGTACTGCCCCAGGCGCGGATGGTGTCACGGATGGTGACTTTTTCGTTTGGTGAAGCCATTGCGGAAAGCCAGAAGTGAGGTTATTTCGTGGATGGGTTGAGGGGTCGTATTTGGGTATGAGAGGAATAAGAACCGTTCAGGAGATTCAATGCGGTTGTAAGTCTCCAATATCTCGCAGTGCTCGTCTCATTCCCATATGTCGCTCACTCAACACTCACTTGCCCAATCTGTTTAAACTTTTGAAGCTTTCACCTCAAAACCAGTGACGTCGTTTGGTTGGTTTGCAGCAGCGGGTGAGTGAGATGACTAAGCGATGCAGCGATTCAACCGTCCCCCCCTGTCAAAAAAAGACGTCACGCACGGGCCACAGGTTGTTGTTGTCCCTGGCACCTGGTTTTGAGAATCAGATGGTTCTGGAACAGCGGGAGGAGTCGGCCAGTGTCACACGTCTGTCTGTGATGGATCTGAGAGGAGAAATAGATGTCTGAATTGAACTGTTTAAAATCCAACTATCTATTATCCGCTTACCGTTCTCAGTGCCCTTATGTTGGGTTCGAAAAGGAAGTGATCGTGGGGGTATAGAAAAGCGAGTGTGGGGCGCGGCAGTGTGCAGCGGTCTTGACATCCAAAAAAGCCACGCTTCCCGTGTCCTGTCTGTCACCGGTGGTTGCTGCGACTTTGCGAGATCCAATCGCAAATCAACTTTTAAAACTTGTCGACTTTTTTCGCGAAGCAACGCTTGTGTTGTTGGATCCAAGAGAGAGATCAATCGATAATCCTCACTGCGATTAAACAAGTCCATTCCAAAGTCTTTCCCACCGGCGACTTGCGACACCCCGTCTCCGAGAGCGACAGATATCCAACAACATCAACCACCACCATCAACTCCCTTTAACACCACAAACCACAAACCACAACTCCATACCTTCCAGGGGCAACCATGCCCGACGCCAAAACCTCCGGCGCCTCCGCCGGCGACGGCAGCGCCCGCTCCCGCGCAGCCGGCACGGCCTCGTCCTCCTCCTCCACCCACAACGGCCACAACCAAGGCTCCCAGTCCCGATCATACACCCCCGACCAAAAAGCCGCCGTCCTCCGCATCCGCCGCTGCTCCCCCACGGCCTTTTACGAGATCCTCGACATCCAAAAGACATGTACCGACGGCGAGGTCAAAAAGGCCTACCGCAAGCTGTCGCTCCTGACGCACCCGGACAAGAACGGGTACGAGCACGCCGACGAGGCCTTCAAGATGGTGGCGAGGGCGTTTAGCGTGCTGGGGGACAAGGAGAAGAGGGACAAGTTTGATCGGTTTGGGACCGATCCCGACAGTAGGTTTGAGAGCGCCCGGGCGGCGGCGAGGGAAGGGGGGATGGGGGGTGGGTTTGGGGGGAGGCCGAGGGGAGGGGGAGGAGGAGGAGGGTTTGGGGGGTGGGAGGAGGAGATTAGTCCTGAGGAGATGTTTGCGAGGTTTTTTGGGGGTGGGGGGATGGGAGGGGGGGGGTTTGGGGGGCCTTTTGGGGGTGAGTTTTATGACATGAAGGACAAAGGGGTTCAAGACTGGGTGCTGACTGTGACTTTTAGGGATGGACGGGGGACAGTTCTTCTTCAACCTGGGAGGTATGGGAGGGCCGGGGATTAGGGTACATCAGTTTGGCGGTGGCAGACCACGGGCGCGGCCGAGAAATCCGGGCCAGGAAGAGCCACCGGCTAGTATGCTGGGGACGATACTGGGGCTGTTGCCGGTTATCATCCTGTTTCTCTTCCCGATCATCTCGTCGATTTTCTCGGGGTTGACTAGCGTCACGACTCCGGCGACGCCGAGCATGGTGTTTGACTTCCCGCATCCGCCGTGGACCGTCGAGAGGATGATGCCGAACTACAAGACAAAGTACTACCTCAACAAGGCCGACATCAAGTCTTATACCCCGGCCAAGTTCAACTGGTTGGACAGGCAGGCCGAGGTGGTGTTTGTGCAGCAGCTGAGGGTCGAGTGCGAGAAGGAGATGCAGAAGAGGCAGGATTTGATGGACCAGGCGAGGGGGTGGTTCACCTATGACAAGGACAAGGTGGAGGTGGCTAATAACTACCCCATGCCGCAGTGTCGGAGGCTGAATTCGTTGAATCAGTAGTTGAGGTGAGGGGGGGATTGTTAGGGGTTGTTGTTTTTGCATGAAATAAATACTTAGAGATAATGTTAGTGGTGTTTGGGGAGAAGGGGTGGGTGGGAGCGTTGGAAAGCTGGATAGCATGTGCTGTTGCTGCTGCTACTTTACTCGCTTATAATGAGATTATGAAGATGTGTACGATGGTGTGTAGAAGTGAGTGATTTGGCTTGCTGCTGTGTTCTCTCTTGGCTTCTGGCTTTCTGGCTTTCTTCACTTACCTAGGTAGACATGCTTTGGAGTTAAAAGAAGAACCTCTAGCCACATCTTCGCAGATGACCTTGTACTTTCAGCCCCGTGGGTTTTGCCTCACGGAAAAAATGGACTTGTGTAGGTTTCTGACAAAAAAAGTGTGCGCAAAACTCAAAACTTGATGATATATATAAGGTACCTTGGGTATACAGATACATCAATTCGAAGTCCTCTCAAATCTTCAAGATGAGTCTGTTTCCGATCGACCCAACAGCGGTCGACCTCACCCGTAGTCTCAACCATGACATCTGTAGGCTGTGGGAACTGGCCAGAGAGATTGACAAGACCACTTTGTTATGCGACACCTGGGTGCTGCCGCCATGCATGTCGCAAAATGTCGACACGATTATACAACTGGCATGCGTGATCAAGTTCAAGACACAAACACTGCCCACCTCGATCACAGACGACATGGACACCGCCACCTTGGACGACGTCGAGGCCGTCTGGAGGCATCGCTTCAAGGTCAAGGCGGTAAACTTGCTCTTTGATGATAACCAATTGGCAAGACACGTCAACGGTATGTTCATCTCACTCGGCTCCCCACTCTATTTCATGCATTACTTGGGTGTATGATCGAATACCTACTCTAGCGTATTCAAAGTTTTTGTACAGTGGGAAGGGACACTGTCAACTGCGTATCAAGTGTTCCTCCAGTTATTCTTCTTCTTTCTTACAATCATCATCACAATCAAACACCCGCTAACTACCCACCCTCCCTACCCTTTTTCTAGAAATCATCATAAACATACCTATACAAAGGAAACCACCCCCACCACTACCGCCCCAAGGAGGAAGAGGAGGAGGAGGAAGAGGAGGAAGCAAACTGGCTCCAGCAACTCCTCCACCTCTTCACCTTCAAAGACAGGCTCCTGTGCTGCCACATGTTCTTCACCGAAGAAGCCGCCCTCGTCCTCCAACCTTGTTCCCCTGGCAGGTTCGCCGCCCAAGCCACCCGCCTCCGCCAAGCCCTCGCCCACCAGAAAGAAATGATAAAAAGGCTTTTTCTCCTCATCAGCGTCATGATCATCGCGCTGGACGGGCCTGAGGGGATCGAGGCGGGGAGTGGCACAGAGCTTATATTTGTGAAGCCCCTTTTTGGCATGTTGCGCCAGTTGGAAAAGGACAGATTAGCCGGGTGGAAGGAGGAAGAAAAGTTGGTGTATTCCCCCGGGGGGGAAGGTCATAATTTTAGCAGGGTTCTGGAGCAGATGTGGGAGATCATTTCAGAAATGGGGTGCGAGTGCACCCTCGCGCATGTGTACCTTCAGGCTTTTTCAGATGGGTTCAAGGTTGACTTGTGGGGGCGGCGGAGGGAAAGGTTGTTGTGGGGGTATAAGTGCTGTCCGAGGAGTGAGTTGGTGTTTGATAGGTTTACTTTTTTTCCTGATGGTGGGGGGGCGGAGGAGAAGGTTGATTGCCCGGTTTGCTTGCAGGATTTGTTTGGGCAGCAGTTTAGCCCCGTGTTGGAGCTGCCTTGTCGGCATCGGTTCCATTTGGAGTGTTTGCTGCCATGGCTGGGGTTGAAGGGGACGAGCGGGGGGAGTTTGAGTGATGGGAAGCCGGTTGCTTTGCTGAATGCGTGTCCTTTGTGTAGGGGGGTGGTGACGTTGCTTGGGTTTGTGCTGGCTGCGGATGAGGAGATTAGGGAGGGGGAGGGGGGGCAGGAAGAAGGGGGAGAGGAGGAAGATGAAGAAAACAAGGAAGAGGAAGAAGAAAATGGGATAATAGTGGATTACCACGTTGTGGACGAATGATAGAATCTATAACGTAAATTTAAAACCTTCAAAGATAATACATATGTTATTAACTATCTTTTAATGCCTCGCACTATCTTTCAAAGCCTTTAACAATCTTGTCACGCCTTTCAATTCAATCACAGTCTTCATTATTTCATCCACAACGTGAAGAATCATCACAAAAACGATATCAAAACTCGCAATTTCAACTTCATCAGTATCGTTACCCATGATTATGATCCTTCGACACGCGAAAATCATTCTTCATCTTTATTCTCAATTACATACAGCCGACCTCACTACATATCCTTACTCTATGCTAACAGCCGCCAAAGATACCAACCCCCCGTCGCTAACAATTTTACACCCCTTTCACATCACCCCGCCAACAGACCCCCCTTTGTTTACTTTCCCCCCTTTTCCACAACGTGACCAACACCGCCGCCACCACGGAACAAAATTTATTTCAAGTGTAATTTCTGGACATAGAGAAAAAAATGATAACGGAGTCATCTGATGTCTTTTGTTTTCAGTTAAAGGCAAGAAAAAACTAAAACGTCTTCACCGTCTCGACTGAGAACCTACATGAGGAAGCTTCATAGCACCCTCTACCTAGGTAGTCTGGCAGTGTCAGATTTGGGGTTGTGAATGGCGCAAAGACACTCTCTGAGGTGGCCTTGACAGTCTGTTCTCATGGTAAGGGTGTTCCTGGCGGCAGACCCGGGCATTTCCCAAGCGCGATTGTTCTTCCCCTTCTCGTATTCGGCGTGCGTAGACAAGAGAGAATGTTCCACTGGAACGGTCTGCTGGAACGGAGGAGCTGACAAGAGAAGTGGCGGGACGATCGAATAGGATGACAAAGGGAGGCTATGAAGAACTTATCACCTGTGGAGCGCCCAAAAAAGAAGCTAATGGTGGGTGATTGTTTAATTGACCACACGACCGGACGGCTCGTGTTTCGTATCAGGTGGAGATCGGTGGGAGTTTTTCCGGTGGAAGGTGATGGTCCATCTTGAAGTCTACATCTAGTCAGTTGAGTGTGTTCGCCCTTAAAGGGGGTTCAGAGGTTGACATACCCACTTCTTGTCGTAAAACCTATAAATGCGGCCGAAGACCAGGCGGCATTTTAGACGGGTGCGGTCAGCCTTTATGGTCCATACCAGCCCATGTCGCCGAGAGGGTTGAACTCCTCTGTAATCCTTGGAACGGCCGTGGCGATGATGGTGCGATCCAGGGCAACCAGGAAGATGGTGAGGGATTTGCACAATATTGTGTCCCAGAGGTGGCCGTGGCTGGCTGGTGGGGCTTGACAACAGGAGTATTCCAAGTCCAGTACCTTAGGTTGTTGGCAGGTGCAAAGAATGTGTAGACTGTTTCAAGGCAAGTCTAGGTAGTTATGTAAGATCGAGAAGTACGGAAGTAAAACAGAGATATCATATATAGTCGCTCTGATGAGGGAGGCTGACTAGGATATACGAGCAGGACAAAACAAAAAAATGACAAGGGCCTAAGACCTGATGGATATAAGATATTCTGCTGAGATATCTCAAGCTATAGTAGCAACCATCTAACCACTCATCTCCCAATCGCGATGCCCCTTCCCCCAAATCCACAAAGATGCCCTACCTTCCTCTAGCCCTTTGCCCTTACTTTGGAAGGATCTGGCAGTTGACAATACCAGACTGACACTCGCCATTGGAGTTGGCCGCGTCGTCCTTGGGGAAGGTATAAGCCCTCCCCTGGCAAGCCTTGAACCACTCATGAGCGTACTTGATCTGACCATCTTCCAAATCACGGTGTGGGTTTCGGCAAGCCCCATGATCGTTCTTGTCCGGGCAAGCAATAGACTGTGACCAAAGCTTGGGGCTGTCACAGCCAGACAGGAACTTGCCACCGTCGGCACAGTAGCACATGATAGGGAAGGTGTATCCATCAACGTAGGAAACGTCAATATCGCCGAGAGCGTAGTCGACGATGGGAACACCCATGTCGTTTACCTGCACCTCAAAGGAGGCTTCGATCAGGGACTCGTCACCGACGATGAGTTTGCCGGCTTCAGCGTAGGCGAAGCGGCCAGACCAGCCTGTTGGGACGGCGAGCTCGTAGATGCTCTCAGGTGCCATATTGCCGGGGGCTGGGATGCCGTTGATGGGGTCGGGGAGCTCGGGAAGGCCGCTGGATTTGGGGGCGTTTTTGCCGTAGAGGGTTGTCAAAGTGACCCCGGCCTTGTTGGTGACTCTGATCTTCCAGTTGGGGGGTGCGGTGAGGCCGGTAACAGGTGAGTCGGGGTCGATTCTGGGGTGGGGGTCCAAGGCACCACCGATGGCAGTGTGCCAGGAGATATCAGCAGCAGCAACTCTGGTGACATCGGGAGCTTGAGTGACCTTGGTCTCGAAGGTGGTCTGAGAAGCCGGAAGGGACGAGGCAAAGACCGAAGCCAGGGCCGAAGCCATGATGAGAGATGAGGTAAGAAATTTCATCTTGGCTACGTACGAGGTGGACGGTGGGTATATATAGGTGAGGTAGGTAGGTGTGTCTTGGCCGGTAGAGGTGAAGGAGTGACACGACCGGTTGGCAAAGGTCTTTGCTGTTGGTTGTTGGTGAAAGAAAGCCTGAAAGGGGAGAAGAGGACGGTAAGGAAGTACTCATTATCTTATATGGATTTCTGACCAGAGGTCAATCATACTTTCCTGCGGGTCCATGATTCACTACGGGGTTGCTGGATGGATCAGAGGTCTTGTTGAGCTATTCACTCGTGACTGCTACCAAGTTATCCAGCGGAGCTCTGTCATGCCCACAGTTCGAAGTTTCTGTTAGAGCAATCAAAGATTGTATATGTGATCAAGATATCGTGAATCTTCTGCTCTTGAGTGAATTGAATGACAGGCTTGTCGTCACGTTGAAGCAACTCCTCTATCATGTGAGAACTGCCCAAATTAGCTGAAGGTTGCGAAGGTGATAAGAGACCATACATGTTAACTGCTCTTGCTCACCAAGGGCGCCTTATCGTCCTTATGACGCAGATCCTGCTCTGGATATCCCCAACCTTTTGGCAACCGATCCCCAGATACCGAGCTGTGTTGCTCTTCCTGGCAGTCAACGTTGGCTTGCTTATCACCCTGAGATGAATCAATTGCTTTTTCAGAGTCAGCCGAAATTTGTTGCTCGTTGTTTTTACAGAGTGTATATGGATTGTCAAGCTTCGGATGGGAGCAATCACAGTTCACCCCTTGTCAACCTGTACCTAGCCATCCCTCAACGAAGTTAACGTCATCCCCATATCTTCGGGCTATATGGAGTAGCAAAATTCCCTGATCTTGCTCTCCAACTCGTGGAGACTGCTTGCTGCTGCTCCCATCTCCACTTAGTTGATGATCTCATGTGAATATATCCGCTGTCTAGCTGATACCAGCACAATCCCGTCTCTCGAGATGCTCTTCTCACACGATAAGACCGTCTCCCTACTCCCTATCCCCACTTGAATCCAAGAGCAAGTGAATGTATTGAGGAGTGCTCCTCGGGCCCAAGCGTTCCAGGACCAATCTTCAAGTATATATTGAGCTCTCACTACTTCCCTGAATCCTCTTTCGCTTTCCATCAACCAGCAGCAAAGACAACCCAAAGAACCTGTTCTCAATCCTTGTTGGTGACCGCCTCTGTCATCATCTCGCCACACCTTCACAGCTTTCGGTACAGCCTGGTACTCGTCACATCCCACGGTAGCAAAATGCTGTCTTTCACACTCTCTTCTCTCCTGGCTTCGGCCGCCCTTTTCTTCACGGCCGCCCTGGCCGTCGACATTCCCTTCATTGCCTCCGACAGCGCGATCTTTATAACCCCTACAACCACAGCCGGCCCCAAGTTTTCGGGAATCCAGGGCGACGAGAAGGCCACAATCCCATTCTTTCCAGGCCATATTACCTCCTTCACTACCTCCGTTGTCACAGCCGCACCTAAGTTCTCCGGTATCCGCAATGACGACGTCCCTGTGTGGGACACGGCTTCTGGGGGTGCTCTCGACTCTGCGCGTACCATGGATCCGGAAGTGAGGGCCACCGTCACACCCCTCCCTGGCAATGGCATGTTCACCGTCATCTTCAAGAACAACGCTGGTGAAGCCCTCACGACAATGCATACAAAGAACGAGGGAGCTGAATTCCCTCCTCTGAATGGCGGTATGCCAGCTCCAGGTGAATTCCCTGCTGGCGCTGTCAAGTCGGCTGTTCTCCCTACCGGCTACGCTGGTCGCATTGCTTTTGCCCAGAAGGGAAAAGTCATCGATGGCTGGGAGAGTTTGATCGAATACTCTTTGATCACTGATAAGGGTTTGGGTTTCGCTCCGGGTGACATTGACGTTTCCTACGTCGACGGCTTCACATACCCCATCGTGTGCAACTGCAAGGGTGTGCGCCTCTCCGGCTGTCCCGTCAACCTTTGGAAGGGGGGGGCCCAGTGCCCTGAGTTGAGTACCCAAGGTGCCTGCAAGAACCCCCACAGAATGAAGAAGGACATCACCTATGCCGACCCCTGGTTCAAGCGCTGCGAGCACCAGGCCTACACCTACTCCACGGACGATGCAGCCAACTCAAACGGCCAATGCCAGTCTGGCACCGTCGAATGCATCATCTCTCCCAAGTAGTTGTCTTTGCATCACCAGGCTCAAACACAGCACCCAACACTCAAGGGCAGAGGAAGGGATCGTTGGTAAAAGGCTATCACTCGACGGTCATGGTTAGGTTACCGGTCAGCAATCACAATACCCAGCTAGAGAGGTAGACAAGCCCACAAATTGAGATGCCTCAAAGAGATTTCCATCACTTCATCATGCGTAATTGTGAATTTTGTGAGTGAAGCGTCAGTCTGCTGTAGACCTACTTGCTATTGACAAATAAGAGCATGACTCATCAACGATTCAACACGGTCACAGCAACAATAAGCCTACTTTTCGGGAGACAATACATTATAGGAGCTAACACCAGTACACTATCGCCACACATCAACCTCATCGGACAGTCTGGTCAGAAAATAACTGGTGCACCTGAAGTCAGTACTCTGTAAAAGTCTCCAAAAAGATTCCAAACCCTTATGTGGTTGAAAAGAAGAGAGGGTTCTTCGCAGTCGTCCAAGGCAAGCCACCTGCCGCTATGATTGATGGACACACAACGCGTACACAACGCGTCTGCTGCTTCCTTCTTCACACATGCTTCCCCTACTTGACGCGTGCTGCCAGGTAATTACCTATAGAAAGCTCACGCTCTCCCCGGTCTGCACCTAATCACATACATAGCGCTCAACAGCACCAGCCCCGTGTAAGGTACCTTTACATTATGTCTTCGTATGCTTTCACTATTTGTCGAGAGAAGTTCAATCGTGAGAATGTGATTATAGACTTCAGAAGAAAAAAACCAGCGCATGAAAATGAGCTCTGTAAAAAAGGTGTGGTATTGCTGCCTCTAGCAGCTGCCAACCCATGCTTCGGCGACACCCACCCGCCGGAGGGGGTACCTTCCACAACAGCTATAAAAAGCCCATTCCCCCCCTCACCCTGAGCGATTCCCAGACTCTCTCCTTTAATTATTTTCTTCATCCCTTCAACATTGCTTATATAATCACATCACACAAAACTCGAAAAAAATTCATAACACTAAAGTAATATCGTCACGTGCAAAACATGCCTTTCGCCAATCTTCCCCGACAAGCCCACAAGGATCGCCAACAGGCGATTCTCAACTTTCAGAAGAATTGCATCGGATGCGAAGTGCTTAGTCCACTGTTGTCCATTCTCGAAGACCAGCCTACCGTAGATCTCAAACATTGGAAGGGATGCTCGCAGTGTGCCAAAATGAAAACCTACATGAAGGAACCATTCCACGTTTCATGGTTCCTAGGGCAGCTCCCCAAGCTCTCGGAAGTTTATAGTTTCCAGGAATACACCACCCTTGTGAACGGTGCTATCGAGGAGAGAGCAACCGCCACACTTGATATAGAACCGGAGAACGAAAGGCAGCAAAGCCTTTACACTCATTATAAACATCGTTCTGGAGAGCAGACAGACCAGCAAAGCACTCTGGTATCGGACGCCAAGATTTTCCCACAGGCTCAGGATATCAAGGAAGTGCGATTGAAGGCCACGCGTCGCAAGACCTTGTTTCACAAAACCGGTGCCTACATTGGCTTCTCAAACCTAGTGCGGTGCGGGAAATACTTTAACTTGAATCAAGACGAGAAAAGTGTCAAGAGATCAGCATCCCCCAGCTCTGAGCCCGAACAAGCACCTCCGGCCCCGAAACGGCGCCTTCAAAAGGTTTGAGTCTCGGGGCCCGTTAAGATGCGACAGTTGGCGCCAATCAAGGTCATGATGAGATCCCCTTGAAGAACAACGTCATACTGGGCAAATGGTAATAGAACCGAGGGCTTTGAGAAGGTAAGGAATTGTTGGATTTTATGTTTCCCTTGCCAAATGTTGAGTGTTGGCCAAGTCAGCGGTCGTGTGGCACAGTTAGGTAGTGTTGGCGAAGGTTTAGGTGGGTATGGGTAGAGGTGGGACCGTGGGATTAGAACACACGTTGCTTCCAAGTTGTAAACATTTCTATTGTTAACCAAGTGTGCCTCTGAACTTCAGTATTGTTTCTTTCTATTCTTTTTTGCTTTTTACATATCATCTTCAGTTCTAGATACTTTCTCTCTTGCGTTAGCTGAAGCAGTTGCTACAATTAGACTTTTATACTTCTTGAACCCTAGATCCAACCACTTTCTCCAACTTTCCATCCTCCTCGAAAAGCAAGCCACTTACCCCACAGCACAATTAAACTTTCCGTTTCTCAAACCGTGAAGTCTTTTCTTTAAATGAACATCCTTCTCTCCACTTTCCCCCATCCACTGGAATGACAGATCAATCACCCAACCCTAATCACCACGACACCCACAATGTCCCGATCTCGCGTCGCCTACTTCCAGCAACAAAAAGCCCTCATCAACTTCCGCGAAAACTGCCTCGTCTGTCAAGCCTTGGACAACCAGCCACCCAACAACACCCAGAACCCCAGTCAGATCCCCCCTCCAGACACCCAACAACAACAGCCAGGCTCCCAGTCCCAACCACCCAGCCCATCCCAATACCAACAACAACACCCCATCCAACCCATCCCACCCTGCTCTCGCTGCACCCTAATAACCAAATGGATCAAAAAGGATTACCACACACCATCAATGATGACCAAAATCCTTGAAATCTCCGAAGTCTTCCACTTTGAGGAGATGCTAGCCCTTCTCAACGACGCCGTCATTGAACGAGTGGCGAAAAAAACGGGGATTCAGGAAGACCGTGATGCCGAGTGGGTCGTGACGCCGTATCGAAGGAGTTGGAAGGGGGAGAGGAGCGTGGAACAAAAGGACTTGGCGAGAAAGGGAGTTCCGTATCCGTTGGCGGAGGATTTCAGGGTTGTTCATGAGAAGGCGATGAGGAGGAAGGTTGTTTTTACGGAGGTGGGGTGTCATATTGGGGCTTATGATATGGTGAGGTGTGGTACTTCGGAGCGGATTTAAAGGGGAACAAAGTTGCGTTTCTTACAGGCAGGACATCAGATCGGTGTATACCATGTTAGACGTGAGCTCAATCTGAAAAAGGACACCAGTGACGCACTGCACTATACCTACTAAGGTAGATGGTTACAAGATGGAAATTTTGTATATATCTTGAGATCTAAACAAGAGGTGGAGAGCTTTTTAGATACAACGATGACAATGGGCGACAAAAAGACATATCCTGGCAATTTCTGGCTTTTTGCTGTGGCAAAAGAGGAGTTTTGAACAGGGCTCCACTCACGGAAAGGGGCTAAAAGGGGTTTGTTTACTTTGACGAATCAGCTTACCCACCCATACCACATCTGAAGAGATGTCACCCAAATACAAACAACTCTATTTTCTGCGCATGGTACTTTAGATACACGCCTCCTACACATTTTTCTGCTAACTTGCAAAGGTCACCCATATAAATTAGGTAACCAAATCTCCAGCCAGCCAAAGGTTGGTTCAAGACAGCTTGCACAGTTACAAATCTAGTAATAACTTATCCTTCATCATCATTCCAACTGCTAGCTCACTAACCATCGTAATGTCTACAATCTTCCCAGGGGAGTCCTCACTGTGGCGGTGGCCACAGAGAAAGTACCTATCCATATCGTCACAGTTGGAGCATTGCTGTCGTCGGGGGAGGTACCTACCTAGGTAGTGACGGTGGAAATTGGGTTTACAGCTGGATCGAAAGATGGTTATGGCTAGCTTGGGGAGGCGTTTGGGTTCGGTTTTGTGGACTATTTCGTGGAGGGGGTGGGTGGGTGGGGGAATGAGGGGGTGTTTTTGTGAGGTTGGTTGGGCCGAGGGGCTTGTTCACAAGTGGGCACATTGAAAGCCGGAGTAACTTTTTATTGTTGATCATATACATAAGCTATCACATCCCAGCGACAGCCTTGAGAGACTTGTGAATTTCTAGTGTCTCCTCGGGGTGAAATCGTTGTTGATAAATTCGTTTAGGTATGCAGACGCAGGGGTAGCAGGGTGTCATGTTAAGGAAACAACTTTACATCGCGCAGGCAAAGCAGCTAGCTTTGATGTTTATCATGTCGAGCTGGGAGACTTAGGGGTAAGTAAACAATGTTGAGGTTGCTGATGTCAAGATGCCAAGCTGGGCAGCGAGGCTCAGGGGTAAGTAGACAGTGTTGAGGAGCTGCGAAGTCTACAAGCGGTGACGAGCTCGCGTTTTGCGCTCGGTTTCATTGGTTGGAAACATTGTTGTTGTGAGATATGTATGGTGGTTGTGGCTCGTGGAAGATGTTGAATATGGGTGAAGACGGTGAGGGTTAGGACCAAGAAGGAGACTTTCATCTGTGTGATGTCGAGAAGGAGATTCACAGGGGTGATAAAGAAAAATGGCGTGATGATAGGGCTGATATACATAGAGAATGGGGCAATAAAGTAACTAAAATATGCATGTGTGGTAGGAGTGTGTCTGATATGGAGTTAGGATGAAATGAGAGACGATTGCGTATCAGTTGGACATAGGTACGTGAAGGACACGAGAAAAGAATGATCGAGGAGGGCAGCTGAAACAACAGTCCAGGGAACTGGAGTTTTAGGTATACACAGATCTATTACCATATGGCTCTACATAACCTGCCTTTGTGACTCCACGATCTGACGTGAGAGTCTCCAATAAAAAAGCACTTCAAGAGTGCCGTCAGATCAAACCTCAAGTCACGCAACTTTCAAGTCGGGGGAATCATCACGTATCAGAATGATATGTTCTATTGACTGGTACCCAGAACTCCTGTCACCATGCCTCATCCAGTCATGCGGTAATCTGTTGACACCCCAACGCTAGGTAGTTCCTCTGACCTCCTTCCATTCAAGACAGATATCACTCACTCACAACCATCTCCCACTGCCCAACCGAGCACCCCAACTGCCTAAACACCGCCCTCCTCATCATCGCCTTTTCATACACCACGTCAATATCCCCCGCAGTATGCCACACCCTCGCCTGCTGGCACCAAGCCATCTGCTGCCCCGACTGGGGACCAACCCGACGCCTAAAATGCGGCGGAAGCTCCTCGATATCGTCATCTGGCTGAGTCCCCAGGAACTTTGTCACCCTTGTCATGAGGGCGTCGTTGATATGAGTAACAAACTCTGACCAGTGAAACACCTCTGAAATCCTGACCAACTTTTTGAGATTGTCGACTGTGTGGCTCTGGTTGAGGAAGCCGATCATGTTGTAGCATAGGGGACAGGGAACGCGGGGGTTGAGGTTGAGGGTGGCGAGGAAGGGGCAGATGATGCATTGGGCGAAGAAGTTGTTTTAGACCTGGAGGCGGTAGTAGCTTAATTCGGCCTGGGAAGCTTGTGACATTGTTGGTGGGTTGTTGAGGGCGGGATGGTGGTGGTGGTTAGTTTGTGGTGTGGCCTGAGTACAGATACAAAGGGGAGAAACGGGAGCAGAGACGTGCCGGGTGGATATAAGTCAGTTTTTTGTGTTTGTTGTTGTGAGTAATGGGTGTTGGACATGTCAGAGATGCCAGCTGGAGCTTTTGATGACCCGTATCTGGAGGATTATGTGACACATACCTACCTTAGGTAAGGTAGGTATGTATTTCACCTCCCAAACATTTGCTCTACTGTTCTTCTATTATTATCGACCCTTGAGTGAACGCTGACATCAAAACAAACTGCCTCCAGCCCACAAGCAACAGTAACCATCGAATTATTTTTCAGGTCTCAGCAAAAGTCATCCACCCGCCCACAAGACTTCACAGCGCCCACACCACCCAAATGGAGAACAAAGACTTGGATAATCAAAAGCGCCAGCAAGCGATTCTCAACTTTACAAAGCAGTGCCTTGTCTGCCCGGTGCTAAACCTCAATCAAGGTCCCGAAACTCCCCTCTGTCCGCGGTGTGCTACTATCAACGTTTTCGTCCGCAAAGACGAACATATGACGGAAGTCCTCTGCGGGCTGGAGAAGATCTCAGAGGTGTTCAACTGGGAGGAGTTTATCACTACGCTCAACAATGTCATTGTCAATCGAGTTGCCGAGACTCTCAAGATCACCCCCGACAAAGATGAGGACCACGTTTATCTGTTCAGTCGAAGCTGGACGGGAGTGAGAACGCCCAGCCAAGAGTCCATGTATGCGAAGTCGCTTCCTCGGACTCTCCTTGGTGACCTTCAGAAGGTGTATGAACAGGCCATGCTGCGGAGAGCTGTGTTCCGGCTGGTCGGGTGCGGGATCGCGACTTATGACCTGATTGGGGGCGGCACGGCTTACATATAGGGCGATAGTACTGAGGAAAAAGGTGGGTTAGATAGATTGATGACATGGATATCTGGATATCCTTTATGTCTTCCTGTGCACTTCAAATACATGTTGGATCAGGATATTGTTCAGAAATAAAGTGATACTATCTATGTATGAGCATTGTTTAGACCCCAGCCCTGAACCCCTGAGCCAAAAGTTCCACCAACATACCAATCAATTAACGGCCCATGCTTCCAAGTCGATGATGTTAGGTAAATAGGCACAACTTCTCTCAGCACAAATGCTTACAAAAGTCCCTCCATCCTCGTCCCTGTCAACAAAACAACCAGTCGAGATGGACCTTCTCATTCCAAGAAGATACATTATAATGATTGATAATACTACGCTCGTGGTACCTAGCATTGAAACCCACCAGGCACTTCTACATCATAAAGCGCTTCATTGGTGTTTTTTTCGTCCTCTATCTTCCTTTAATCGCCAGTAATTCTCATATTAAGTAAATTCCATTCCCAAAATCCTTTACAAACCCCAACCAGTTCATATGCGCTTGTGAAGAGGTAGTTGACTAGTTCCTAGCCACCACTGCAAAAGTCCAAAACGCTGGCCGTGTCTGAGCTTTGACAGAGGGCGGGGACTAGCCTGGAGGTTTCTCTGGAAATGGTTCATCAATGAGTGGTAGCTGGACAATAAGAAGGTGTTATATCAGGTCCATCTCAGCAACTTGTAGTCTGACAACTAAACATTTTTATTCTGCTTATATCAGAACTATATCGACTTCGTTCGATTTGATCCGCTCTGACTTTCTTCGGGAAGGTTTTGTCTCAGCCTCTTCCACCTGAACTTCGTCACTCCCACCGACAGCTGTTTTTCGTGTACGGCCACGGCCCTTTTTCTCAGTACCGGCCTCCAGCACAACATCTTCGGCAGTTTCTTCTTGGGCTGATGATGTCTTCTTTCGTCGTCCAGCCCGTTTTTTGACCGGTTCTGCTTCAATATCTTCCGCCTCTTCAATTATGACCTCGGCCTTCTTTGACCGACCACGCCCCTTCTTTGGAGTCTCCAATATCCCCCCTTCATCGGTGTCTTGCTGTGCCCCATCTGTCTTTTTCCTCCTCCCCGATTTCTTCTTCTCACCACCCCCCTCCAACACAGCATCCACTCCAACCTCTCCACCCTCCTCATCCTTCACCACAACATCCTTTTTCCTCCCCGTCCCCTTCTTAACCTTTTGAGTCACCTTCACAACCCCCTCCTCCTCCCCCTCCCCCCCAAGCTCCACCCCCCTCAACCCCTCCAAATTCCTCTGCCACTGCAACCAAACCATCCCCTGCAGCACCGAATCACTCAAATCATCCAACTTCACCCCCTCCCCTAGCACCCCCTCTTCTCCCTTAGTTTTCCTCTTCCCCTTCACCCCCTTCGCCCTCCACGCCCCCAAAAACCCCCTCGCCATCTCGGCCCCTTGTTCCGTAGGTTTAATCAGCTTCCCCTGCTGCAACCACTCCCCCAACATCCCCACTTTATTCGCCTTCATCAAATGATACGCATTCAGCGTCTTCCCCCCTTCTTCCGCCCTCGTCTCACTCTTGGGGAAAAGGTACCCCGCTACCGTCTTTGGGGAGATGGAGATGACATTTCCCTCGAATAAACTGACGCCTTTGAGGGTGGCAAAGCAGGCGTGGAGCATGGCCTCTAGGGTGTTGACCCGGATGGTCCACTCGAATATGTTGGACGAGTTGCCGGTGCGGAAGCGCTGGCGTTCGATGAGTACGTGCGTTGGTTTCAAGGGGAGGAGGTGGGTGGAGATGAGCGAGTAGGTTAGCCCTGATAGAGAGGAGGGGGTGAATTGGATTGGTGAGGAGGACGGGTCATGTTGTGGGAAGAGGGGGGTGGTGAGGTCGAGGTGGTTCCAGTGGTGGAGGGTGACGGGTGGGAGGAGAGCCTGGGGGGTTGATGGTGAGTCGGGGGGTGTTGGTAATGGTGTCTTTTTGGAAGGGCTCGGGGCGGGGGTGAGGAGGCTGAAGGCAAAGTTTTTGATGCCGAGGTCGATGCTGAGGATGCGGGCGGTGTCGGGGATGTGTTGGACTGATTGGGCTGCTTGGCGGAGGGTTTTTTGGATGGTGGACTTGGGACCGGCTTGGGGGAGGCCGGTGGAGGAGCAGAGGGATTGGAGGTGGGCGACGGTGATTTTGCCGGGGAGGGGGGGTTTGGTGGTTGTCATGGTGAGGGTCTTATGAGATGCTCATGAGAACTGAGCGTAAAGTCGACAGAAAAGAAGAAAGTTAGAAGTTGAGATATGAAACATCCATTGTCCCTGTTACCCTCGTGAGCCCATTCTGAAATTGTCGTCAATTCATCATGTTCATGAGTTGTGAGCTGTGAGTTGTGAGTTGTGAGTTGAGGCTCCTCATCATGGGTACGTACCTGAGCATCGATGGTCGTTGGGCGATAATTGTTAGTGCATCGTAAAGTTGACAGCCCCTGTCAGAATAAGTGGAGCGATCTCTTTGAAGCCCGGAATTTGTCACAGACCCCTGTCATGACGCAGCCGAACCGGAGGAGCGGGGCACGCCGAAGCCGTCGCAAAAGAATATTACAATCACGGGCAGCAACCAGGAATTGCTTACCTGAGCGCCGTTTCTTTGGACTTCCTTCTGCTGCATATCGGGAATCGGGATCTTGCCGTTTGAGAGTGGGATTCGGACACTGGATTTGGAATACAGATCATCGCGCCATCAGTCAGCAACCGCTGCTTGCGCCAACACTGCATGCGATTCGATCACTTACTTGTATAAAAGCCCCTCCTCCTTTTTACCCCGCGATACCTCTTCCTCCTAGAAGACGGTATCCCGAGTTCCTTTTCTTTCTTATGCAAGCCATCTCTCTCCTGGCCAGACGCCCAGTCCTCTCGTCCAGAACTGCTGCAGGCCGCATCGGCACCATCTCCAGACACTTTTCGTCCACCGTGATCAACATGGCGCCCATTTCCAAAGAAACCGACTTCCTCGTAATCGGAGGCGGCAGCGGTGGCCTCGGTGCCGCCAGAGCCGCCGCCTCGAGATACGGCGCAAAGGCCATGGTTATTGAAGGCAAGAGACTCGGAGGCACATGTGTCAACGTGGGGTACGTACCTTTCTCCTACCATGTCATTGCATGCAGGCAGCACCAGCACAGACAAGGCTGACAGTTGTCATCGCCTCTCCAGTTGTGTACCAAAAAAGGTGACCTTCAACGCTGCCTTTATCGCCGAGACCATTCACCAAGCCAAGGCCTACGGCTTCAACGTCCAAGAAACAGCCCCCTTTGACTGGCCAACATTCAAGACCAAGCGCGATGCCTACATCAAGCGCCTCAACGGCATCTATGAGCGCAACCTTGCCAACGACAAGGTGGAATACATTCACGGCTGGGCCAAGCTGCTGTCAAAGAACTCGGTCGAGGTAACTCTGGACGATGGCAGCAAGGAGGTTGTCAATGCGAAGAAGATCCTGATCGCCGTTGGCGGAAACCCACATGTTCCTCCAGAGATTCCCGGCTCCGAACTCGGCATCAACAGCGACGGTTTCTTCGACATCGACAAGCTTCCCAAAAAGGTGGCGCTTGTTGGCGCTGGCTACATCGCTGTTGAGTTTGCCGGCATGTTCAACGCGCTTGGCGTCGAGACACATCTGTTTATTCGCTACGACACCTTCCTCCGCAGCTTCGACCCAATGATTCAGGAGAAGGTTACGGCCGAGTACGAAAGACTCGGAATCCACGTTCACAAGCGCAGCCAAACCGACAAGGTTGAGAAGGATGAGAAAACTGGCAAGCTCAAGCTTCACTACAAGTCCTCCAAGGGCGAGGGCTCCAATGGCGAGGGTGTCTTGGAGGATGTAGACCACTTGATCTGGGCCATTGGTCGCACACCAGCTATCGAGGGTCTCGGTCTTGAGGCTGCGGGCGTCAAGACCACCGAGAAGGGCCACATCGTGGTAGACGAATACCAAAACACCAACGTCGAGAACGTATATGCGCTTGGTGACGTCACGGGCCATGTCGAGCTCACACCAGTAGCCATTGCCGCCGGTCGCAAGCTTGCCGCTCGTCTTTTCGGGCCAGAGCAGTTCAAAACCGCCAAGCTCGACTACGACAACGTCCCTTCCGTCGTCTTTTCCCACCCCGAGGTTGGCTCGATCGGTCTGACTGAGCCTCAGGCTGTGGAGAAGTATGGTGCTGAGAACCTCAAGATTTACAAGACCAACTTCACTGCCATGTATTATGCCATGATGGAGCCTGAGGAGAAGGCGCCTACCAGCTACAAGCTTATCTGCGCCGGGCCAGAGGAGAAGGTTGTTGGTCTGCATATCATGGGTCTGGGCAGCGGAGAGATGCTCCAGGGTTTCGGTGTTGCGGTGAAGATGGGTGCTACCAAGGCTGATTTCGATAGCTGTGTTGCTATTCACCCGACTAGTGCGGAGGAGCTTGTCACTTTGAGGTAGATGTGATACCATGAAATAATAGAACTTGTTGATGTCTAATGTGTCATGTCTGTTGATGAGGTTCGCTTACATAAGTTTATGGCTTGGGGTAAGAAATCCCCACATGTTTAGCGTAAAAGTCACACCACTTTTGTTTCTTCCGCGGTTGGCCCGAGCTCCCGCAGTCAATCCCGGAGAAAGTGTGGAACGTCACTGGCACGGAAGCAATCACAATCGAACTTCCATCTCTCCCTCCGCCTCTGACGACGATAGTTTAGCAAACTCTCCACTCTGTCATAACCGTCAAAGTGAGTCCCTCTTTTACATTTCCAGCACCGACCCCAAAAGCGACACCCCTTCAATTGAAACGAAGTTGGAAGCAAAAGCTAACCTGAGCTGTTTACCCCCTCTCTTTGGAAAAGATGATCGCCGCCCGCACTCTTTCTTCTCCTGTCCTCCGCCAGGCGGTCGCCCGCCGCGGCTTCTCGACCACCCGCGCCCAGCTGTCGTCGCCTTACCACTACCCCGAGGGTCCCCTTTCCAACATCCCCTTCAACCCCCGCAAGAAGGGCTTCGCGATCAAGTACTGGACTTACTGCACTGTTGGGTTCACTTTGCCTTTTGGTATTGCCGGTGCGTGATTTTGCCTGTTGTTCGGTAGTGGGAAGATGTGGGGGGAAAAGCTAACGAGGAGGATAGTCTGGCAAACTTACCACCCTGCGAAGTAAATGGTTACTACTGGTCCGGTCTTGAGGATGGATGGGTAACATGGCAGGGAATTGATAAGGCATGGGGGGCAAGAACTGTATATGGTACGATACGCGCCTTTATGAAGGTGGTGGATAGACCGAATAGAGCTATACAATGATGTGGTCTTTGACAAGGGGTGAAGATGATGTGGTGATGAGTGATTTGGGTGGAAGGGGAATATATCAGAAGCGAACGGTGGCAAGGGACTACTAACGTCGTTGTCGAGGCCTCAACTGGTGCACAAAAACCGAGGGATGAGATTTGGACGGTCATCTTTCTAACAAGCAGCAGTCTACAGGTTACGGGGTATCAGTATGGTAGGTGAAGGATCTTGGGTCTTGTCGGCATAACCGGAAAGTCTGGTCTCCATGGCTAGCACATTACGGGTATGCTCTAGGAACGAGATTCAGGACATGGAAGACTGGTCAAACCACGCCTGGGTTGAACAGCTGCCTATGACGTTGCCAGTGATGAAGAGATATCGAGCCACAGCAACCTCTTGTGCTGCTCACCCCGTAGGACGCTGCTAATAGGAGGGTATCGTAGTCCAAGCTTCAATTGTCAGACTCAGGAAGGTTTCAAGAATATACTTGACTTTTGCTCATATGTGTTTGGGAGCTCATGAAGCTCAACTTGTGCCTCTCCTCAAAGAGTAGCTCCAAGCTCGGCGCACGGGCCACAACCGCATTCCAGAAGCTCGTCCCCTGTCTCGGCTGCAAGGCTACGAACCATCCCCAAACATCAACGATACCTTGTCCTCGAACTCGACACAACCCCGCAAAACGACAACAACGACATCTCTCGGCATTCTAGAGGAGACACTTACGATTGATGAAACCCCCATCCTAATACCCCAAAAAACAATACCCAATCACCCAGCGACGCCCTCCGAACCAGCCCATTGATGCGTCGCCCTCCAGGCCACCCCCGAACCACCACCACCACCGAACCCCTCCCATAAACCCCCCGAATCCCCTTCCTATCTCCCATTGACACCCCCCTATAACACCGCCCAAGATGGACATCCCCCCCGTCCACCTCCCGACCCTCCTCCGCCACCCAGACGACCTCTTCGACAAGCTATCCGCCCTCAAAACCGAATTCGCCCGCAAAAAATCCCTAATCGACTCCCAGCTCCGCGCCGGCCTCCGCGACCAGCTAGAAACCACCCAATCCGGCATGTCCCACCTGAGCGACTCCCAAAAGACCCTCCAGTCCATCAAGGAGGAAATGATCAAGATCGACAAGATCGCCTCCGAGTCCCAGAACCAAATCACGGGCACCGACTTTGCCACCATCAACCTCGTCTCCCAGGCCCACCGCAACTTCAACGCCGTCGAGACGATGAGGAGGAACCTCGAGGGCTTCGCCGAGCGCGTCGGCGAGGTGGAGGAGATGCTAAGGGAGGACGAGAGCGACTACGAGGCGATGCCGAACCTGCTGAGGGTGCACTACGAGCTGACGAGGTTGAGGAATATAAGGGATGATGCGATGGAGCAGATCTCGAGGGGGGATGACCCGGGCTTGAGGGTGACGCTGGAGGATTACTTTGAGAGGTTGGATGGGGTGGTGAGGGTGTTTGATGAGAGGGTGGAGCTGATTGCCATGAGCTTGATCACGCTGGTGCAGGCGGAGAATGCGAGCTTGGTGGTGAGGTTTGCGTTGATTATTGAGGCCGAGGAGAAGAGCGATCAGCGGGTGATGGCGCTGCAGGAGGCGCTGAAGGACCATAGGGAGATTGCGACGAGGTTTCAGAGTATCACTGACGGGGCGAAGACGGTGAGGGGGTACAAGGAGAGGTTTTTGGAGTGCATCAAGGAGGCGGCGGTGCCGCAGTTTGAGAAGACGAGGGAGGAGTTTATGGAGGATCCGGGGGGGTTGGAGAAGAGTTTGAGGTGGTATTTTAACGATTTGAACACGGTCAAGATTGGGATTCACCAGCAGCAGCTGATGCCGAAGAGGTGGAAGATATTCAAGACGTGGGCGGGGATATACCATCAGATGATGCACGATTTCTTGATTGGGATTGTGGACGATCCCGAGACGAGCAGCAGTCATACGTTGGAGATTGTGGGGTGGCCGGAGAAGTATTATAGGAAGATGTTGAAGCTGGGCGGGTTCAAACAGGAGGATTTGGGGGTGCAGGTTATTGATAATAGGGAGACGGAGCTGGTGAGGGATTTCAGACAACTCATCATCAAGTTTTTGGATGAGTGGATTGATCGGATTTGGGGCGCCGAGAAGAAGGATTTTGCCGAACGCAGCGTCGACGGCGGGAACCTCGAGACGGACGAGTACGGGTATTTCCGCAACAAGAACCTGATCGATCTCTGGCGCATGTTGAGGGAGCAGCTGGAGGCAGCAGCCAACTCCAAGCGAGCGGATGTGGTCGAGGGTGTGGTCGACGCCATGTTTCAACGCCTCCGCCAACGCCAGCAGGCCTGGCAGAAGATGCTCGAGGACGAGTCGGCGCGGTACGAAAACTCCACCACGGGCGATCTGGAAGGGTTCCAACCGCTGCAGGACTGGCTGGTGGCCACGGCAAACGATCAGATCGCCTGCATCGACGACAACGAGGAGGAAGGCCGCCTGGCGTACCTCTCCGACTTTAAGAAGAAGTTCTCCCCCCTCGTCACGCCGCAGTACATGGACCGCGCCGAGGCGGAGGTGTCCACCCTCCGGGACGGCTACGTCGACCTGTCGACGTGGTGCATGGCCAAGTTTGCCAGCCTGGTCTTTTCGGTCGACTTCAAGACGGTGATGCCGGACTTTTTTACTCCAAAGTGGTACGCCACCACGCACATGGCGCGCATGATTGCCACGTTTGAGGAGTACGTCTCGGACTACCGCATGGTCCTGCACCACTCGCTGGTGGACATTTTTATCGAGATCTTCGCCGACGAGCTGCTCGTGCGGTACTTGTCCTCGGTCCGAAACAAAGGCGCCAAGTTTAGGCGGGCGGACAATTTCCAGGACAAGATCTTTGACGACCTGTCGACCGCGTTTGAGTTCTTCAACTCGTTGCCCAACCCGGACGTGGGGAACGCGATCAAGGAGACGTGGAGGGTCACGGAGGCGTTTTTGGGGTTGCTGACGGCGGAAAAGGACCAGATCCCCGACACGTTTGCCGGCTTCAAGACGTCGTATTGGGACTTGCAGATCAGCTGGGTCGAGGCCGTGTTGCGGTCCAGGGATGACTTTGAGAGGAGCATGCTGAATGCCGTGAAAGCGAGGGCCGCGCAGATGGATGTGGTGCGGGGTCCTGAGACGATTATGAGCAAGGTCAAGTAAGAGGGAGAAATAGTTTTGGTTGTAATAGTAATGAATCATGATGGCCTTCTTTTGGGTTATTTTTTTTGTCTCCCATGATTTGATAAATGCGACTGGGTTGTCTCTCCCATTTGAATAGTATTCTGGCGAAGCATGTTTGTCCAGCTTGTAGTTATGATTTGCCACCATACCACGTTCAATGAGCTACTCAATCACCCGAAAGGTCAACAAAACAACAAAACTCATCGTCAGCCAATATATACTCTATTAACACTCCTCCTCCACCCTTTTTTGTCAGCTACATAACCTATACCTACACTCCCCCCTTACACTGCCATAAATAACCATAACCACCCCCTTCATATCCCTAACATACCACAACTCTAACCATACATGTCCGGCCTTCTCCCCTTCCTTGCTGCTTCCTCGAGGTCGGCGTCATAAGAACTGAAATGGTATAAACATGCACCTACCAAAAAAAGCCCACCATGCAAAAAAAGCTGTCCTTCATAAACCCCCTTCATAAACAACCAAAGAGCTCTCTCTGCCTTGTTGCTCACTCAAACACCGCTGATCATCCTAGGCCATACGACCCTCACCCGGACCCCGACCTCACACAACCCTCACCGCCGTATTCACCCTCCTCAGCCGCATCTGCTCCATACTCTGCACCGTAATCAGCGGCCTAGTCCTCTCCCTCCCACTCCAAGTCTGAAACTTGGCCGCCCCGACCGGCAGCGCATTCAAGTGAGGCGCCGAGGCAACATGTAGTCGATGAACCAGCGTGCTATCGCTTTTGATGGAATTGATATCGGTAGTACTCCCTTTATTATGACAAGAGTGAAACGATGCCGTATCATTGTTGCTGTGATAAAATGAGCTGAATGGCGTAATAAACCTCTCCGTCGTTGTCGCCGAATCCTTGCTGTTATCTGTTGTGCTGCTGGCTTGCCGGTCTCGAACAGGTGTATTTACAGGCAGCGCCGAGAGAGGTGCACGGTGGCGAAGCGTACGGTGACCACTCGAATGCTGGTGCTTCTCCTCTTCAGTACTCCCGTCAGCATGCAGCAAGGTCGCCATCCGTGTACTGAGAGAAATCGTGTGCCCCCTATTCGGCGTATTTGTTTGCCAGTACTTCGGGCTCTGGTAGGAAGCTCCTACGTCTTGGGACTTTTGAAGTTTCACAACCTCTGCTCTGGCTCCGCTTCCACGCCTCTTGAGGCATTCCAGCGACTTCGAGCTGGTGCCATTGGAGGGCCCGCGGTGGGGGACCAGCTTTCCAAAACTAGACTTGATGGCTTTTCCAAACTTACCAGAGAAGGACTGGGTGCTTGACCGGAGTGTAAGGCGGGAATCACTTTTGTGAGGTTGGCGTCGAGCTTCATTCATGGCTTCCGGGTGGTCCACGACGAGCTCAGGGGTGACGCAAATGGATTGTTCGCCAGGAGTAGAAGAGTCACGAAGTCGAGAGCCTGCTCGTGCCACTGGGGATCTGGGATAGTCTCGGCTGAAGTCACTGCCTCTTGTCGGGTAATGCGTTCTGAATGCAGCATAAATTGGGCTTCGATGGCCTGTCGATGAACTGCTCTTCGGTGTCTCGGTCGTCTCTGCGATGGATGACAGGCCGCAATCAGTTGTATGAGAGACTGGTGAGCCCGGCGCAGACGAGAAACGGCAAGAGGGCTCAGTGCTCGGAACACCGATGTACCCAGAAGAACCACCACTGTGTTCTGAATCGGCGACAGCTTGTAACCTCTTATTCAGGCTCTCAGGGAAACTGGAACCCCGTCTGTGGCCCTTGTTGCCACGGGTTTCGGCCTCCGGTTTCTGGGAATCGTCACGTATGCCTAACCTCCAAAGATCATCTGCACTGCCTTCATACTCGGAAAGGATCGGAGTTAGAGGGTGGTACGGCGAGGTGATGGCTGTTCCCCAGGAGTCAGGACGCCCACGTTTGAAGCCCGGACCTTGTCTCAACGGCGGTGATGATGGCTCTGGCTCCGAATCCGATGCCTGGTCCTGCTCTTGTTCTGTGACAGCACCGTCAAAGTTCCGCGGTACTAGCTTGGCCCTCCTTGGGATGGTCAGATGAAGCCGTGCCAGAAAAGAGTGTTTTACTGGCTCAGGAGGAGGTGTGTCTGCCTCCTTTCGAAACCTCTTGACGATAAGCGCAGGTGCGCCGTGGCCAAGATGAAAATATCCGATACTCTTTTCAACCGTATCCAGTTGAGATTCCTTGCGGATCCTACTTGAGGTATCGCCTGTTGTAGCTGGTGAGGACCTGCGAGCCTCTGAGCGTCCTTCCAGCATTGCTGAACTGTTATTCACCGAGTTCTCTCCTGCTGTTCGGTGTAGACTTTCCACTGACTCTCCCACAAGATGCGGATTATTCACGGTATCGATCCCTGACATTACGGAGTCAGCAACCGTTGACCAGCAGCATACAACTCACATACATTTGAAACCTGGCAGGGTAAAGGCCGGTGGTAACTCATGGGGGGCAAGAGTTCCAGGAAGATCGAGGGTAGACGCGCCTGCGCTCGGCTGTAAACTTTGGCCAGTCGATGGGTACACCGAAGATGATTTTGTTCCAAGGTTGTTCGGATCATGAGGGGCCAAGATGACTTCAGAGTGGTTGAATGTCGACTTGTTACTTGGGGGATCCGAAGATGGAGGGATTGTGCTTCCAGAAGTTTGAACACCACCAGACCCGCTAGCACCGCTGTTTCTCATCGATCGGGAACGGGTTGGGGAGTCCATTGGTGTGTTGAAAGTCCGAGTTCCTAGCTGTCGATGAATGTCCATGTCGTAAAGATGGACTATTTCGGGCTTCTGAATCTCAGCTTCTGGTACGGCAGAGTTTTGAACAGAACTCCATCTCCTCAGATAAACCACTTCCGCTTGTTGAACACTTGCAGCTGGCTCAAAGTCCTGGTCGGATGATCTTGCAAGCGAGGAAGAACGAGACCGAAGGCCCTGACTTCTCAGCCAGACGCTCAATGGAGACTGCTCTGCAACAGATACAGCCTCGTTACCTTGTGTACCAGGTCGAGCAGGTGACGAATGTGAGCGTGACAACGAATGGGTATGACGTGGTGGATGCAAGCCTGAAGATGCCGAAATGTGAATGACGGATTCTGGCTGTGATCCGGAAGAGCTTCGCAGTGCGTCGACATGCCCCGATGGCTCTCCTCGGTCAATATAGTTGAACAATTCGTCAAGCTGGCCGGCACTGTAGGAGAGCCGCCAGGAACCAATTGAGGAGGTCTCCCCAGTGCTAGGATACCGTCGAGGCACAAGATCTGGCGATGCTGGCATCTCCGGGAACGAGCTTCGTTCTCGAACTGTCTTGAAATTCGCGGCAACCGGTGCAAGAGCTTCGGGATAAGCCGAGGGATGTTCCTGGGTCTCGTCATAATATGTCTGATCAGCATCTGGTGCTTCACTATTCATTCCCGGTGAGTTGGGTCTGCTCTCATCGGCAACCACAAACTCGATATTGTCCCGCGGTCCTCCACCAGGAAGAAGGTCAATCTTGGGACTGCCAGGGCGCCGGTCAGACGAGACTTCGCTCCGTGAAGATTCTTGGCCTTCTTCGCTCCGGAGCTCTTCCTGGATCCTCTTATGCATAAGCCGTTTCAACTCGGCTCGTCGCTGAATCTCTTCGTGGGTGAAGCCCACTGCAGAGCGAGCTTTCTTTTTCGACAGCGAATCTTGGGAGAGGTGACGACGAATACGGGTGCGGACCAGCTGAAGCGTGCTGGTGCTCTTGTTGTGGGGTGCTGGATGGTCAGGCTCATCTTCGCTGTCTGAATCTTCGACCACCAACTGGCCGAGCTCTATGGGTTCGATAGGGCTGATATTGGCAGGTACCGAAGTCTGGAGTGAAGAGAGAGATCTGGGCGAGGTCTCAGTCGACAGTGGGTTGACTGGATTCAGGGTAAGGGGTCCGGGCAGGCGAGCAGGGGGTGGTGGCGATGGTAGCACAGGCTCAGGGCTTCTTGGTGTCATGGACCGTGTTTTGGACGACCGTGCCGACGTGCAGCAGCAGAAGACGACCATGCTTGCGACGCGATTCGGTACGGCCCAGTTGGCATCACCAACTCGGGGCCATACAAAGAAAGATGTAGGTAGAAGAAGTAGTGGTTGAGGGATCAAGGTCAATCTACAAAGTATTCCAAGAAACGGTGGCGGGCTGGTCTCTCAGATTGACATGCATGGAATGGCAGTCTGGGGATGTCAAGAGATACGAGGGAGCTGCTGAGCAACACGGAAAGGGATGTTCTCGCCGAAGCAGAGACAGACAGAGAGGGTTGGGGCCATTGTCAGGACCTCTTGCGGAAGACTTGCAGCTTTCCTTCCGAAGTGTGCGAGATTGATGGAAGTTCAGGTCCGAAGGTGAATGACATAGAAGCACGGCAGGTCATTGGCACCCGCAGCTTCCCAGAATTGGGTGGCATAAAGAAGGGGGGGTGCTGTCATGGGGAAAGAACGATGACAGCAATCGGGAGCGAAGAACTGAGGGAGAGATAACAGAGACGGAAAGAGCACTGCAGGAGAAACACAACCTGCGACGGGAGTTTTGATCCATTGAATTCATGTCCTGTTGTCGAGTCTGCCATATATCGTGAAGCCTGTTGTTATATCTGTTCTTGTACCAATCAATTGGCCGTGGGAGGGTTGTAGACTGGCGGGTTGTCACCATCGTACACATTCCCACTGCCGTCGTACGGCGTCTTCCCCACCTTCTCGATGGCACCGGACCATTTCTGCTTGATCTTGTCAAGGATCGGAAGGCCACCGGCGCCAATCAATTTGTCGTTTGGCACTGGGATGTCCAGTCTGTTTGTGGGCTCGGTGTGCAGGAACCCTGGATATGATATCGAATTGTTCACTGACGCTGCATTGGCCGGTTCCTTATTCTTGGTGTAACCAGACGCATCTGCCACAAACTGAAACACGTTTGCTCCGACGTCATACCTACCGAGATTGGGCAGTATCCAGTTGTTTTGGATTGTCGAGAGCAAGCTGTAGTGGGTGTAGAAGGTGCTGTCTTCTGTTCCTTTGAGTGCCGGAGGAATGGCACTGCCCAGAAGCAGAGTGACGATGTGGTTGGGCTGACTGTAATCTTCCGATTCATCGTATGTGAGCATGATCAACGTCTTTTCATCGAAAGCTTTCGGGTCCAGAAGAGGCTGAAGAAACTTGTGGGACCAGTCGGCAGCAAACTTGTTGCTGGTGTTGTGGCCATCATTCACTGTGTGATGTAAGTCTTCGGTCTGCACCCTCATCTCTGAAAAGACAGAATAGAAGAGTACGTACTCATGTTAGGAGTCATGAACACAAACTGAGGAACCTGCTTTGCCTTAAAGGCCCTCTGGAAGGCACGGAACGAGTCCAAAGCCAGCAGCCGCTCTCCCTCCATAATGACGCTTTCATACGACACGAATGGACTGGCGTGAGGTTAGCATTTTCCACAAGGAAGTCCACTTCCACGTGTTCGTACTTGTGTTTCCTAACATAGTCCCATGTGCCGTTGCCAGTTTGACCATCACTGTAATTCCCCATGTACCCTGGGCCGGGCATATCCTCAAAGTAACCAGCCCAACTTATGTTCCTGTAATCCAGCAGGTCCACCACCGTCGAGACATTTTCGTGGATATGAACCATATCATCGTGATCGAGCCCCCAGTAATCGCCCCCGATGGCGGCCAGGTAGTTTGGCTGGGATGGATGGGTATGCGCATAGAACCTCGTGAGCAGGATGCCCTTCCTCTTCAAATCAGCGATGCTGGGCTCCAAGATGACCTTGGCATAGTCCTATATGCACCATGATACTGGTCAGCAATGTGTTATGGAGCAGATGTGGAAGCGTCGTGGTGGAGTGTTGGACCAACCTGATTCTCTAGCCATATCGTGATCAAGCGATCAAAGGCCTTCCCTGGCACTAAACTGGCAGCGCGTGCAGCCTCCCAGCAGGCGCATCCAAGCAAAAATATCCAAAATAATGCGCGCATTTTATCATACCGCCATCGCGTCTCACGAAGGTGTCCAAGTCCAACTGGAATTGAAGTTCCCAAAAACTGTTGTTTTCAATGTTGCACTGTGTTTAGTGCCAGCCGTTCGGTGGCGTTGGTGGCCTTTCAGACCCAAGCTCTGTCTTTGTCCCACCGCACCATTGCCAAGCCTACTCCAAGCTGCGAATAAGTCGCTGTCAGCGTCCCGTGGTTCTGGGACAATGAGGGTAGATTAATCAGGGTCTGAATAAGTATGGTTCTCCAATAACATGAGTGTTCCTTGTGTGGCTTGCTCACAATGAATTGTCCGACATCATGGTGGTCCCGTCACCCCTAACCCTCGGTTTTGAGCCTACCTGCCGGAAGAAGACGGAGCAACGTCTGGGACTTGAATTGTTCCGTGTCACATGAAGAAGGTTTGTTAGGCAATTGGAAAAGTCTGGTTTAAATGCCATCGACTTCGGCCTCGCCACACGGCCATGGAAACACTCTGAGTCTGGCTCGCCAGCAGGGCTTAGTCTTTTTTATCCGGTGTGGCTAACCATGTTGGGTGTGAGCATTTGGCAACATTGAAATATATTAAAAGCACAGCCAAAACTGGGTCCGTTTCGTGCCAGGCAATGCAGCAATATCTCAACCTACCCACCACCAATACCAACTGTTCAAATTGATGGTTTGAACTTTGAAGGATGCCCCTATTCCCAGACCCTTTGTAATCGCTGGCTTCCAAAGGCCAATTGCCCATTGAACTGTGAGGCCAACTGCCCATTGAACTGTGAGGCCAACTGCCCATTGAACTGTGAGGCCAACTGCCCATTGAACTGTGAGGCCATCTGCCCATTGAACTGTGAGGCTAATTGCCCATTGAACTGACTGTGAGGCCAATTGCCCATTGAACTCTGACCCTGAGTAAGCCACCACTTCTGACATCGTGACCAAGAACCCAGGCTTCAATTGTTCAGGTCTACCGTCAAACACAGACCTCAGGGAAGTGTAGGATGGAAGCACTGACATAAGAAGACCCAGTTTTCCCATACAAAATGTGGGACTTCCGATGTTCACCCACCTGACGGTCAATTCCTGACTGGCCTGCCCAGGACGGTTAGACCACACCGGATAAGACACGCTAGGCCCTGCTGGCGAGCCAGACTCAACACTCTGCAAGCTGCAATGTTCCCTCCGAGATCATCATCCCATCTTTATCCACCCTCCAGGTCCCAGAGGAGGTCTTCCTTGCTCATTTATAGAATGCCCTGACCTTATGTAAGCCACAGTCCTTCTCTGCTCAGTCGGCCAATCTTCGGATGAACAGCCCACCTAGCGGACTTCCCCCAGCCAGTCAAGCACAAGCTGGCAGAAGAGGGGCAGAGCCTCGGCGAAAGTGTCGGATCTCCGAGAATCTTATTCCTCTACACGCATCACCAACGACAACCTCACACCAGCTCTACAGTCAGAAGAAGGGGGAGCTGACGAGTCCTCCGTTCAATGGCTGCGGACGTCGAGATCTTTGACTTGATATTTGTTTTGTTTGTTCTCTGAGCATCGTCTGTCGCTTCGACTGAGCCAGCACAGCCCTTGTTATTAGTCATTTTTTTTTTGCGAGAGAGAGAGAGAGAAAAATTCATTCTGCTACAGGTTTCGTTTTGGCAGTGGTTTGTTTCGCTTGCTGCTTCTCTCACCTTATTACAGGTTTTCTTATCAGATCTGATTGATAAAGCATTTATCGCCGACTGGCTCGTTTTGTTGGGTCCTGTCTGTTTCGCATGCTCGAGCCCACTTCCTTGTTTATCGCACTGCAATTTAGATAGGGAAAAGGCGCCGTGTTTGTTTGTTTGAACCCTTCCCTTCGGCCGATAGCCCCCCCGTCTCCGGGAGAAACACCATGCCCCGTTCGGATCCGAGTGAACGAAGCGTTAGCCCCGGCGGAACCGAGGCCCACGAGGATGGAGATGACCGCGCTCCGCCCCGTAAGCGCCAGAGAGTACGGCTCTCGTGCCTCGAGTGCCGCCGGAGAAAGTTGTCGTGTGACCGGGAGTTTCCATGCTCCCGCTGTCTTCAGTCCGGCACCTCAGATAAGTGCGAGTATGAGACCCGGCCCGGCCTGGCACCTCCGAACAAGCTCGGCCTGTCCCAGGGCGCCTTGACAGGCCTGGACTCTCGCCTGTCGTTGCCAAGTACCGGAGGAGAGTCGCCCTACTTCCGCAAGGATGGCCGAGATCTGGACAGGATCCGGCGGTTGGAGATGGAGGTTTCCCAGCTGAGGAACCTCCTCATCAATAAGCACGGTGGCGCTTCTGTGGACGGCAGCACGCTTCAGGACCACTCACCCCCCGAACCAAAGCATCACGAAGATGACGAAAGAGACAAGGAGGAGCCCGAGCTGCCACAGTTCTTACAGGTTCAGACAACAACGGCCGACAAAGAGGAACTCCGCTTTTTCAGAGGCAAGGAGTTCAAAACGCGATACTTTGGCCCTCACAGCGCGTTCCTGGCCTTCCAAGAAGTATGTACCGGTCTTTCACTTTCTTCCTCTCCACTGGCTCGGGATGCGTTGGCTAACGGCAAGAAGTTGACTGGACTGTGTCCTTTCATGAAAGAGACCTCGGAGGAATGGCTTCGACCACACCAGATCAGCCGGCACAAGGACCGCCACAAGAGAGCTGAGGACAGAGACAGGAAATTCCGCGAACCAGATCTGGCGCTGGAAGCCCTCCTTCCTTCCAAGGAGGACGCTGATCATATGGTATCCATCTACTTGGACCAGTTCGAACAGATTCACCGGATCGTCCACATCCCCAGCTTCCGCAGGGACTATGCCAAATTCTGGGACCCCAACGAGACTCGCAATGCGGCTTTCACTGCCTTGATCTTGTCCATCATGGGTATTGCCAGTTGTTTGGCTGCCAAGCTACCGCACAAGTTCGAAAAGATGGTGTCGATCTCTTACGCCAATGCCATAAAATGGATCGAAGCTGTTGATCGTTGGCAGGAAGGTCAGAGCCAGAAGCATCGCCGCCTGATCCACTATCAGATCGCTTGTCTGATCTATCTTGCGAAAAGAGTCAACACCATGAAGAAGAAAAGATATTGGAAGAATGCCGGCGCGATGACTCAAGATGCCATCTCGGTCGGCCTGCACCGTGAACCCAGCCATATGAGGAGTGACAAGATTACTCCTTTCCAACAGGAGATGCGGAGGAGAATTTGGGCCACCATTCAGAGCTACGATCTTCAGGCATCTTTTGATCACGGCCTACCGTCAATCTTGAGTTCTCTGCACTACGATGTCAATCCACCTCATAACATCGACGACGACGAGTTTGACGAGGACACGAAAGAGCTCCCGCCTTCCAAGCCTCCCACGACCTACACGTACTCTTCCTATCAGCACCTCAGTCGCCAGAGCTTGCCTCTACGTCTAGAGCTGAGCCGAGTGCTTACCGGCCCGCCCGAAGATCTCGATTATGCGCGCGTTGTTCGTTACACTGATGAGATCAATCGCGAGATCGACGCCCTCCCATCGTGGGACGTGAGCGATGCAGACAATGAGAATGCGGACGATCAAGCTCAGAAGAAGCCACTGCTTGCCTACACACTTTTGCATATCCAGCTTCGCCAGTACATCATCCCTCTGCACCAGCCTTTCCTTCGTCTCCGCAAGCAGAACTCCAAATATCAGTATTCGGAAATCATCTACTACAATGCAGCCAGGGACATGGTTCTTCTCAACGACCAGCTTTTCCAGCAGGGAATCCGCACACTCAACTTTCTCCGAGAGGACAGTTTAACACTGGCGATCAATCTATGCAGTGTCACCATGCTTCAGCCACGCGGGTCGACTAACATGATCATGATCAACAGCAAGCACACAGTGGAGGCCCTGGAGAAGTGCCTGGCCATGAAGGAGGATCGGATCTTGAGGTGCGGCAACAATGAGCCTTGGGGGTACAGCATTATGTGTGCTGCCTTTGGGCTTTTAGAGGCCCACCTGGGCATCAAAACGCCACAGGAAGCCAAGGCAGCGAGTGCGGACAGATTTGTCACGTTACACTACAAAGTGATGGCCGGACAGGACCCGCCTACCTCGACCCAGCCGACGGGCCCTCAAAATGGCCCATCACAATTGGAGGTAACGCCAGGAGTACTACGCGGCGAGCCGGCTGCCAACGGGCCACCACGAAATCCCAGGATAAACACCAACGGACCGTTTTCTGCACCTCCCGGAGGCGGTCCATCAGCACCATTCGGTTTTTCTTCCACATCCAAGGTCTGTGCTTCATTTTCCTCGCCATCGGATACTACTTCTCATACTCAGGGATATGGTCGGGATGTCCGGAATGTGCGAGATCGAGGGCTGACGAATGGTTCGTTTCCACAGGGGATGGCTCCTTTTCAACAACAGCCACAGCCGCAACCAAATCAGCATGGAATGCCGACAGGAGCCGGAGGTAATGGCAACGGTATGGAGATGCCAGGCAATCCTTGGTGGTTCTCCAATACGGATACGCTGGGGGAGATCCCGGTCAACTTTGAACAGCTCGGGTATAACGTCAATGAACTTTGGGGAGGTGGGACGGCGACGTGGGATTGGGATGCGATGATGGGGTCGTAATGTCTAATGTGGGAGGGATGAGGATGGGAACTGGGAAGGGGATACTAAAAAAGAATGGAATGGGAATATTTTTGCATTGGGATTTTTTGGTGGCATATGCGTGCGTGTTGATAGACCAAAAGCGTTGTTTGTTTTGGCGTTCTTGTACATTGAGACACACATAGTATGAAAAACAAACCGTTTTGAAGTCGTTACTTACAGAGAATGAGCCCAGCGGCCAACTTGGTCGGAACAGGCACATCAACGACTTGACACTATCACCAAGCTTTTGAACGGATTGCATTGGTGTGGTTTCTTGGCGTGAAGAGAGTGTCTGTCCATTCAGAGACCTTGTTGAAGGGCCCGTCTTGCCGAAAAGGGAAGGAACGGGTTGTGTGAACAGGATGCATGACTCGCTGAGGGAACGTCGTTTCTGGCTGGTGCTGTTCGGGGGGCTCCACTGACAACGGGCAAGTTACCTTTGACTTACACCATTCATCTCAGTTATCTCTATTTCCCTCCGATATGCTGTTTCCTCTTCTTATAGATAATCTATATGGTCCGACGGCGACCCGTGGCCACTCACTCAGACTCTGGCGCTACCAACATCTTACCGCAGCTCAACCTTTCAACTCAAGCACAACTCTCGTACGCAACCCCAGCGGTAAAGGTCAACGTCAACAAACACCGATGTGTCCAACTAGCACTCGCCAGACTGGCCGTTGCCATCAGCCAAACGCCGTCGAAAACAGCCGGACAGGTCACACTAAGGACCAACTCAACCGCCCCTGAAGTCATCGATAGACGTCTTACTAATGAGCAATGACTTTGGAGGCCTGCCCAAGTGGGCAAATCCGGCCCCCCTTCTCTCTCCTTCTGTCATCTTTCTCGCCGTCGTGCTGTCCATCGTCTCGTTCTTGCTTGGCAATATTTTTTTCCCGCTTCTTCACTTTTCCATGTAGCAGTTCTTCCTTGCTTTTTTCGTTACTTTACTTGCCTTGCTTGCAGTTGCCTCTTCTTCACCTTTTTTCTCTTTCTCTATTCCAACATTACATAACCGAAATCCTTGAATATACCTCTTCTTCGGCATTACAAGAGGGGAGGGGAAAGCGTCACAAAAAAAAACAAGGCCAGGCAGGCCCTGGTGGTTGGTGGTGGTGGTGGTTGGTGGCGCCCTTGTCTTTGGCCGCATATTGAAAACCACCAACCAAAAACAACCCGACGAACATATATTCCCAAAATGAAGCCCTTACCATCATCACCAAATTTGTTTTCTTCCCTCTCTCGTTGTTTGATACCCTCTTCTTTCCTTTTGTTTTCGTTGCCATGCTTCATCACGCCGAGCCAAGCCACCCCCCATCTCCTTCCTCGACCGCAAACCCTACCGCGCGCCCTGCTTCACCAGCTCCTCCCAATATCCCAACCCGACGAGTCTTTGTCAACCCAGCCTAACTGGCTGCTGTCGTCAGACTCGGTACCGTCAGAAGGCCAGGCCTCGCCCAACACGACCGATCTGATAGCCCAGCTCAGCAAGAACATCCCGCCCTGCGCGCTGGACTGCGTGGTGGAGCTGACGAACATCACGACCGAGTGTCTGGATGACAATGAGGGGACGGGGGACCAGGTGTGCCTGTGCTCGGACGATGTGAGCCATTATACGAGGGTGTTGAGTTGTGTGCAGAAGAAGTGCACCATGGAGGAGAGTATTGGTCAGTTTTTTCCCCTCCGTCTTTTATTGATCCTTTTTTTTGTCTTTTCTGCTGCTTCTTGTTTTTCGTTATTCTTTTCCTCTGTTTATAGTATAGCATACCGTTATCCTCGCTCTTCTGCCGGTGTTGGATGACTTTGCTCCCCTGCTGTCCTTTTGTTTTGACTTGGCTACTGTTCTTATATCTGTCTACTGCCTCCCACTGACAACAACAAGAGACTGCCCGCGGCGCCTGGGAAGCCTGCGGCAAGCCCCAACGGTCCCGAAAGATCCACCTGCTCGCGCCGCTGTCGATCGAGATACTGGCCCTGGTCTGCGTGCTTCTGAGGTTATACTCGAGGTGGTGGACAGGTGGGAAATTCGAGGTGGATGACTGGGTCATGATGATTGTAGTGGCACGTTCCCCTCCCCCCTTTTCCCACCATTTTGTCCCCTTCCTTGGATTGCTAACAGCACCAAAGGGACTTTATATCGCCTTCGAAGCCATAGGCTGCACCGCCGCCATCACCGCTTTCGGGGTAGATATCTGGACTGTTGATGCCAGTGTCCTGGGGACTTCGCTAAAGGTAAGCATTCCTTTTCTTTGCTGATTAACATCAACTTTTGCTAACGCTTGTTCATCAAGTTATTTTACATGGGCGAATCCTTTTATCTCGCCATACTGGCGCTCACCAAGATCTCCATCCTCTGCTTCTACCTCCGCATTTTCCCCCAACCAACCTTTCGCATCATCACCTTTATCGTCATGACATGGGTCGCCCTGTCAGGGGTGATCTTTGTCTTTTGCCAAATCTTCCAGTGTGTACCCATCCCTTACATCTGGGAAGGGTGGCGCAAGGGGGAATTTGGACCTTTTACCTGTCTTGATATCAACACGCTGGGGTATACCACCGCTGCGTTTTCCATCGCGCAGGATATCGTCATCCTTGTGATGCCGCTCCCGTTGCTGATCAAACTGAACGTGAGTCTCAGGTCAAAGATTGGGATCATCGTCATGTTCAGCCTTGGGATCTTCGTGCTCATCACGAGCTGTGTGAGATTGTGGGCGCTGTATAATTTTGGGGACAGCGTTAATCCAACGTGGGATTACACCAACGCGTTGATTTGGACGGGGCTGGAGGTTGGGGTGAGTATCATTGTTACTTCCCTGCCAGCGATCAGGGTGCTGCTTAGCAGGAGGGGAGGGGGGTTGTTGGGCGGGTCGAGGAGCACAGCGCTGGCGATGAGGGGGGTGTTGGGGTCCAGAACGACATCCAGCTTTGGAAACACGACGGTGGTGGCGAGCTGGCACACCATGCCGCCTCATCTCAAGAGAATCAGCAGCGTTAGCAGGATCAGCTCCATCAAAGTCGGGGAGGATGATACCGAACAGGCGAGGGGGGATGTCGAACGGGGTAGGGGGCTGGAGGTGATGGATTTGGATGGGGACAAGCCCGAGTTGGAATATATGATGACAGGTGGAAACGGGGGGTTGCAAGAAGAAAAAGAGTTGAGGAGGCCGTGGAGTGATGTTAGTGTGGGGAATAGCACTGTTGTTGGGAGCGAGAGTGATTTTGAGCATGGGGGGGATAGGGATTCGGGGTGGCCGTTGAAGAATAAGGCTGTTTTGCAGGGGGCTGGGGGAGGAGGGGGGAATAATGGTGGTGGGCTGGGGGGCCAGAAACTGAGTCATATGCCGAGTATTGATGAGATTTTGACGTACGGTGGTGGTGGGGGGCAGGCGATGGGGTTGAGGACGCATGGGAGCAAGGGGAGTAGGTTGTCGAATAAGAGGAGTTGTGATTCGGAGGGGTCGGGGTATAGCTTGTCGAGCTTTAGCTGTGGGGGGAGTACGAGTGGGGGACGGGAGAGTAGGAATGGGAGTGGAAGTGGGAGTGGGAGTGGGAGTGGAAGTGGGAGTGGGAGTAGGAGCGGAAGCGGGAGTGGATGTTATGATGAGGGGGATGTGGAATTGAGTAGCATGCAAGGACAGAGGGGGTCGGGGTCGGAGGGGGAATAGGCAAGATTGGGAGTGTAGGATATGCGAGGTTGTGAGATGGGTTTGGGTTTGATTTGCGATGTACAAAGATGTTTTTCTTTTCTTGGCTGGGAATATGGTGTGTTTGGGTTGGATTGGATAGGGAAGATACCACGCTGCGTTGGACACGCGGGATTTCGTTTGTATGTACTTGTACTAATTGTTGTTGGGTGTGTATGTCAGGAAAGGTGGATGTAATTGTAATAAGAAAATATTGCTGAAAGAACGTGCCACTGCAAAAGTCGAGAGCCAGCAAGTCGTGGCTTGTAGGTCACATAGAGGTCGAATGTTCAAGTGCAACAGACCTGTCACATTGTCGATGGAAAAAGTAGTAACAGCAGGAAATAGCAAAAAGCAAAAGCTCACCGACCAACTCCCTCAGCGGAGTGAGGGAGGTGGCCGGTTACGAAACCCCACGGGAGGGGTTTGCTTCGGGAATCGAACTCGGGGGCTATCGGTCGCAAGCCCCCGGCGGGGGGGGGGCAGCAGCTCCTCACATCCTTACCATTTGACCTGACCACAAGTTGTGGCGCCCTGGTAAGGATATTTGGAGCTGCTGTTGGAAGGAAGTAAAAGTGACCTAATATATAAACCACTGTTTACTGTATGTTAGGGAAGGAGCAAGCTTTGAGTGAAGGAAGGTGCACACTTGGGTAGGTCGACTGGGGGAAGGAGCAAGTGGTGGTGGGTGATGGCGGGGTTATCTAAGGGAAGGTAATCAGATGAACCTACCATCCCTGCATCCCCACACAGCACCCGCACCAACTCGGCTCAGCCCGCCTTGGCGGCACCACCTAGGTAGCTCAAATTCAACGTCAGTTTGATCATTTCCACCTTGTGTCCCCTAACATCCTCATTCTCCTCACATAACCTATATCACAACGATCGAAACAAAGTGAGAGAAAGGCAGCAAGTTCAAAATGGCCGACACAGAAGAGCTCATCCCCCCCTCCCAAAAGACCCGCACCATCGCCCACATGAACAACGACCACCGCCTCGACCTGCAGCACATCCTCCAGCACTTCAACCGTCTAAGCGACTACGAGGCCCGCGACCCGGAGATGACGGACATCAACCTCCAGTTCATGACTGTGAAGACCCCCCACACGGGGAGGACCCACTACCTCAAATTCGACCCCGAGCTCACCAGCTGGGGGGAGAGGCGGGTCAGGCTGGTGGAGATGACGCGCAGGGCTAGGGTTGGGCTTGGGTTGGAGGCGCCTGAGGAGGGGGAGAAGGACGGCAAGGGAGCGGGGGTGGTGGTGGTGAGGGAGTACATGCCTCCACGGCCGTTGGATTGGGTTGTTTTCCTGGCGGTGCTGTTTTACTATTTTAACTTTGTGGCGACGGTGAAGTTGGGGGTGTTGGAGGGGAGGGAGTGGGTGCTGGATGGGGTTTGGCCGTTGGGGGGCCATGAGGGGTGGATGTGGTTGACCAGGACGATTTTTTGGCCGGTGGTGGGGATTCATGTCGCCGAGGCGGCTTGGTTGGAGAGGAGTCGGTTGTCTAGGTTTGGGGTGGAGAGGGGCAGTGGGGTTTGGTGGTTGTGGATGGGGAGTTGTTTTATTGAGGGGGCGATGGCGTTTAAGAGGTTTGATATTTTGGTGAGGAGGGCGGAGGAGAAGGAGGGGAAGAGGCATTAGGTGGGAGATGGGGGAGGTGCAAGAGCTGGGATTCAGCAGGTGGTTAATGGTGTGCGATAGATGGAGGAGTTTTGGACGGGTGGCAAAGGTAGAGATGGCAGCGTGGTTGATGCGGTGGATTAATTGGTGGTTGTTATGTGATCTGCTCTTTCTTTTGCAAGTAAGGTGCTGGTATAAGAAATATGGACTGGGCTAAATGAAGTTTCAGGCGGTTTGACCTGATGTAGTCAGACATGGAAGTTTGGGAGACATGTGATGGCGGGGGACAGAGACAAGTCTGGCATCTGGCACGCATCAGTGGCAGAATCGGCCATGCATTGTAGATGGAAGAACGACGCAGCTATCAGCCAAACATTTGACCTCCAAGCCATCCGTGGGCAGCTATGGTTTGATGCAATGTGGATGTTGATCTTTGCCTAAACGTGTATCAAACCTGTCGTACAGACCGGCGGTTAGACCAGTCGCCTAGAAACAACCACCATCATCTTTCCAGCAGTGCTACACAGGTGAGATACCCGGGAACTACAAATCAAGGAAGCCAATGAAAAGAATGTGCTATGTCACCGAGGTGACTGACTGACATCAATGAGAGTCTTGACCGTATATGCCAAAAGATGAGAGCGGCCCCCTTATAACGAGATAGCAACTTGGGCAAGGTAGGTACTCGCAACAACACGAGATGAACTATCATGACTATGAGCAACAACGCACCCGAAGCTCTTCTCACCTAACTTCCATAAACTCCATAAAGACAAAAAAGTTGAAAGATGCAAAAGAGAAATCGACAAAAGATACATACATACAACACCAGGGATTCCCCAGTCGTCACCGACCTGAGTACTGATCTGGCCCTCACCAGTTTATCTAGGGCAGAGCAGACGGGATGCCGAGTGTTCTGGTGGGTATGGTCGTATGTGATGGATCGGGGCGGTGTTTTTGGCTTTATTCTCGTGATAGTGTGATGGTGGTCAGGGGTGAAAAGGGGTGAAGTGGGATGTTTATAGGGTTAGGGTTATATAACTGGACAGTTTCATCGGGTTTCTTCAGTGCCGTGAAGGCTTATTTCCATGATGTGCTGTGCAACAAGAGAGCGATATGTCCGATCGCTTTGATGCCCCTTTGAAAGACGTCTGAGCGCTGTGTGACATGATCAGGTGAGGTTATTCCGACAGTTGAGGATAGGCTAGCGATCTTACACTACGCATCGGGTTTACTTTTCCTCATCGTGATCATCCATCCTGAAGGGAGCTTCGAAATGTCGACCGGAGATAACAACCGGACATTATCCCCCAATGGTTGATCACGTAAGAAAGGACAATGCAATGATGATGGTGTGCGATTGCGAATTGTGCCGAACAAACTGGCCAACCCCACTGCATGCATTTTGGTGGGGGGATAGGAAAACGCGGGGTTGAGGGGGGGAGTGGTGATGTAAATGGGGTATAAATATAAACATATCGTCATTGCCCTCATTCTTTCTCTAGAGTTCTCATAATCAAGCGTCACTGAAGCATCAGAATATACACACACACCAAGGAGGGAACAGTAAAAGAAAAGAAATTGTTCAAAATGACCAAGGTTCTGTTGACTGGTGAGCGGTTCTCTTATTTTGATGTTGAGAGGGATGCATTGTATACTGACGTAGAACTGCAGGCGGCTCCGGCTTCATTGCGGGTATGTGATCTCATTATCACCACGTTTTGCATTTCACCGTGCGCCGGCGGCCGGTTTCCCCATGTCCATGCCGACTGTGGAGTTTACCCCCCGAGACTCCCCGGGGCCGGCTCCGGGACAGCCCCGATGTTGACAACCATCCCGGAGTTTATAGTCACTAACAACCTCACAGCCCACATCCTCGACCAACTCCTCGCCGCCTCCCACACAGTCATCACCACCGTCCGCTCCCAATCCAAAGCCGACGCCATCACTGCCGCCTACCCCTCTCAATCCGCCTCCGGAGCCCTCACCGTCGCCATTGTCCCTGACATTGCCCAGCCCAACGCCTTTGACAACGTCCTGCAAACCCATGGTGCCAACCTCGAAGTAGTCCTCCACACCGCCTCCCCCTTCCACTTCAAATTCTCCGACCCCAAGACGGAGCTCATCGACCCCGCCCTCATCGGCACCACCTCCATCCTAAAGGCCATCACCAAATTCTCCCCCTCCGTCAAGCGCGTGGTCGTCACCTCCTCCTTCGCAGCCATAATCAACGAGGCCCACGTTTCCGACCCCACTACCATCTTCAACGAAAAATCATGGAACCCAGTAACAATAGACGACATCCACCGCAACCCAGCAACCGCCTACCGCGTCTCCAAGACCCTGGCAGAAAAAGCCGCGTGGGAGTTCGTCTCTGACCCGAGCAACAACGCAAAGTTTGATCTGGTTACCATCAACCCACCCATGGTTTTCGGTCCGGTGGTTCACCACTTGGCTACCCTCGAAGCGATCAACACGTCGAATGAGCGGATTGTTCATGCTATCAAAGGGAAGTGGCGGGAGGAGATCCCCCCTACGGGCCAGGCGTACATTTGGGTTGATGTGAGGGATGTAGCTACTGCTCACGTCAAGGCTGGGTTGGGGCTTGTGGAAGGGGTGAGTGGGAAGAGGTTGTTTGTTGTGTCGGGGTGGTTCTCTAATAGCGAGATTGCGGGGGTGCTGAGGAAGAATTTCCCAGAGGATGGAGACAAACTGCCGGAGGAAGGTGTCAAGGGCGGAAAGTTGCCTGACGAAGATAAAAGGTTTGGGTATGATAACTCCGAGACGACGAGGTTGTTGGGAATTGAGTGGATTGGGTTGGAGAAGAGCATTGTTGATACGGTGAGGAGTTTGAAAAAGGTTGAAGGGTCTGCTTGAGTAGCGATGAAGAGAGAGTTGAAATAGAGTATTGATATTGTTGTAATGCCTGGATCTTGGTGATGGAACTCAACCCTGCGCCTTGATCCTCTTCATGATCCCATCCTTCCACTCGGCGTATGCCTTCCGTTTTCTGTCTGTGAGAAAGTCATATCTGTCCTGAAACATTGTATCCGCCCGCCTAAGCTGGATGGGTTCCGCGCTCCTCGCCTCCCGCTCGGCATCCTCCTCATCATCCAGTTCACGTTCCTTGTTCATGTGCACCAGATCCTCCACACCCTTGGCCCAATCCAACTCCAACCACCCATGACGGTTGATCACCAGAGCAGATGTGTCCAGATCCTTGAGCTTGATGCCATACCAGCCCTCCCACGCCTTCTCAGCGTCATCATCTTTGACAATGACTTCAACCTCATTCCTGGCTCTGTCCAAGGTAGCCACCAGTTGCTTCCGAAACTTGAGGTAAGCCGACTGGTCCAGATCCCGACCGGGAAAAGTGACGCCTCTCCAGACAAACAGATACAGCGCACCGAGGAGAGAAACCAAGTTGATCTTCACCCACTCGTCCTCTGTGAGCTTGCCATTGGGGCAAACAATAGACTCGACACCAGAAGCCACGATAGGGCCTATACTGGCTGGGCCGAGTTCCTTGCATAGAAACCGCAGTGTTGGCCGCATCCATAATGGCAGAGGTGGTGGCTTCCTCTTCGCCTGGGGAGTACTCGCCAGCTTCCTCTTTGAAGGCGTGCCATCCGCATTGGTGTCCCGAAAGTCGGCTAGGGACTTCTCCTTGCTGGGCGTTGTCCTCCCCGGTAAGGGTCTGGTTTTGCTTGCTTGTGGTGAGGTTCCAAGTGGTGCAATTTGCTCTCTTAGTTTGGTGCTCGGTGTGCGACCACGGCCCTCGATACCACCGCGGGCTGGTGTGCCTCGGCCTGGGGTTCCAGTACCAGATGGTAGGATCTTGTCGAGATGGCTGTAGAGGCGTTTGTAGATGCGTGGCGGGATTGGTGGCCGGGGCTCGATAGGGGGCAAGTTGAGGCTGATCTTGAGTCTGTCGCAGGCGATGTGGGCGCAGGCGTAGGGGCGGGCGATTTCCTCTTCGGCTTTGAGGGTGCTGGCTTTGTGACGGGATTGGGCGAGGAGGGAGCCGGCGAGCTCGGTGAGTTGTGGGGGGAGGGCGGCGTTGTGGGTTGGGATGAGGGAGAGGAGGGCTTGCTCGATGGAGCGGTTCATTGTGGCGGAGATACTAGTGAAGTGATGTTGCCTCTATGGGTCGCCCGAGTGTAAGTGGAAGTGTCGGGTGAGCTTGTAATGTTAAAGAGATTGAAAAAACAAAAGATGATTGGAAAGGTAAAGAAATGGTTATGGGAAGAATGTAAAAACTAAGTTAGCTCTTTCAATCCAACAGTTCTGCAACAAAAACACCTTCATCAATGGTCGTCAGTTTCATGGACACGAATTCCATGTGTGAGCTGCACTCAGACGCGAACGCGAGTAAGATGAAAGAGAGACGCAACGCCAGGTCACGTGTGGCTTTGCCGTGCAGATGGAGTGGACCCCTCGTGCCCTCCAACAGGGAAATACCGGGGTGGTGGGGCCGGTGGCTCAGTGTGCTCTGGCCACTGCCAAGGCCTGCCGTTGAGGGACCGAGTGTTGAGTGGCCAGCCGGTGCTGAGCAGATGTTTCCCAACGTCTGGCCTTGCATCATCTTCTGCTACGACAGATCCAATTCCCATCCCACATTCCTTTTTCTAGGGGGACGTGATCAGTTGTTGCGAGTGTGAGAGTGGTCACAACAACAACAGTAATGGCTCTCCACGCAAGTGGGCTGCCGGTATGATGCCCCGCCTCCCACCTTCCACCTTCCACCTTCCACCTTCCCCAAGCTTAAGCTTACCCGTTACTGACGTGTGATGCCGCAAACTCTAGAGCATCGCAGCGGCGACGTCGGAACTGTGGCCGTCCATCGCAAAGTCCCTGGCCGTCCTTTCCTCGACGACGCAGCACGCCCGTGTCTCGGCTGCTCCTGTACCAAACCCGACATCTTCGACACCTTCGACGACCAAGCTTCCTAGCTTCATGCGCAACGCTCCGCTGGCAAAGCTCGCTCTCGAAACATCTACCCAGGCAAATGTATCGCCTACCAACATTCTCTCGGTATTATCTACAATGTCTCCCGGCTCCATCGCTATGGCGAATCCCCTCATCCGCAGCTCTCACGCTGCCCTGATGGCTCGCCGACCCCTCGGCACCATCCCCGGTCTTCGCTTCATGAGCACCACTCGCCCCCCGATCCGTATGCAGCCTGTCTCTTGGCCTGCGCTCAAGGCGCTCACAGCTCTCCCACCTCGGAATGTTCAGTATCGGTCTTTTGGTAACTCTAACTTGGTCCCTCACCACCTTCTGGCTCGCACCGAGGCTGCCGCCAACCGGAATCCCCAAAGCGCACCAACGCAGGCCAGCTTTTACCAGCTCCTGCTCAAGGCCAACATGCCTGCCATAGTAGTGGAACGGTATCAGTCTGGTATGAATATCTCTCAACCTTATACTGCATACGCTAACTTTGCCACAGGACGCTTTGCTGCTAACGAAAGTGCCACGCAAGCCTACAACCAAGCCATCGCCATGATTGCCGGAACACTTGGCACTGCTGGCCAGGGCTCTGCGGGAATCAGCGAACAGGCTGCAGCTGCTGGGCAAGCTATTGCTGCTCAGCGCAATGGCGGCAATGTCGCCGTCTCTGCCGGCACTACTGGAAAGGGCGGTGCGCTCCACGTTATAGTTGACGAATCCTTCGGTAGCACCGCTTTCCGTTGGTTCAAGTTCATGCTCTGGTTCAGTTTGTGCGCCTACGTCAGTCTCGTGGTTATGACCATGGTGGTTGAAACAGTCAGTTCACTCAAGAGACCGGGCGCCAAGGTTGATACCATGGAGGCCAAGGCCGAAAACCAAAAGGCTCGGTTCTCGGATGTTCACGGCTGCGACGAGGCCAAAGAGGAACTCCAAGAGCTGGTCGATTTCCTGCGCAATCCCGACAAGTTTAACACACTTGGTGGCAAGCTCCCCAAGGGCGTGTTGCTGGTCGGACCTCCTGGTACTGGTAAAACTCTCTTGGCTCGGGCCGTCGCCGGTGAGGCTGGCGTGCCCTTCTTCTTCATGTCTGGCAGCGAGTTCGACGAGATCTACGTCGGCGTGGGCGCCAAGCGTGTTCGTGAGCTCTTCAATGCGGCCAAGGCCAAATCTCCTTCGATTGTCTTTATTGATGAGCTGGACGCCATCGGTGGCAAGCGCAACTCCCGTGATGCCACGTACGTCCGGCAGACGCTGAACCAGCTTCTCACCGAAATGGATGGTTTCTCTCAGAACAGCGGCGTCATCGTCATTGCTGCCACTAACTTCCCCGAATCTCTGGACAAGGCCTTGACTCGTCCTGGCCGCTTCGATCGTCATGTTGTCGTCTCTCTTCCCGATGTTCGTGGCCGCATTGCTATTCTGAAGCATCACGCCAAGAAGATCAAGATGGCCGCCGATGTGCGTATGGAGGACATTGCCGGCCGTACCTCTGGTCTCTCTGGTGCTGAACTTGAAAACATTGTCAACCAAGCCGCCATCCACGCCAGCAAGCTCAAGAACAAGGTCGTCACACAAAAGGATATGGAATGGGCCAAGGACAAGGTCATCATGGGCGCTGAGAAGCGCAGCATGGTTATTACACCCAAGGAAAAGGAGATGACTGCCTACCACGAGGCCGGTCACGCCCTGGTTGCCTTCTTCAACAAGCAGGAGGGCGGCAGCCATCTCTACAAGGTCACAGTCTTGCCTCGCGGCCAAAGCTTGGGTCACACTGCCTTCCTCCCGGAAATGGACAAATACTCTTACACTGTAAGAGATTATCTTGCTATGATCGACCGTGCCCTTGGTGGCAAGGTGGCAGAGGAGATCGTCTACGGCAGCGAGTTTGTCACCAGCGGTGTCAGTGCTGTAAGTTGACTCATCGCATCTGAACTTGCTGCATTCTGAAATGCTAACCAAAATTCCCCAGGATCTTGATAGCGCTACCCGCACCGCCTGGCACATGGTCGCCCAGCTCGGCATGTCGCCCAAGCTCGGCCCTGTTGAATACCTCCGCAAATACAATGAGCTCAGCTCCGAAACCCGCGCCATGGTAGAATCCGAGGTCAAAAAGGTCTTGGATGACTCCTATGCCCGCGCTCGCGCGCTGCTCTTGTCGAAGAGAACGGAACTCGACCTGCTGGCCAAGGCTTTGGTTGAGTACGAGACTCTTGATCACGACGAGGTGGTCAAGGTTCTCCGCGGCGAGAAACTTACCGACCGCATCGCTGTACCCGTTGGCCCCATGACAGTACCGGCACCGAGCGATCCCTTGGAGCCAGGTCTGCCTCTGCCGGGTCTGGGTGATGACGGTGATAGTGGGAGCGGGGGACCACCACCGCCAGCCCCACCACCACCTGCGCCGGCCAGGACGTCATCAGAGGATAAGTGAAGAAGATGATACGATAATGGGTTGGTTGGTGGTGTGTCTGTTTTTTGATAGCGTAGATTGGAACGACATGGAAACAAATAAGTGGGGTGCTGGTGGGTGGATGGATTGGCATTGATGGCGTTTTTATGAGTTGTCATTACACTATCTTTTGGTTTCTTTCTTTTGTCTTTGTTACATCACCCCCCTCAAATGAAGGGTGGGTGAGGCATACACTACTACACTCTTCCATAGCGGTCTTGAGAAAAAGTCATAGACGAATGAGCGATGTACATGTATATTGTGATTGCGGTGGGGTTGAGTGGGTGTGATGGATTGTTTGAGGATAGAGGCTTGTGTAGAAAATCTTATTTTTTCTGGTCTTGTTCTCTTTCGTGTCCTGACATCGTTGCCAATGGATTCTTTAGGATTAGGGACTTGGTTCAGAAGGAGGGTTGGACAAAAACTACTGCCTCAGGGAGGCTTCAGGTCACAATACACATTACAAAAGGATCCTCAGCGTCATGCAAGAAGTAAAATTGACAAACTATATACAACGCTCATATAACAAAAGATTATCTACAGCTTATATCTATCCAACCCCCCTTTCAGTGCACCATACTCTTCCCAATCTCACTCTTCCACCCCTTTGCCCTCTCAAACCCGTTCGTGTGGCTCTGGTAGTCAATAAACGCCTGGTACACCTCCTCCTGGCTGTTCAGCACAAACGGCCCGTACTGCACCACCGGCTGGTCCATCTGCTGCCCCGCAACCAAGACAAACCTCCCCGGCCTCGTCTCCGACTCGTCCACCCTGGCCACCACGCCCTCTTCCCCCCCCTCGCCAGTCTCAAAAACAACATTATGCCACTGCGAGACAGCCTTTTCCTTATCTTGCCCATCAGCAAAGACGACGTCGGCGCCCTCGAGGACATAGGCGAACCCCTGCCACCCCTTGGGGATCTCCTGGTCCACCCTCCCCCCGGGGCCGATTTCGATATCGTAAAACACCACGGGGGTGTAGGCCAGGTCCTTGAGGGATTCCACCCCGTAGGATTTCCCAGAGATGACTTTGACGGTGACTTTCCCGTCGGGGGTGGTGACGGTGGGGATCTCGGCGGCTTTGAGGTCGCGGTAGCGGGGCTCGCAGTATTTGAGCTGTTTGGGGAGGTCGACCCAGAGCTGGAGGCCGACGTTGGGGCTGCCGTCGGGGTTCTGGCGGGGCATTTCCGCGTGCATGATGCCCTTGCCGGCGGTCATGAACTGGAGGTCGCCCGGGTTGAGGGTGCCGCGGTTGCCGGCGAAGTCTTCGTGGTCCATGCCGCCTGTCAAGAGGTAGGTGATGGTTTCTTGGCCGCGGTGGGGGTGGTCGGGGAAGCCCGCTCCCGGGGAGACGGAGAAGTGGTCGAGCATGAGGAAGGGGTTGAGGGAGCGGAGGGAGGGGGTTCCGATGGAGCGGCGGACTGTGGCGCCGGCGCCTTCGGATTGCTGCTTGGCCAGGAGGGTTTTGAGGATGCGGCGGGGGAGGGTGAGGCGGGACATGGCTGCTAGGTCGGAGAGGGAGAGGATGGTGGTGGTGGTTGGTGGTGAGGGAGGGGTGGTGGTGTTGACTGAGGAGATTAGGTTCAGGTAATAAGTCTTGATGTTGTTTGTGAGAGTGTTTAAAGTGGATGAGATGTCGATGTTTTTGATATGCTCAAGCCCCAATGTTGGGTTGGTGGTGTAAAAGTAGGTGAGCAGTACACTGACAAGTACGACTGTGAGTGAAGATATCCAGGAAAAAGACTTCATCTGAGAGCACTGGGTGAGAACAGAGACTCTTATACATGGAATGACAGATCAAAAACAAAAACTAGGACGACAGGCAACAAGACAGAGTGGACTACTGATTTATAAAACCTGAACAACCGCTATCTTAAGAACTCTCTTGAATCTTCCCCTCCCCCCTCCCGCCTCTCTCATCGCCGTTGCTGTATCGATCAAACTGCCGGAAAAGAGATGGTGGCGGGGTCAGTTTAGCCCAAAAGGGATTAGCTCACCGCTGACAGCACGTTAGTAATCGGTTAAAAAGCGAACCGGGAGCGAAAAAGGTGGGGACAAACTCATGCTGAGCTAAGCTCTGAATAAGACATACAAATCATGACCTATCAAGTCCCTGGATAGAACTTACTGAGGAAGAGTATAATGCTATTAGCTGACTGTCTAGCCAGCTGTATTCTTAGTAGACGAGTATGTAATCAGATCACACTATGAAGTTCTTCACCAATGGACGAATAGACTGCCTCCATTGAGCGAGGGTGTCACAACAGAGGCCAAGTCATTGAATCTAGATTTTACTTTATTGTTGTCTCTCTAAGCTTTCCAAGTCTATGGCCATATGTATACTATAACACAAAAGAAACATTTCTTCTAACCAAGGGTCCACCCCTTATCCCCAAAAGCGCATACCCAAGCCAGGCAAAAATAAGAAGCGCTCCTACCCCTAATTTTATCCTCCAGATCTGTCTCATCCCGTCGCCGCGTTTGTTATGCTTTGTGCTTCGGTCCTGTTTTTGTAGTTCCCGTGTTTGTATATGTGCCCTTGATCTTCATCAACACCCCCCTTCCTCTGAGTGGCGTCTTAGTTCAAAATCGTGTCCGTGCTCCCCGCCTCAACTCCCCCCTTTTGCACGCTGTGTAATTGGTAATCCCCCTTCAACCCGTTCGCATCGTCAAAGGTCTTGTTCCCCCCCTTCGACGCCATAGCAGTGGTGCCGCCCCACGAGCTGCCATAGGGGGTCGACTTCTTCTGCGAGCTGTTCCAGCCCATCCTGGGCAGGTAGGCGGTAACAAGCTTCTTCAGTCTCATGGCGCAGCCACAGACGATGCCGATGTTGACCTCCACGATGGACCAGATGCCCAGGATGCCCTCTTCCCAGGACAGATCATCTGATGAGCCGAGAGAGATGGAATAAGGCAAGCGGGCAATGGAGCAGATGACGACACTGTAGGGAACCGTTAGTTTGATGCGGAGGTAACAGGGGCAGTCGAAGGGGATGAACATACGCAGAACCCAGTGCCAAGATAGCTCCCACCGACAACTTCTGCTTGAAGCTCAGCTGCAAGCCGATGATGGTGGGGATAGGAAGCAGGATGACAGCAAAGTCGGACGCAATGTTCAACACTGACTGCGCGATGGCAACGTTCATCAAGCACTTGATCGTCTCCTCACCCTTGAGAGGCGTGCATGGCCCTCCGGTCAGGTACGTCAGTACAAAAGTATAGGCAAAAATGCACACTCCAATAACCACAACGCTGATTCGGTATCTGAGGGACGGGTTGATCTTGTACAAGACAGTCAACATGGCCATCTTGGTCACAGCCGGTGTGATGAGATAGATCAGTGTGTTTGGGAGCAGCTTGTTGTTGAACTCGAGTAGGTTCATGAAGTTGGACACCATGATCTCCGTCATGTGTCGGGCCCAGCCATAATCCATCAACTTGAGCATGGTGATGAAGTAGGCTAGTGCGAGACCGTAACATAGTGTCAAGATTACTACAAGAAGATAACACGGTCAGTGATGAATGAAGATGTGACGACTGGAACAACAACCTACTCAAATCCAGCTCGAAATTCTTCACTATCTTGATGGCCTGGAAATACCGGCAAGCCAGGAAAAAGGTCGCCATGAAGTATGTGATCCCAAAGGCGACCATGGTTCCAATCTGGAGGTCATTGTAAGGCGCGCCCAGCTGCCCAATCTCCTCGGTTGGCTCTGGAAGAAGACTGGGATCCATGTTGTCTGTGTCGTCTGTCCTTTCCTCTCTGTTGCTATCTCGTTATCAAGTCGTGTCGTCAAGACTCGGTGTCATCAGAGTTCGATGGTGTTTTTGGGCGTGAATAACAGTCATAATCATAGTCCACAAGGATCAACTCCAGATCTCCAGCACAAGGTGGGCATGAGCCCAGTTTTGTCGTAAATCTAGCCGATATGGCATCTTCGCCAGGGTGCACCGAGGACAACAAAAGGACCCTTGCTGAGAAGAATTTCAAAAAAAGCAAATTCGGCTGTGCCTTCCGTCGCTTCTAACATGTAATTCCTTGGTAGTTCCAGGATCATGGTCTTGAATGGCGATTGCTGGTCGAAGGAATGTGATTTGGTCTGCAGAAAGTGGGTTGATAGTTTTGCGCTACTGGAAAGAAGCAGATATTTGAAACGGAATGCGATTGGTGATTTCCCTCTCATCCCACTCTCAATCCCACGGTTTGGCTCCGAGAAACGTCTGAAAGTGGGACCGCGAGAGACGGGACCCATAATCCGTGCGACGGGGCGACGGCGCCGTTGGGTTATTAGTTCGGCTCGGCACACATGCGGTTGGGACCGGGGCCAGGCGGCCGGGTTCCCCGTGTTGCCATCTTCCCGGCCCTGGTTGACAGAAACCGAGGATTCCCACAGAGATGATCAGCCGGGGAAAAGGGGCGGACGTCGTGACGTCGAAGCAACCACGGAAACACCCCCCCCTTCCCACGCGGCGATAGCGTGATGTTGGCTGCAACAAATCCGCAGTATCTACCGAATGCGGTTAACGGCAGCAGAAGAAGCAATGTCCCATCTGCAGAGCGTGTGAGCCCATGTCTGGAGGACGAACGAGATGTCAGACAGTCCCAAACTCCAAGGGGCAGTCATTCCCAGAAGCGAGGCCACGCCACACAACACAAGGGAATGATTCCGTGGACCGAAGGCCCCGAGAGGCCGAAATTGTGGTTTCGGTCGTGGCCAGAGACGATGATTTACTCGCACCATGCCCCCGTCTCGTTGCGTTGCAAGAGAAGCTGATGAAAAGAAACAACATATTGACGAGATTGAAGACTGTGACGCTGTGCTTTCTTTCTGTGGCGATATCCTCCACCTGTTTCCCCCTATCTCTCTGACGATTTTTGTTTGTGTTGGTTCTCAGCAACAACAGTCGTTTCTTCGATCCGCTGACAAAGATGAACAAATTATTCGGTAGCGGAAAGCCACCCGTCCCGACGGTCGATACCGACCGGGTGGTGCCGCTCCATTTCTTCGAGAGCGGGCCGCTGGTGCAGGGTAACAACATGGCTGTGTCTCTTGTCTTTGACGATGTGTTGGAGCCGGAAAAGTTGAAGCAAGCCCTCGAGGGTCTCGTGAAGAGGGAAGGCTGGCAGAGACTTGGAGGACGCCTGCGGAAGAACCCAACAACCGGAGCCACCGAGTGGCATATTCCTACCGTCTTCTCAGCTGACCGTCCCATCATCAACTACGCCCATGTCGATCACGGGGTCCCCGCCGCCCAGCACCCGGCTGCTTCTCGAATCCCACAACCATCGACTAGGCCAGCGGTTGTCGCGGACCCAGATGACCTCGCCGACTTGGCTTTCGAGCCTGGTTACAAGCCTGGCGGCATCAACGATTATCTCACTGCCGATATGCCTGTTCTAGGTCTTCGTGTCAACTCCTTCACTGACAAGACCATCGCCGTCCTCCAATGGCAACATGTTGCTTTCGATGCCTTGGGCATGCAGTATGTCGTCGAGGGATGGAGCAACATGCTCTGGGGCAAGGAGGACGAGATTCCAACACCATGCGGCCTGGACAGTGATCCATTCGAGGCTTTGGCCAAAGGAACCCGGAAGCCAACAGAGGCTCATCTCTTGATGGACAGAAAGGTTGGGATTGGCGGTTTGCTCAAATGGGGCCTCGGATACGGCTTCGACATGTTGGCACGGGCGAAGGAGAATCGCATGGTGTGCATTCCGGAATCGTATTGGAAAACGCAGTTGGAGAAGGCGATTGAAGAGCTCCGGGCTGAAGCAATCGAAAAAGGCGAGGACCCATCCAATGTGTTCTTGACTGAAGGCGACATCCTCACGGCCTGGACAATGAAGTCAGTGGTCGGGCCTCAGAACATGGACCCCAACAGGACAGTGGCTGGATCCATTGCCATGTCGCTCCGGAAGGCGTTTGAGGGTGACCTGATCCCCGAGGCATCCAAGCATCCTTATGTCGGCAATGCTTTTGGTTGGGGCAACGTTCTGGTGACTGCTGGTGATGTCAACACCAAGCCCCTCAGCTGGCTTGCGAGACAAGTACGGCGGGCGATCAATGAGCAAGGCACCCGGGCTCAGCACGAGGCCTACTACACCATGGTCCGTGAAGGACCTGGTCTTCCCATTGTCATCTTTGGCGATGGCGGCATGGCACAGATCGGCTTCTCCAATTGGTCCAAGGCGGGCCTGTTCGACCTCGACTTTGCTCCTGCTCGCAAGGTGCAGAAGCCGGGTGTATCATGCCGGCCTTCGTATGTTCAGGAGAACCATGGTCCTATCAAGCCTGTCGACGGCTTCTTTGTGTTTGGAAAGGATGAGAAGGGCAACTACTGGACGTCAGCGTACAAGGTTAAGGGGCAGTGGGACAAGCTGGATGAGTACCTTGTCAAGGAGCATGAGAAGGGCGCTTGAGTGCAGGAGGAGGCTGTTGAATTATGATCAAATGCAGGGCGGCGATTTGTTGTTCTGTTTGGAAGCAAAGATAATACCCAGGGCTTTTTTTTTGTCAGTGTTTCTGGAGAAATTGAAAGAGCTGAAGGTGTGTTTATGCCAAGTGTAAGCTTATCAAAGTCGTGACTGCCTCATGTGAAAACTCCACCCATGTGTGGGTGCATAGCGCATCTTGATAGCCACACACAGACAGCTACAATGCGCCAAGGCCAATTGATCCCACAGCACGACTCAAGTAGCTCGTTACACCATCATTTAGTTGTGATTTGCTATGGATCTCCAGAGTTTATATGTGATTGTCTGGGTGTGTCTGCTGTGCCTTTCTTGCTAGTAACGATGTGATCTCAAGACTGTAATATCAACACTGAGCATATCATCTAGGGGCATTCTCAAACAGCAATTTGGGTTCTCCCTCATCACAATATCATCTAAAGAACCCCAAAAGTCCTCATAGACACTCAAATCTACTATCCACCACCCTCACGTCCCTCCCAGACCACTACAATCGCCCCTTCCAAGCTCACCAACCCAGAAACCACCCCTCAACTCTCCCCAAAAAGCTCAGTTCACAAAGCCCGACCCTGAACTCGAACTCATCGACTACCAAAATGTATCCTAGGAATCAACAGCAGCAGCATATGAGAACACCTGGCACGGTGGACAATAACTGGCCGTCGCAACAGCCAGTTACACCACTGGGCCATGCGTTCTCAGAGGCTGGTGATACTAATCCCCAGGATGTCAGATGGGAGCAAAAAGGGGGTATATATACCCTTCGTGCCTTCCAGACAACAGAAACCCATCAAGAGAGGAGCAAGTTCACAACAGCTAGTAAGTAGAGCAGGGTGGTAGCTTGATGTTGCAATTGCAAGTATTTCCTTTAGACACCAGCAAGTCACCGTGAATAAATCCATAAACCACACCGCATTGCAATGAGTGCCACTACCCTCCGTCTCTTACAAGTAGTACTCAAAACCCAACCTCGACATCCTACCCAAGAACAAAAATAACCGCAACCTCTCTTACAGACACGTTTTGGAAGATAGCACAGATGCTATAATCCAATCTCATAATTTTTTAAAGAGCCTATATCCTTTCCCAGCATCTTCCAGTTATCATTATCATCATTATCATCATCATCATCAAAATCTAGATACAAGGTTGTTTTTATTCCACCATCACTCGTATTAAGCCACAGCTTGGGAACAAAATCTTGTCACTTTCAGGATATACCTCTTGTTCTTGACTTCCAACTCGGTTTCGAAACTAAAATGGGCGTCATGTCCACACCAGCACTCTCACTAAAACAACAAAGCACTCAACAAACCCAGCCGGGCATCATGATTGTGACTATTAATTTCTACTGTTTTTTGCCTCAACATGTCTAAGGTAGGTGGCCCAACTCATATCCTCTGACATCAACACAACAAACACTCTCTCAAATCAATCCTCATCACTCCCATAATCAACCAAACACCCCCCACCCGGCAACTTGACCGTCTTCTTCTCCCTCTCCTGCTCCTCCTCCCACCTCTCCTGATCCATCGCCATCGCCCTCGCCACATCATCCATATTCACCATCCCCGTCCCCAGATCCACCTTCAAAACCCCATTCTCATCCTTATCAATCCTGATCCCTTGCCCCCCTTCTCCCATTTCCACATCCTCATCCACCTGCCCCTCCTCATCCGAGCTACTATCCTCTTCCTCCTCAAGATCCTTCGTATCCTGCTCCTTCTCAAACTTGACCCTCTTCCCCCCCCTCCCACCGCCTCGCCCGCCCCTCCCTCTAGGGCCCTTCTCAAATGTTCTCTTCTTGTCATTTGCGGGCTTGGGTGCCTGCGGCGGTGGTGGGGGACGTGGTGTCCATTCTCCAATCTCGTGTAATGGTGGAAGGGGGCAGCCGGGTTGGATGGCGACGACGGTGGGGAACTCGACTACTGTTCTACCTTTTAGAGCGTCGGTGATATTGCTGTCTGGTGAGAGCGGGATCAGAGTCCTGCTGTTTGGCGCTTCTTTCGTGGCCTTCTTGAGGTAGAAGCTGTATTTGTGGTATTGTTCATCTGGTGTTGACTCAAGAGAGGGCGCCAATGATAACGAGAACCAGGTCGAGCTCAAGGGGTGCTGGAAGCAATATGGCGCGGATGACCAGGCTGTCGTCGACTGGTCTTGAATCGCGACGAGCGGGATAGATTCGGCTTTCGGCTTCTTCAACGGATTTTTTTCATCGTACTCTGGATCTGCCTCACGCACAAGACGATCAAGCTGCCCAGTATGCCAGACAACCGAATTCGTCAAGGCTGAATAAAGCGGTATAGTCTCCAGAGCCTTGTACAACACCTTCAGTGGCTTTTGTTGCGACGAAGAATCATAGATCAACCATTCGACCTGGAAGTTTATCGCGTTGGTCCTCTTGTTCCACGACGTTTTATTCTCCCTCTGTCTGCTCATCCCCTTGGGCATGTACACCACTTCGATGTCGAGGGCTTTGAGTCGACGGCGAAGCTGGGCCGCTACGGCGTTATTCTTCTGGGCATTGTTCTCTACAAGCTCAAAGCTTAACCTGTCGCCATCCCACACTTTGCGAAACTTTTTTGCTTCTTCTTCTGGCTTTGGTGGGTGCAGTTCTTTGGGGTCCATGAGTTGGCGGACCTCGACGATGTCGCGCTCGGCGCGCAAACGGTCGCGTTCAATGGAGGAGAGGAAGTTGAAGTCATGATCGAGGCCCCTGGGAGTGCGGAGCTCGTTGATTGGCATATATTCTCGTGGATTGCGGACGCCATCGCATGAGGCGCGAGTCTTGTGCTTCTTGCTGCAGGCGAGAGAACAGGTCTGAACCTTGCATCGCGGGCAGGTATATTTCGGGGGTTCGGCGTGGCAGATGCTGCATAGGTCGGAGAGCAATGTGGATTCGGCCATTGTAAGGGCCTTATAGTTGTGTACTGTATGGTGCGATATGGTGTTTACAGGAAGTTTGGAGCTGCAAAGCTTGACGATGGAAGAGTTGAATCACTGCTTGACATTTCTGGGATCGCGTTGCGCCGATAAGCCTTATCGGAATTTTTCAGTGGGGACCATCAGCCGGCAGGCAACGATAACAGCATGGAACAACCCAGCCAGCCAATCTCTTAGCTCCCGCTTTCATCAATCCACAGCAAGCGATTGATTGACTTCCAGGTTTGCTTGATCTCGAACTCTGACCGTTTGAGCTTCGATTGGCGAAGTCCGTTGGAGATAGTGTTTATGTGAGTCTCACTTCTCATCACCAACTGTCACTTATCAAGCTTCAACAACGGCCGCTTTTTTTTTCTTTCACTGAGCTCTCAACCTTGATCCCACGTGGACGCGGTGGATCGCAACGGTGCTTGGACTTTTCACCAGCCAAGGCCCCTTCACGGCGCCGGCATAAGTGGCCGCCGTTTCACACCAAATTTGACGCTATCAATAGTTGGCACTTTCGCACAGAAGTTCAACCAAAAGTTGAGAGAGAGATGGAGAGAATCACGACACTACAACACCCGGATTCTTCGGCATACCAAAAAGGTCGACTTGCGATGGCCTCATGCTGTTGCTGACCAAGAGTGGTTCATCGCTTAAACCAATGCAACGTCTCAAACAGGCTTAGCCAGGGGTATCCTTCCTAATTCGGACCCTCACATCTGCAGTCCCCCGCACTGCGAACAGGGACACGAAAATCCAACCATCAGGCCTGGAAGTCCCGGCCTGTCATCGGAATGGGGAGTGTTTGTTATTCAGGTACACAAACCGGGGTCGGGCGAGCCGGGGCCTCTGGCCCACAGTGACCTGCGGGTCCTTGAAGACTTAAAGTCCCTAAATTACCGATAGGTCTCTAGGTCCGAGCTTGCGTTTAACGTTTACTACTTACTAATAATTACTTAAGCGGTATTAAAGCGTCGCCGTAGTTCCCCCGGGTCGGGCTTACAGTATAACTACCGTATTACGTAATTAGGCCGTTATATATCGCATTAGTAATACCTTTATAGCGTAATATTAAGTAATAGCCTTAATAATATTTAAACTTTAAAAAACCTTTATATATAATTAATTTTAATAACCCTCTTAATAGTTTATTCTTTCTATTACTTTATTTATAAACTTTAAAACCTTTATTTATTTAATAGAATCCTATCCTAATAAAGCCCTTTAAATAATTAAAGTTCTAATAAATAAAACTTTTATTTCTTATAGTATATAAATCCTTTAATCGGTTTTCCGTTACAGTACTTTAACGGTACTATAATAGTATTATAATAAATCTTAATTATCGTTAATAACCTATATTTTTAAGTAATTATAACCTTTTTAAATAAACCTTTAAAAATTAATTCGACATATTTAACTAGGAAAATTAATACTAAAGGCTTAATTATAAGTTAATTAATAAATATTACCGGTAAATAAACTTAATAATTATTATTTAAAGCTATTAATACTAATTTAATTAACGTATTTTTTTATAACTATTAATCTCCCCTAACTATAATAATACCTACGATTCTATTACTATTTTTACTCTACAATCCTACCCCGGCTCTAACTATATACTTTACTTTAATTAATTTAATTTTATCTTTCTTTAATAAGATTTTAAAGCAATTATCCGGTATTATTATAGGCTTAAATATAATACCTATAGTACTTATAATACTTATAATATTAATTATTTAAAGTAAGTTATTTATTTATAAATAAACCGATTAATAATTATATATATTTAATAATAAAACTTAATTAACTTTTCTCTTTTATAAAATTACTATATACCTATAATAATACCGGTTATATCTAATATAAAAATACTAATAATATTAAACCGGGGTTATTACTTTACTATATTAAATAACTTCGATAAAAACTAATATTTAAATCTTAATTTAAATTATATTATTAACTTTAAGTTAAGTTTAATTAATAATTTTAATAATATTAAAAATATTATAAAAAGCTATAGGGTAAAGTAGGCCCGGGATAATACTTTATAAGGCGTAAAGCTTTATTAAAAAGTTATATTATTTATATTAAATCCGAAAGAAATTAATAATAGTTTTATTATATTTAATAATATTAAAGAAATTTATAAAAAATAGTTTTCCTTAAAAAAGTTTAAATATATATAAAAGGATTTTAATTAAAAATAACGCTAAGTAAATTACTTTTATTTAAAAATAAATTAAAGGACGGTAAAGGGGAGTTACTTAAGCGGTCTTAGCTTAAATAAATATATAAAATATCGGTATATAATTAATTAAAAAACTATAATATTAAAACCTAACCTATAATATTTTAAATAATATAAATCGCGTTAAATCCGTTAAAGTATAGGGACGTTAAAGGGGCGGTCTTAAGGTAATAACGAAGATAAATTTACTTATATTTCCTATACCTTTAACCCGGTTTTAAATATCTTTTAAACTATAATTATTAAGCCTTACTTTAATAAAGTTTTTACTTTTAAGCTTATTAATCGGTTTAATATTATTAAAGTTATTAAAAACTATAATTATAATTATACCTTTAAAGATTTAAAGGCCTTATAATATCCCGATACCTTTAAAGAGTATATTACTGCTTTTCTTACTTTTAGTATTAATTTAATAAACGTCCTCCGGACTTTTTAAGGCTATAGCGACGTTAAGTTTAAATAAAAGTAGTTTAAATTTATAAAGGAGAAACAGGTTATTATATAAAAGATTATTAATTTAATAAAGTCTTTAGGTTTTAAAAAATTAAACGCTAAACTTATTAAATCCTATATTCCGGTTATTAATTACTTTAAAGAGGAAATAGCGGTAATTATTTAATATTTAATTAAACGTTTAAATAAGTAACGTTATTACTTTTTAAATATCTATATATTTATTTTTATATAGTATTAATATATTAAATTATTAAAGAAGTATAGGATAATTATATTAATAAACGTTATTTATAACGGTAACTACTATAAAAAGTAATATTTATTTACGGTTATAATCTAGGATAATTATAGTATTTAATTACCGGTTATAAACTTCTTTATTTATATTTAAAATAGATTTATTATTATTAATTATTTATTTATAATTTAATTTTAATATAATAAAGTTAAACTTAAATAATTATTAAAGTATATTATAACCGATAAATCTATCGTTAAGTTTTTTACGGTTTATAAAGCCTTTAAGTATAAACTTAATATAATAACGCTACGGATTTATTATTACTTTTATATAAAGTATTTTTAAGAAACTTTAAAGAAAAGTATCGGGAAAAATTCTATTTATTTACGCTATATAAGTATCGCTTTATATTAATGTCAATTAAAACCGAGATATAAAGAATTTATTAAAGTTATAATTAATATAATTATTAATATAAAATTAAAGCGTTACCTTTATAGGAATTAATTAAAGGATTTATATTTTTAAGCTTAATAAGTTTAAGATTTAGTCTTTTTTCTTTATTAAGTTATAATTATAAACTTTATAAAGGGCTAGTACTTTAAATTTAAAAACTTTAAGCTTAAAATAAAAAAGATTATAAAACAGAGTTTTATTATTATTAGGGTAATAAAGTAGGTAAAATTATATATAGACGATTTATTTATTAAAGCTAAGGTTAAACGAGAAAAAAGGAATTATTATTAAAGTCCTATTTAAAGCCTATTTCTTAATTTTAGTTTTTAGTTTTTACCGATAAAAACTTAATTATCGGTCTTATATTAATATAAAATAACATTAAAGTAAATAAAAAAAAAGGAAAAATTACTTTATAGTTTTATTATTATCCTTTAAATATTAAAGAGGCTATTAATTATAAATATTAATAACGACTTTAATAAAGAGCCGGCTATTATTTATTTTAGTTTTACCCCGGCCTTTATATAGATAATATTAAAGCCTAAGAATTAAGTTTTAATTATATAGTTTAAAAGTAATAATAATATTAATACGGTTAGTAAAATTAATTATAAAGATTTAAATAATAATATTAGTAATATTAATAATAAAGATAATAAGAATTAGTAATAAGTTAATTACGTTATTATTGCGGTTTTAAATTAGTTAATTTTAACTTTTAAAATAGTAAGAGAGGTTAAAAATATACTACTATTAATTAATTAATAATTTAACCGGTTAATTTTTAAATAGAAGGATATAAATATTTTAAAAAATATTAATCCCGATATTACTTTAACGCTACTATTTCCCCGATATAAATATTAATAGTTTAAAGTATAATAGTTCCTTTATTTTTATATTTAGTATTATTATATAATAAAAAACTTTCTTTAGCCGGTTTATTTCTATAATTTCTTTACTTTATAGTTAAAAGTAGGTTTTTAAATATATAAATAGATCGAACGACCGGTTATTAAAAAGGAGTTAGACGCTATAAAACTATAAGCTTATTTATAGCGATGTAATAATATATTAAAGCTTTTAAAGTCGAAGGTTTTTACTATTTATAATAATATTAAAATTTATTTAGATTTAATTAATTAAAAAGTAGGTAAGATATTTAATTTAATAGAGGAGTATATATGTTAGTTTTTAAACGGTAATTCTATTTAATTAATATTAAATTAATTTAAGAAGAATTAGAAATTATTATTACTTATTTAATTAACTTATTAAATATATTAATATAATTTTTAATTAAAACTTTAAATAGATTAGGTATATTAGCAAGGTCGGTGTTTATAAAGATAAGGACTTTAATAAGTAAATTATTTAGATTAAGGTTAAATTCCGTTAAAGTAAAGATTAAATTAAATTTATTACAACTATATCCTAACTATACCCTATTCTCTTTATAAAAATTAAAATTCTTTTAATAAATGTTTTTATTTAAGGGACGTTTTTAATAGTAATTACTTTAATATAAAGATCGAAAGTTATTTATTATAATTAATCGATATTTAAAAATAACGCTAGTAGTAGCCCGGGCGGTAACTAAGATAGGTAAGGCGTAGGCTTAATATAGGAGAAAGTTTGTAATTACTAAGGAAAATAGCCTTTTTTAAGAAAGTTATAAAATAAGCTTTTTTAATACCTTACTTTCTATTACGCTAATTATTTTTAATTTAAAATTATAAGTTGTAAAATAATATTAAAAGGTCGTTAATTTTATTATAAATATTATAATTTAATATAAATAAACCTTTAAATATTAAAAAACTATATTAATTTAAAGAAAAAAGTAAAGATCTATACTTTCTATATTTATTTATAATTAAATTTATATTAGATTAGTAATATTTTATAATAATTAAATATTAATATAAAAAAAAGTAAATATTTAATATATAAAAGATAAAAATATAAGAGTATTTAATTTTAAAATGACTTTTTTAATTTATAAATTATTTAGAAGTTTTAATTATTATAGTTAAATAAATAGTATATTAATTTTTTTAAACTTACGATTTTCCTTTCTTTTTTT